>BMAU01004340.1:7500-270000 GCA_019973935.1 Trichonephila clavipes
TAACTGAAAGGATGCAAAATAAGAAACATTCTGATTTAGTAAAAAATAAAACATATGATGCATATTTATTGCAATCTGTTACAATTTAAAAATTAAAAGTAGTATAATATGTATCCAATTACATGAAAGTAACTTATTTAATATGTCTATTACTTAAAAAGTAATATATACAAAATTTAACAGTTATCTGGAAAATTTGTACAGTTAATAATACAGGTCAAATTGCAGTTTTAGCATAAAAGTCAATTATTATTATTGTATTCGAATACATTGATATTGAAGGGGGGGGGGGTGAGGAAAATTATGATTGAAAATTGGGTCACAAATATTAAAAGTTTGAGAAGCACTGGGTTAATATCACTGCGAGTATTAGTTGCATTCTCTCGCTATTATTAATTACTGTAAATAGACGCTTGTGGTAACTATAGTATGATGCGTGAACGTCGATAGATACGTGATTCTCGAATCGTGAAAACATTGCATCAATGGTTGTATCATACTTAGTCGTTCCCAGTGCTCTACCAGAAACAAAATCCAATTTAAGAAAACATTACTAAATACATACCCTGAAATTTAGTGATTTTTGGTTTTTATAGTCAACTTCTTTGTTAAAAGATCTAAGGCATGAAGTGTTATTTGGGGAGATAACCGGTTTTTGACGCTTTAGAAATATACTCTCCAAATTTCCCTCATAGATATTAAATTACAGTAATTTTTAAACAAAAAATATAAGAAAACAAATACTTATTTATGTATGTATAAAGGATTTCTTGTAAAAAGGTATAAGACGAAAAACACAAAATGTGTTTTAAAATTCGTAATTTGTAAGCAATGTTTCAAATTTGTACAAAACTTAGATAACAACGTTTAACACTTGGAAAAAAAGTTTCGCGTGATTATGTTTATAAATAAGAAAATAATTCAATGGTTAGTTAGAATTTCGAGTATTTTTTGAAAAATGGCAAACAATATATTTATATTTTATATTTTAAATCCCTGATTCGAAAAGAGCAAAGTATGAACTTTTTAGTACAAAATTTCGATACATTATAATGGCAAGAAATTTGTACAGAACGATTAAAAAACTCTTTTCACATAAAACCGCATCAATATTGGTTCATTTTAGAAAAAATCGGTATAAAATTACTACCTGCTAATCTTGCACTGGATTCTAAATGACCGACTGCTAAATGGTAACGATGCGTTGTCATAATTATATTCATCTTTGAAAATGCATATTTACACATGTAGGTACATCAAAAGTATGATGTTAAATAAAAATATATTTTTTAAAAATTACGCGAAACTTTATTTCATCTACTAGATTGCAAAAGTTATTCTTAGCTTCTCAGCTACGGGCGTTTAAAGTTATGCCATTTTGAAAGAGAGAAAAACTTGATTTTTTCTCCATAAGATAAAGATAAAATGAAATTTATATTTTCAGTTATTTCTTCCACAACATTTCCAAACGAATAATATATGACTGCAACTATTGGTATAATAAATTCTTGAAAACGTATCTAAAAAATTCGAGTAAAGTTTTATTATTTCATCATAATATTTCTTTGTTTATTGCATCTCCGTATTTAACTCTTCAGAAATATTTTTGAAATTTTTTATTCCCTTCTTCTTTAGCTAAGAAGATATTATCTTTAACTTGTTTTTGAAATTATTAACAAATCTAATCAATTCTACAATCGTTTCATTTTCCCCTTGCAGTTGTAAGTTCGATTCATTAAGAAGCTAAATCCATCAACCAAATGTCATCACTAAGTTCAACGTACGTTTCATCTTGTGATTCCAAAACATCTTTTACCTCTTGTAGTAGGTCAATGAATGATTACAAAAAATTGACGTGGCAGCTTCTGCACCATTGTATCCAAGGGTATATTAATGACTTGTCAGATGATACTATAGCTGCCGTCATAACGCAACCGAAGTATCTGTATGAATAGCAGTCCGATGATACAAGACGTGCCCTAATCGGATCAAATTCGGTAACCCGTGTTGCTTAGGTGGATGCACAAATCCTTTCGAACGTGAAAACGTGAGCACTTGGTCCGAGTCTAGTGAGTTTTTACACGTAGCGCACAATTTTAAGTCAACCGCTAGCTCTTCAGGGAAAGTATTATTAAACCATAGTATTAGAAGGGATTAGAAACCATAGGCAATCACACTTGTGTCCGAATGGATTGCTGACAAACGTCATAGTGAAGCGTGCACTAGCTGCTGCCCAATGTGTCTTCATAAACGGCGATCGTATACAATCGATCCATTGTCAATATAAAAGCGATTTCATCATACACGCATAATTTTAACTGCCACAGCTGCAGATATACTGGCACCATCGTTGATCCACTTGACTGCATTCATTCTTTTACGTTCCAAGTACTACTTGACTCGGTCATATGGTGTTTTATTGGTGCTATTCAATTCCTCTTGAGAAGCCCTTTCCAACCGTATACAATATCTATATTTGGATTTGGCTTTTTGACGCGTATAGGCCGACGTTATATATCTTTGATATAATACTTTTTTTATTCTAACACCTTAGCATATTCACTGTCACTGTTTTACACTTATGTTTTACATGCATCTGATAGATTTTGATGAAAGCTGATGATTGAAACTAAAGCGAATGTTAGCTTCTCTGAGTCAAAACTTATACTAAATGAAAATCTTGATGCACAGCAAAATGACCTCAAAAGGGTGGCACTTCCCCCTCCACAGCGCGCAATGTGTCACAGTCCTTACTTAGAGAAAATGAATTCTTTGATCTTTTAGATATCCAGTGGTGTAATTGAATTTTGAATGGAGATGATAGATATGTAGCTGCAGTATCAAATTGTATCCCCCGATTTCGTTATTATTCGTTTTTTTTAATTACCTCCCATTATGGAAGCAATTTTAAAGACGTATTCACGATAAAAATACTCCGATTTAACCAACGAACATCTGCATGATACTACAATTCCCCTTATTCAGATTCATTTTCTTCGCGTTGGATCAATTCTACGGTGCTGGCATTGCAGTGATCACTTTTCCTCTAAAGTGGCAGCGAGCGTGGTAAGCGTCATGAAGGTACATGTGTTATACACACATTTAACGAATCATTTGCTTTAGTAAACACAGACGTATCGATTGAGAGAAGATTCTCCAATTTAGCTAGAATAAATGTTTCATAAATACGAATATGTTTTTTTTAATATGCGCGTCTTAGCTCTTAGTAAAGGTGATCACCCCAAAATGTCTTGGCATTCACCGGTTGATCTCATTCTACTTAATACCCACCCCGGCTATAATACCTCCGTAACTTTTGTTGGAAGTTGATTTCCTTAAAATCCGTTCAAAATACACCTCACCTCAACAAAAGAGCATGCTTGCCAACTTTAAATTCTATTAACATATCACTATTTGAAATCCTTTTATCTACCAATAGAAGATAAAATACGTATGATGCTAAGATGATCTGTCCGACGCGCAAGCACGTAATAGAGATGTTAATTATCTTTGGCTAGACAGAGTTGTCATATACAACAAATGTCATATTGTAGGCGCGCAAGAACTCTTTTATTCAGTTTAAACATCTCCTAGATTCGATGGAAACATTTTCAGAAATACAGTAAATGAGTAAATTATTTTGTTAAATACTCAGAAACAACCTACTAAACACCAAACCAGACGTTGATTTCTGAAGTGTTTGAGATTTCGATTTACAAAAGAATGTAGAAACCAGCAGACACACACAAACAATGCTTCTAGGAAATTTTAAAAAAATAAGATCCAGTGAAAAAAGTGCTCTCACTCACAAGGGACGAAGACTAAAAGAGTGTATATACAATGTACACTGAATGACCTAATAACAAGTAATATAAAAAAATTAAGTGAATTCCTACTTAGACCAACAAAGAAAAATCTTATTTTACCTATTTTTTATTAAATAGGTACAATTAAAATAAATATGTATATAGTAAATACACTGCTGGACAATTGCTAAGGATGGATAACACTATCATCCATAGCAACCCCAAAATGAAAGGAAGCAAAATGTAGAAAATTAGAATAAGTGCGGGATATTAGTAAGAAGAAGTATGAGTATGCAAATTTTTTTCCACGTCTGTTCATCATGTGATAGCGTTCATAAGAGCTTTAAAGGTTTTGACGCGTGTGGACAGTTGTTGTTTCAAGTCAAAGTTTTACAGGAAAGATATAATAGACGAACTTAAAATTTTGGCATGTCTTCCCGACATCACATAGATGATTTTATGCGTGGCCGAATTATTGGAAAGATCGAAGAAGGGCGAAAAATAACAGATGTTGCCAGGGAGTTCGACATCGCTCACAGCGTTGTTTCACGGCTGTGGATATCATTTAAAACTACTGGAATGTGTAGTAGACGGCACGGGGGAGGTCGTGTTGGAAGTACGACGCCTGCAGAAGACAAATATATCGTCCTATATAAGCAAAAAGGAACAGGCGCACCACAGCTCAGCAGGTGGCAAATCAGTTTCTTGCTGCCTCAGGAAAGCAGATCTCCCGAAAAACTGTTACCAGACGTTTAAGGGGAGGAGGACTATACGCACGCAGACCTGTTGTGTGTGTCCCATTGGCCAGACAGCACCGTACTGCCCGTTTGCAATGGTGTCGTGAGCATCACAATTGACTGAACAGGACTGGGCATGCGTACTATTCTCAGATGAGAGTAGGTTCAGTCTGTCATCGGATTGTAGATGCCAACTGATCTGGAGCGAGAGTGGTACTGCTTATCGTCCAGAAAAAATCCAGGAAAAGGACCGATATCCGACATGCAGTATCACGGTGTGGGCCGGCATCATGATCAATGGCCGCACGCGCCTACATGTGGTTGCGAATGGGACTATGACGGGCAAACGATACATTGATGAAGTTCTACTTCTTCATGTTCGTCTTTTCCGTGGTGCTGTCGTTGATAAATTTGTTTTTATGGACGACAACGCAACATGTCATCGAACACTCGCTGTTCAGGATTGTCTAGACAGCGAGGGTATTCAACGTCAGGTATGGCCAGCGGGTTCTCCAGATCTAAACCCCATTGAAAATGTGTGGGATGCTTTGGGGAGGCAAGTTGCTGGTCGAAACTATCCCCCGACAAACAAGAACACCCTTATCCGTGCACTCACAGAGGAATGGGATAAATTGCCTCAACAGCTGCTGGATAATGTTGTGCACAGTATGGTACGACGTGTGGAATGTTGCATCACACTCCACGGTGGACATATCCCGTACTGATACCTTTCTTTAAGATGCCTGCTGACATTTAGATGCATTGTTCCCTTTCTCCGTACGCAGATCAAATGAACATTTTTTTTTTCTTTCAGATGTTTCACAGCTTTTGTACTTTCCAGAACAATAAATATTCTTTATTCTAATGTCTGAACAGTGTGGCAACTATATTTTATCCTACTAGGCCTCATGTCTCGCTTAATGTTATGCTACATAGCAATTTGTGATCCGTCCTTAGCAATTGTCCAGCAGTGTACGATAGTATCACAACATTAGATGGTAATTAATCTACACTATTAAAATTTGTATTTAAACAAACGTATCTATCTATGGGACCCTATCTTCTCACGAACCGCACAACGCAGAAATTCGCCAAAGGTACTGAAAGCTCGGGAATGATCTGAGAAAGCCGTTTTGACCATTCATATTTCAATATTCCAATTATTTAAAAAGATATTAAGAACCATAAAACGCATAATTAGTGCCATTTCCGCCGCCAGGGGCCAAGTTCAAAATCTCGGAAAATCTTTTTTTTTTTTCAGATAGTTTTAAAACGCTATCTAATTTTTTTCATGAGACTCAGACAAAAAATAATTATGGAATCGGAAAGATTATTTACTTTGCCTAGATACGGTATAACTTATTTTACAAAAAAAATTATATTTTTTATTTTTTATGATTTTTTTTAAATGAGTCAAAATCAAAACGTTTTTATTAAAACGATTTCTAAATCGTTCAGCTTGCATTTTCTTTCGCGCTAATGAAAAAATATATTACACTAAATAAGTTCATGCTTTTCTCTTTTAGAATCAGTCATTTAAAAAATTAAATGTGTCAAAAACTGATTCTTTTTACGACTTTTCAAAAAATAATCAAAACTTTATTTAAATACTTAATAAATTCTTTATTTATAAAAAATAATCTCACGAAACTTTTTTTCCATATGTATAACGATATTATACGTAATCTGTACAAAGATTGATAAAATAACTTAAACATTACGGTTTTTTTAAAAAAATTGTTTTTTGGCTTTTTTTCCTTTTTGCGAGAAATATTTAAACCTTATTTCTGTTACATTTTTTGTTCAAAAATTACCGTTCTTTTCAATCGATATATGAAGTTCAAAGGCATTAACTTAAAAATGAAGCCTGAACACAAATTAAAAAATTTTAAAAAAATCAATTTTACAATAACTCTGAGTTTGGCGGTGAAAATCTTTTTGACGCCAGAAAACTCTTTTACCTCTCAGCCCTCTACGTTTGATGAAAGGTTACACTAGAAAAGAAGGTGCGCCTATATATAAGTATTGAAAATCACCAGATTTGGCGAAATTGAATATAAAAACTTTTTTTTTACAACTTTTCAAAAAATACTCAACATTTCATTTAAATACTTAAAAATTTCTTTATTTATAACATTAATCTCACGAAACTTTTTTTCCGTGCGTAGAACAATATTATCCGTAATCTGTACAATGATTGAAAAAACTACTTAAAAATTACGGGTTTTTTTTAAAAAAAAATTGTGTTTTTCGTTTTTTCTCCTTTTTGCGAGAAATATTTAAGAGTTATTTTTGTTACATTTTTTGTTTAAAAGCTACTGCAAAGTTTTTTTAACTTCTTAATTTATGAAAATAATTGCATGAAACTTTTTTCCGGTGTATCGAACATTTCAAAAAATGCTCACAATTTTAATTAAATATTTAATACTGTTTTTCGTTAATTTCCCTTCATGCGATAAATCTTTTAGCATTATTATTGTTTCATTTTTGTTTAAAAATTACCGCTGTTTGCAATCGATGTGTAAAGGTTGAAGGCATTAACTTTCAACCCGCTACGTTTGATGAAAGGTTACACTAGAAAAAACCTATAAAGGTTACCTATAAATATTAAAAATCACCAGATTTGGCAAAATTGAATATAAAAACTTTTTTGTACGATTTTTCAAAACATACTCAAAATTTTATTTAAATATTTAATAACTTCTTTATTTATAAAAATAATCTCATGAAACTTTTTTTCCGTGCGTAGAACGATAGTATCCTTAATCTGTACAAAGATTGAAAAAACTACTTAAAAATTACGGGTTTTTTTTTAAAAAAATTGTGTTTTTCGTTTTTTCTCCTTTTTACTAGAAATATTTAAGAATTAGTTTTGTTACATTTTTTTGCTTAAAATTATTGTTGTTTGCATTTGATATATGAAGTTTGAAGGCATTAACTTAAAAATGAAGCCCGAAAATTTTTTTTTTTAACTTTAACAAATAAAGCCTTTTTACAATAGGAATAACTCTTCTTTTTATTTTGAAGGTCTTTTCACTTCTTTTTCCCGACGATTTCACGGCGCGATTGCTTAACGCGCTTCATTACTAATTGTTGGACCCGGGTTTGATTTGTAATTATAAAAATTTCTACTGTTTTCAACATATAACTATTTTTAAAAAGGTATAGCGAGTGATTGAGTCAGTATTAAAGTCCCACTGTTCAATTACTCGACAGCTCTGATAGCGAGAAGGGAAAAGGGAATTTCCTTGACAGGTTGTTATGCATTTAAAAATTTTCGTGCAATGCAGGGGGGAAATAAACCTGCCTGACAAAGAAAAGAAACGAAAAAATTTCGAAACAGAGGATTTTAAATTATAAACTCGGTAGAGGCCCGAGCAACGCCGGGCTAAGCGGAAGAGGGGGTGGGGGTGGATGTCATTTTGAAAAAGAGTATTAGAAGCGTTGATTTTGTGAAGGAAAGGGAAAATTTATAAAAAGAAAGCCCGTGCAACGACGGGCTATGCAGCTAGTTTTTATTGATTATCATTAAAGTATCGTATTGCCATCCAAAAACAATCGTGTATATCAAAATTTCAGGTCAACTGAATGCTTTAAAAATGTGAGAGAAAAACATTTTCAAGTTTTGATACAAGTCGCCAAAAGAGCCGCGAAGTCGCCAAAAATGATGCCAACCTGACTGTATTTGTAATTCTTTAAATAATTAGTTGTAATCAAAAATTAATTTTTATTGATCGTAATTAAATTATTGTATTGTCATCCAAAATAATCATGTATATAAAATTTCAGCTCAATTGGGCGTTTTAAAGTGTATTTTTTTAACGATTGGAAATTCCACCAAGATAAATAAGTATATAGAGAGTGTGATCTATAATAGTAGAAATTGAAAAAGAACAGAAAAACGGAACTTAGGTGCGAAAAGTGTAATAAAACCTATTGTATTTCCTTCTTTTGTTCATTTTTCACCTTTGTAGGCAGTTTTTATGGTAAAAACAGAACGTAAACACCCTGGGGTATGAGAAACCCCGATCGTTTTTTTTGGTACGTGAAGTGCCAGATTAAAGGAATCTATTAGATAAGCTTTTATAACCACTAAGAAATATTTAATCCTTCTTCTATTACGATTTTATGCTGAATTGTTTAAATTCTTAAAAATGTCATTTTCTCCAATAATAATTTCGTAGCCTCGGTAGCCTAGTTGTCACGGAATCGCGTGGTCGCAGTGTCATGATTTTGAGCCTAATACCACTGAAGACTAACATGAAGAGGGGTTGAAGCATGTCAAATCTGTCAGAATCAGAGCACTCCCGTTGGCGTGGTATGAAAGTTTTAAGGTTATCATGGTTGGTTAATCAACGAAGTGAACTATTACGGTTAGTTAATCACGGTTCCGATTTTAAAAAAGCGCATAGATGGATAATTTTCATGATATTTAGTGTCTCTTAGATTAGAATATATGTATAAAATTGTTTTAAGGACATTTTGACAAAAAAAATTTATTTAAATACAATATTTTGGCAAAAAATTAACTTAGAATGACCTTTTTCAAAATGTTCTCCTTTTGTCAAAAATGAGTCTATCATAATAATATTTTGCCTGTATATAGCTCAGACCTCTGTACATAGGCTTAACTATGATTTTTGAAAAATTCACATTATTTTCAGAGTTACCATCAATTAAAATAATTACCGGCGTTTTTTTTAAAAATTTTTTGCCTCTGTTGGCGTAACACATGGATAAACCCACTTCTAAGTTATATATATATCAAAAATTCTACTTGAGCCTTACTAGACAGGTATGACCTATATACTGGCAAAATATTATTATAATAGAAGCATTTTTGACAAGAGGAGAATATTTTGAAAATGGCTCATTTCATGTTCCTTTTTTGTCAAAATATTGTACTTAAATAATTTTTTATTGTAATACTATTCTTAAAACAATTTTATATACATTTTCTAATCTAAGTGACACTAAATATCATAAATATTATCCATTTGTATGCTTTTGCAAAATCACAGTTCTGAACGTAGTCGGAGACCTTAAATCAATTTACTGTTCGAGAGGAATTGGAAGTATTCCTAAGTCCAAAAAGAAATGGTAAGGAACGCTGCTGCACATGCACATGCACAGTGATTCTTAACCACTGTGCCGCGGCACTTTTGTGTGCCGCCAAATTCCAAAAGTGTGCCGCCAAATTTTGCAAATATATAATAATGTTAATATTATTAAATTATATCATTTAAAAAGAAAAATATTTTTAACATGAATATATATTTAAATCCACAAAAAATAAATTATTTTATTATTTGCTTTGCAACGCGTTTTTTCTTAGTGCCAAATTATGATGAAGCGGCGTACATAGCAATAGGAATATGTCTCAAGTCGGCGCACACTTGCCACTTCTGCGTACAAAACGTGTTGTTTTAGTGATAGTTGGGATTCACAAGGTGTTGCATAGTAGTTACTGCACCTTTTCTTTCGTTAAAATTGGCAAATGTATGTGATTCGGTTTAATATTAATTTATTTGCATGTAGTAATATTTTGCATTAATTTATTTGCAGATCCTTCTGAAAATGGATAAATGGTTAAAAAGAAGAAAGTTTAATAATGATTGTTAGACATTTAAAAAAAATCGGATCCAAATTTTTATGATCTCCTTGTGTTGTTTTTCCAATCCCGTTCCATGATCTCAATGAAAGTAAGCACACCGATTCGAACCCGATCTTTTTGAGTTTCGTGATTTGAAGTTGGCAGCAACTGCCATGCAAATCGAGCTAGTATTTAAACTCGGCTCATGTTAGTTTTTAAAGAAAAGGAAGGAGAAACGGAAATATAAGAAGTGTGTGAGTGGTTTAACTCTTAGAGGGAGAGAACTACTGGTTGGCAATGCAACTGCAGGTTGCATCACCATTTTAGATTAGAAATTAATTTTATAATATTAGAAGACGGTTCGAATCGGATGTCTCTGGTAATGTTGCTTTTTGAACTTATTGTTTTTATCGCTCCAGTATCGAGCAGAGTGACTTTATGATTGATTATTAAAGGCCAATTTTAAGAAACTGTTTTTCGCCTTCATGCCTCCTCGACACATAAATTTCACTGCTAGCTTTGCAAAATTTAAATTAGTTTACCAATAAGTGTAACAAATTTGGTTATGGGCCCAGTCCATGTACTGTGTCGAGGCAGGCTAAGCAGTTGAATCAGGCCATGAACTTTGTCTATTTAAATACTGTTCCAGTCTAGAACTATTTTTTATGAACTCTGTTGCTAGTACGCTAAATCGAGTAGCAGATATGGAGTTTAACAACCAGATATCAGTGTTGACTCCAAATAACTGAACACGTGGAAGCATGATATGCAAGTACTCTTAATGCATTATGGTTGCTGGCAGTTTATAATACAGACCAAGCCAGAGCAACCTGATGAAGAGGCAACATACAAGGAAAAAATTAGATCTACAACTTCGTAAGGATAGATGTTATACGTTGATCTATACTAACATCAGTTCAGATTTGAGAAATCTGATAACGGAAACAACTGACGGAGTAGCGGCATGGAAGATATTAAAAGATCACTTCGAACCAGTCACAAGAGCAAGGGTAATTCAACTATTAGATCAATTTTTGGAACAAAAATACCAACCAGGGAAGATGTTGGAATCTTCATATCTCGTGTAAAGACAGCGGCAACAAGACTACAAGAAGCGGGTCATAAATTGACGACCTGTACATAGGATTTCAATTAATAAGGTGGCTTCCTCAGGAATTCCAGTCTACCGTGCAACAAATCTACAGATGGAAAGAAGAGGACTTCAGAGTTGTCAAAATTGAAGCAGAGCTGATATTAGAAGCCAATCGTCTTCAGTTGATGAAACAAGATTTGGAGAAAGCGGAGAATGCTTACTTGAGCGGTTTCACTTCGAAGAAGTCGAAGACGTTACCTGGCGCTACGGCTGCAGCTCATGGAGATCCAAACGGCAAGAATGATTACCAAAAGAAAGGTGGTAAGGTATTTAACTGTAAAACTATTAAAAATGTTAAACAATCTATTAAGACTATAGGTCCGTGTTATGTATGTAATAAGTACGGGCATCTTAAAGTAAACTGTAAAGAGAAAAAGTCTCTACAAAATCTCCTTCAACTGTAAATGAAACTTTTAATACAGAGTTTAATATAAATTTAAGATTTTGTGAAGCTGAATGTAGTCTTTTAGAACTAGATAAACAACTCGTAACTAGTTGTATCTTATTTGAGGAAAACTCTGATAAAGGTGTTTGGGTAATTGATACTGCTGCCACGAGTCATTTTTGTAATGACAAGAGTTTATTTTTAGATCTTAAACCGATAACTAACATGAAAATGTCGTTAGCAACGGAGGATGAAAGTTGTCCCGTAGAAGGAATCGGTACACTTAGATTTCGGGTAAAATATAAGGGGAGTTTTCATGAAATAACTTTGACTGATGTATTATTTAATCCTAAGTTGAGGAGAAATTTATTATCCGGTTCCAGATTAGAAAGTAAAGGTGCGCATTTTGTGGGTACTAAAGGTAAAATTAATGTTTTTAATAAAGACTGGATAAAATTGTTCTCGGCGACACGCCATGAAAATTTGTATTTTTTAAGCCGGATCATTATATTATATCAAAGAGTAAAGAAATTAGTCTTTTTAGTGATGTAACCGCTAAAACAAGAAACGGATCAATAGAAATATGGCATCAACGCTTTTGTCATGTTAATAACGATTACTTGGTAAAAACTAGTAAAAATGATAGTGTAAAAGGTCTCCCCACGCTTAAATGATAATGGTAAGACTCATTGTATACCGTGTAAATTAGCAAAGTCCAAGAGAGTGTCATTCAAAAAGACGGGGGCCGTAAGATCAAAACGTCCATTGGAATTGTTGCATATGGACCTCTGTGGTCCAATGCCAACCGAAAGCCAAGGCGGTAATAAATATTTCTTGAGTATAATTGACGATTATTCAAGAAAGGTGACTGTATTTCCCATCCGAAATAAATCTGACGTATTTCATACGTTTATAAGATTTCAGAAACGAGCAGAACGTTTTCTAAGTAAAAAAGATAATAGCAGTTAGAACTGATGGCGGACTAGAATTTTGTAATAAAGATATGGATAATTTCTGACAGAACTGGGTATAAAGCATGAGGTAACAAATTCATATACGCCAGAAATGAATGGGGTCGCGGAGAGATTCAATTTAACCGCTCTAGATGGCATCAAAACATTGCTTAAGTCTAGTGAAGTTCCTCATAAGTTTTGGGGAGAAGCATTACTTTGTTTCACTTATGCGTGGAATCGAATTTGTCACAAAGACAGTAACAAAACTCCTTTCGAAAAATATTCTGGTAGAAAACCATCGGTATTGCATCTAAAACCTTTTGGATGTTTGGCATACGCTGGTGTGCCAAAACAAATTAGAAAAAAATTCGATATGCGTGCGAAAATGGGAATTATGATGGGATACGCACAACGTACTAAGGGTTATAGAATATGGTTGATAGATGAAAATAAATTAGTCGAGACTATTAATGTAAGATTCGATGAAAATAAGAGGGGAATTAATTTTAGACAAAAAGTTAATAGTAACCTTGGATATAATTTAAACCTTCCTGATTATTATGATGATGAGGATGATTTTGATAGAGTAAAAGATTCATTAACGAGTCGTTTAGTTTCAAAGACAAGTACGGAAATGCCCTCAACATCTGAAAAACCAGATGTATCTTCCGATAATCATAGCTTGATCCCATGTCCAGAGGTTAAGTGGATTCGAAATATAGGTAGAAAAGTAACTGGATCTAACGTATATTATAGTATAGAAGGGGAAGCAACCCGATTGAAATCTTTTAACGAAATAGAGAGATACTGTAAGAGGCATAATATTAAGTATGATCCTAGTTTATTTAATTTTAGAAAATATAATACCGAATCCCAGGGATTTTCAGATTTGTCAGAGCAACAAGAAGCTCTTATGGTTGAAGTAACTATTCCTATTTGTTACAAACAGGCGATAAGATCCAGAGACGCATCTAAATGGCATGATGCAATGGATAAAGAAATTAACGTAATGAAGGAACGTAAAGTTTGGGATTTAGTTGATCATCCGGATAATATAAAAATTTTAGAAAACCGTTGGGTTTATACCATTAAATATGATGAAAATAATAAAATTGTGATACAAGGCCCGCTTAGTTGCACGAGGTAACACACAATTACGAAGTGAGTCATTTGACGAGGTATTTCAAGAATACAAATTAGAACTTTCAAAAGTTAAATCATTAAAACTAAGATGTTATTCAGACTCAGATTTTGCTACAAATAGGGATGATCGAGTGTCGATGGGAGGGTTCATAACTTTTATAGACGAAACTCCAATTTCATCGCGAACTTTCAAGCAAAATCCGTTAGTCTGTCGACCATGGAAGCTGAGTATGTTAGTTTAACAGAAGCAGCTAAGGAATTCATTTGGCTAAAGAATGTAATTGATAATAAAAGTTTAAATTTGGAATTAAGTGAAAATGTAATGTTTTGTGATAATCAAGCTGCTATAAGTTTTCAAAGTCACCGGTAGAAAATTATAGAACAAAACATATCGATGTTCGTTATCATTTTCTAAGGAATTTGATATACGACAAGGTTTTCCAAATTAAATATATAGGTACCAAAAATAATTTGGCGGACATTTTTACCAAACCCATGGTAAAGGAAAAATTGTTAGAATTTTGTAGAAAATTATTTCTTTTTAGAGAATAAGACTTTGTTTCTTTAAGATTAAAATAATAGTTTGTTTATTACAATAATGATTGTGAATAAAATGTATTTTTGTGTTAAATTGTATAACATGTGATTATAGATTAAAATTAATTTACTGATTTGTAAGAGATAATGGTGCGAGATTGGAAAAAAGGGGGCCGATTGTTAGACATTTAAAAAAATCGGATCCAAATTTTATGATCTCCTTGTGTTGTTTTTCCAATCCCGTTCCATGATCTCAATGAAAGTAAGCACACCGATTCGAACCCGATCTTTTTGAGTTTCGTGATTTGAGGTTGGCAGCAACTGCAATGCAAATCGAGCTAGTATTTAAACTCGGCTCATGTTAGTTTTTAAAGAAAAGGAAGGAGAAACGGAAATATAAGAAGTGTGTGAGTGGTTTAACTCTTAGAGGGAGAGAACTACTGGTTGGCAATGCAACTGCAGGTTGCATCACCATTTTAGATTAGAAATTAATTTTATAATATTAGAAGACGGTTCGAATCGGATGTCTCTGGTAATGTTGCTTTTTGAACTTATTGTTTTTATCGCTCCAGTATCGAGCAGAGTGACTTTATGATTGATTATTAAAGGCCAATTTTAAGAAACTGTTTTTCGCCTTCATGCCTCCTCGACACATAAATTTCACTGCTAGCTTTGCAAAATTTAAATTAGTTTACCAATAAGTGTAACAATGATAATAGTGATAATGATAACGTTAGGGACCAAGTTAATGAGCCAACCCCCGGCACAAGTAAAAATACTTCTTGCTCAAAAAAATACGTTGTCCATCGGAAATATAATGATGATTTTTTGAAATTTGGATTTACCTCTACAATGGAAAATGACATAGTTGTTCCCGAGTGTGTGATATGTGGTTTTAAATTATCAAATAGTGCTATGGTTCCTAGCAAACTCCAACTTCACTTGGTGACTAATCATCCTTCGCTTTCAGCAAAAGATAAAAGCTACTTTGAAAGATCTTTATCATCAAAAATTAAGCAAGTAAAAGTTTTTGAAAAACTAGTATGTGTGTCTGAAAAGGCTCAAGTAGCTTCTTACGAAATAGCTGAATTGATTGCTGTTAACTTAAAACCTCACAATTTGGCTAAAGAAATTATATTACCTGTTTGTCTCAAAATTGTAAAAACAATGATTGGTGGATCAGCTGATATTGATATTTGCAAAATACCACTTTCAAATGATACAATCCATCGCAGAATTAAAGATAGGTCAGAAAATATTGAGCAAAATACTGCAAAAATTCTTGCAAATTCGAATTTTGCTCTACAAGTCGACGAAACAACAGATATTACAGGAAATGCTCAATTAATTGCATTCGTTAGATTTATTCACGAAAATGATATAATTAGTCAATTTTTATGTTGTCGGGAGTTACCTGATTTTACAACTGGTAAACATATTTTTCAAGTAATTAGTTCATATTTAGAAGAAATTAAAGTTTCTTGGAAGTCATGTATTGGCATTTGCTCAGATGGTGCTCCAGCTATGACTGGACATCTAAAAGGATTTGTAGCACATGTTAAAGAACTGAATGAGGATATATTAGTTACCCATTGTTTTTTGCATCGAGAAGCACTTGTTACAAAATTTTTGCCATCAGATTTGAAAATAGTTCTGGAACAATGTGTTAAAATGGTTAATTATATCAAATCAAGACCATTAAAAAGTAGATTATTTAGTAAATTATGCCAAGCTATGGAAGCCAAGTACGAATCCTTGTTACTCCATACAGAAGTAAGATGGTTGTCCAGAGGAAAAGTTATATCTCGTGTGCTGAAATTAAAAGACGAAATGAAAATATTTTTTGAACAAAATAAAAATTATGAATTTGTTCATTTGTTGGAAGATAAAATATGGTGTGCTAAACTGGATTACTTATCAGACATTTTTGTTATTTTTAACAACATCAATTCAAGTTTGCAAGGGCCCAATGAAAATATCTTAAACTCAACCGATAAGCTGGTGGGATTCAAAAAACAAATAACTTTATGGAAAAATAAAGCTCAGGAAGGCAATTTAGAAAAGTTTGAGTCAGTCCCTAAAGACAGTTATAAAACTATTAAATTAATTGTTGTTGATCAATAGAGGAGAGAATTATTCATTATTTCCCAAAATTAGATATTAAGAAATTTGATTGGGTTCGTAATCCATTTCTCATAACGTATATTGACTGTATTTGACTGTATTGACTTAACTGTATTTGACTTAACTTTGAATGAAGAGGAAGAACTTATTTTGCTTTCCAATAATCGAGATTTAATTTTAAAACATTCAGAAGAATCAATTAATTCATTTTTGATTAACATCATATGCGATTATCCAATGATAGCCAAAAAAGCTTTAAACATATTATTACAATTTTCCACATCTTATTTGTGTGAATTCGGATTTTCAGCATTAGCCAACATTAAAACTAAAAAAAGATCAAGATTGTTAAATGTAGAAGACGATATGAGAGTAGCATTGTCATTTTTACTACCAAATATAAATGAAATTATCAAAAAACATCATGCTCAAATTTCGCATTAAAAATATTTTTATTATTAGCTTGTAATTAATCCCTTAATAAACGTTTAGTTATTATTGTAGTATATATTAGTTTATTTTGTATATTTAAAATTTTTGTCATAAACTATTTATGCAGTGTGTTGTAGTAAGTAAATAATTTTTATCTTTTTCTTTGTGTGCCACCAAATTTTAAAAACCGTTAAATATGTGCCGCAACAAAAAAAAAAAGGTTGAGAGAATCACTGCCTTAAAGGGAAGCACCAGCTGAGATGAAGTTTTCTTCTCTTAACCATGGCCCGTTGCTTTTTTGTGTTGCTTTATAGTTCGACAATAATAAACACACTCTCTCCAAATAATTTAACTTCTTCTATTATGATTTTTTGCAAAATATTTTTCATATATGTTAAAATATAATTCTTTATTTTTGTCATTTTCATTTCGTTATTAAAGCACAATGTTCAGTCTAACTTCTTTTATTTAGCTTCATTAAAATTTATATGAAGAATTTTTTCTTACGTTAAAATTATAAACAGTGATGGAAATTGACCCGAAACAAAAGGTTTGGAAGCGATGGGATATTTAAAGAATTCTTCCTAGAATTAAATTACCTCAAATTATGCTCATAAATTTATGCAATTTAAGCATTTTAATATAAAACTGTAATGCACGTCATGCCGTATTAAAAAAGTTTTATTTATTTATTTTTTTTCAAATTTCAAGAGTAATAATAAAATTATCTATGTTTAAGTTTAAATTAGTTTTCCTCTCTGTTATTCCTTTAAATTTCATAATGCATCCAGTGACATTTATTAAATTTTTCATTGACAGCTCCAAATATAATAAGTCCAAAACTTTATGCTTGTTTTCATTCTTATCATAAAGCCCATGTAATATGTAATTAACGTATTCTATAACTCTTTCTATTAAATATCATTTATTAATTTTCCTGTATTTCATTTAAATGAAAATGAAATATTCAATTTAACTTTGGAAACTGTATAGCTTTTATTTAACACTGAGAGTAGTAGGTTTTCCAGCAATGAAAATTTCCTTTGGCATTTCATGAAATTAATCTATGTTATATAGATTATATATGATCTAAAAACTAATTTTATTTATTTGATTACTTGTAAATGTATTGTTTAAATTTCTTTTTTTTAATCATATCAAATATAGTTTATGATTTATAATGCTAAATTCTAATAGTTATATAATAAATCAATCATTTCAGTATAGTTTTATAATAAAAGTGTTTTACTATTGAAAATTTTTCTCCTTGATTTCTGAAATTTTTATATGTTGCTGTTTGTTAAGACATTTATAAAAAATTATCGATAAAAAGCTTTGAGGTTAAAATTTTGTAAAATTGGCATTTATTTTTCCAAATTCTTGTACGTTTAAAAGCATTCTAATACATTTTGGTCTACTTATTTTGAAAATATTTGTATCCAATTTTATCGCGCATTTAAAATCTTACCTTTTCATAATTCATATCAAAATGTGTAGGTTTAGTTATCAAAGACTTGTGTAACAGGAATGTTTTTAGAGAAAGAATAAACATTTTTTAAAAGAACAGACCATGCATTTAAATAAAGTACGATTTCCCCTTATTGTTAAAGAAGCTACATGTATTTTTCATTGATTTACTGTAATGCCATCAAAAATCATGTCCAATACTTTTAAATACTTTTCATTCTAAATATTTTAGCGAAAAAATAGTTCACTTCGGTTGCCATGGACACGATCTTCTGCTCGGGACTCGCGCGCCCGGTTCCAGATTTATTTTCTTTGAAATAACTTTATTTTTGCATCATGAGCTTATTTTTTATTAATTGTAATTCTTTCTTTCTCTCGTGATTTTATTATTAATTTACTTGTATTTATGAAAGTTAAATGTAATTAAAGTTCTGGAACTTTCGATAGCAATATATAAGGAAAGGAACTGTTCAGTTTGTAGAATAATGTCTTGAGTTGTATTTAGCAAAGGTTGTTGTCATTTTACTTAAGGTATCCAACTATTTGCGACAGCTTATTTTTTAAAAAATGGATATATGGAGATTTTTTTGTGGTTTTTAGATTTATTTAGTACATTTTAAGAAAAAAAGGCTAAAATTAAGAAAAGAAAATTAAATTATTACTACTGAAATGGAGAAAAATGGGTTAAAATTGACGAAAAGTCACATAAACGGGGCCCGCTCTGTACAAATAGTAAATGAACAAATTCTCAATTTTTTCAATTTTCATGTATTACTTTGCTATTCCTTTTTGAAATGACCTTCAGGATAAGAGATATTTTAATTTTTACAAAAACTACATCACTTGATCTTTGCTCATAAAAGGAACTTGCTTAAAAAAACAGTGATTATAATCACTTAAAGAACTGTACATTTTGTAATAAAACAGTCATTGACAAATCTGAAGATCGAAACACTTTTATTGTTATATCGAACACAATACAAAATTTCAGCAAATTATTTTAAAAACTTTTTGAGCAATTGCTGTCCCAGTTTGAACTTTTCGCAAAAAACACATTTCGAGTAAAACGCATTTTAAAATTTGACATCTTATGTAAAGTTATGGCAAAAATCTGCTTTTACTAAAACACTTGTGCTTTTCATTCTAGTAAATGGAAAATAAAAAACTTGGTATTTTTATTAAGCTCATAAGATGGCCTATAAAATAAAATCATAAGAAAATTGTCAATATAGTTAAAAAACCATGATTTTAGGGCAGTCGAATACCTTAAGTATCGAAATATAACATATTAATTTAATTTACATGACAATATATTTATTTAAATACATTATAAAGAAAACTATATTCAAAAAATTGAAAAAAAAATAATGGAATGTTGGAGACATTACTATGATGCCATAATGTTCATTCGATTCTTACTTTAAATTTGTATTAGTCAAACACAACCATCTTCTGTTTTTTTTTTCTTTTTTATTAATAGTTGGTAGAAACAACTCAAAAATGTATTATTCAAGCATAAGAACTTCATGAATGTTTGATTTCGTGTTTTCTAGACGCTATTGCTATCTTTTACTCTAGTATTACAAGGAGGTTATTTATTTCTACATCCAAGTGAGCGTGAGTTTATTAACATCGCACAATAAAACAACTCGAGAGTTACGAATGACAGACCTTTTAAACTTTAAACCATATGGTTAAGTGATGAGGACGGTGCCTGAGGAGGAACGCCCTTACCGAGTTTCCACAAACTGTGAACGGAAGGACACTGAGCCTCAACAGATTAAACGTGCATCGGCCCTCTACACGGCAAGTTTACAGTGGCACTAGGCTCGAACTTGCTCGAACGGATTTTAAACATTTCTGAAATAAAAATAATAAATATGTACGTTAGAAACAGTTAAGTAACAAATGAAGCGAAAAGTTTGTAAACAAATGAAAAGCCATAAAATGTGCATTACACATCTAGTGAGAGAGAGAGAGAGAAATTTTATTAAAATACATGACAAACCACACTCACACCGTAGAGATGGTAAAGCATCGAAAAAGGAAGATTATATTTTCTTTTCTTTGGAAATATACTAATATTTAGGAGATAGATGGCGTTGCTTTAACACCTGTATGATTGATTGATTGCTTTTGGTGACGGACCACGTAATTTTGAACCATGGTCAAGTGACGTGGACGACACCTGAGCTGGCACCCCCTCTCCTAACTACCACACCACATCAACCGGAGGACGTTTCACCTCTCGACAGATTTAACGTGCATTGCTGCCCTATTGGGCTCGAACTCGTGACAAGGCAAGCCACGATCCGATACCTATACCACTCGGCTACCGCAGCCACAACAG
The DNA here is from genome assembly GCA_019973935.1 of Trichonephila clavipes. Lineage (NCBI taxonomy): Eukaryota > Metazoa > Arthropoda > Arachnida > Araneae > Nephilidae > Trichonephila > Trichonephila clavipes. The sequence goes on from BMAU01004340.1 coordinate 28,181, forward strand.
CTGTATCATAGAATTGTATCTAGAAACAAGAGTGAACTAAGAAATGTGTCAGACAGGAGAGACAGTAGAATGGGCTCATGACAGCCACATGATAAAAGCAAACACGTGTTCTCCATTGAATGGGCTCAATTTATGTGACGTCATAGTCACATGGTAGTGAAAGCCACGTGATTCTAGTCAATCACTTCAAAAACTCATGCGACGTCATAGTCACACGATAAAAACTATCTAGTGTTTCCAGCTAATCAGTTCACGCGCTCCGGTGTTGCCAAGTTTTTCTCTTTGCAGAAACTTTCTTTTAAAAAGTAATTATGTATACAAAATACATTTTATTTAAAAGTATAAGCATAAAATACGATTTTTTTTAATTTAAAAAATCTTTTTGAAGAATTTTTTTTCTTAACATTTAAACATCTTTACCCAAATATGAAATTTGAAATTTTAGCTGAGTTTTACAAATAGAACAAGTACAATTAGTTTAGTGTTTGTTTTGAATTGAATGGAAAACAAATTTTTGTTTTTATCATGTGACTTCATGAATTGAGCCCATTCACAACAGATATCAAACTAGTTGTTCTATTTGTAAAATTTGGGTAAAATTTCAAATTTTTACAAGGGTAAAAATGTTCAAATGTTATAAATAATAAATTTTTTCAGACAATTTTAAAATTAAAAAAAATATTTTATACAATGTTATAAATAATAAATTTTTTCAAACAATTTTAAAATTAAAAAAAATATTTTATACAAGTATTTTTTCAAAAGAAAAAAACGTTTTGTCTACCTATGTGCATTATTTTTGTTGACAAATCTGTATTCGTTAAGAGAAAGTTCATAAAAATATCCAAAGTTGGCAAAAACGAAGCACATGAACTGGTTAGCCGAAAACACATGATTGCTTTTATTGTTTGACTATGACATCACATGAGGTTTTGAACTGATTGGCTAAAAACGCGTGGTTATCATTATCATGTGACAATGACGTCAAATGAAATGATCCCATTGTGCAATTGCAAGAAAAAAATGACATGGTTTGACGACAGACTGTCAGAAAGTACAAGCATAGTAATTAAAACTTAGTGCAAATCTTTAAGTTAAATTGCTGTAACATACTAATTTCAGTTCTTTCTAGTCGTGTTTATGTATTTTCAGAGAACTGTTTACCTAAATAATACCCTAAATATATATTTTCATTTGATCAATTGGATATATTTTCTCCTAATACTTCAAAACACTTTTCTATCGAAACATCCATTGACCGGAAGCATCAGAATTCAAGCAGCGTAAAAACACGAGTGTTTGTAACTTTCTTCTGTTGGGGTCCCTCAGGAGTTGTGAAGGGGTGTTTGCGACTTTTAAGAAAACTTTCTTCTCCAAAGTGACCGCGACATACGTGACCCAAAGTATCGTAAGATATTTCAAGCCTGACACTAGAAGTCACACTGGACTGACCAGTCCTCATTTATATCGGACTTTGAACGAGTGGGGCCAGGAAAAAAATTCCGTCATGACAGGTGATTGATTGTCCTGTTGAGCTCCTATTTCAATTCTGACTCCAGGGGAACCCAGTGATTGAGACAGTCGGTGATTTTTTTTCTTTTAGGTTTTCAGCCTATATCTTCGCAGTTTAATTTATATCACGTGACTCGAAGGGTTTCTTTGACGCTAAAAATGCGGTGATATATTTCCCCCAACTCTCTGACACTTGAATCGACAGGGACTCGTATAAAAATGATGCATTTAATCGATGATATGCAGCGTATCGATTGCTCAAAAAGAGCGGTAGGGAAATAATTTTATTTTGGAGTCGAGGAAATCATTGTTTTCTTACTCACCTTGTCATTGATTGTGGTTTAACTCAATATTTGGGATTTCTTTGTATTGTTAAAATTGAAATGATTTATTATGGTATGATTATTCGAATTTGAATTTAACTACTTGCAACAACTCTTTTTTTTAGAAAAATGAAGAGAAGATATTTTGTGGGTTTTAGATTTTAATAAGTACATTTTAAGAAAACTAAATGCTAAAATTAAGAAAAAAATTATTATTATTACTAAAATGGGAAAAAGGTGGCACAAAAAAATTACATAAACGAGGCCCACTCCCCGTACAAAAGTTTATGAACAAATTCAAATTTTCAATTTTGATGTGTTACTATGCCCTTCATTTTTGAAATGAGCTCGGGATAATATATATCTTAATTTTTACAAAGGCTAGAGCCCTTTATCTTAGTTGTTATATGGAAATTGTAGAAAACAGTGATTATTTTCACATAAGGGATTATAATAAAACAGTGATTGATAAATCTGAAGACTAAACACTTCTACTATTATACAGAACATACACAAAGTTTTTCAGTTCATTATTTTCGAAACTTCAGAGCAACCACTGTTCCCGTTTGAACGTTTTTCAAAACAACACATTTCGAGGAAAACGCAATCTAAAGTATGACATCTTGCTTTAAGTAATGGCATCTGATTTTACTAAAACACCTGTAGTTTTGTTCTATGAATAAAAAAATTGTTTATAAAGCTATAGATAGCTATAGGAAATAAAATCATGAAAAAATTGTGAATTTTTGAAAAAATTACAATTTAAGAGTAGTCGAATACCTTAATTTAAAATTAATTATTAAATTTATACTTGTGTGTTTATGTGATGCAATATTCTGGAATTATATTAAAATAAATTTTGTTATATTTTAAGACTACACTGTACCCTAAAAATTTCGTTTTACCGAAAATTTGTTTTTGCATGTTTGGTGGCCCATATCATTGAGATGCTTACCACGAAATTTCAGATCTATGTAGCAAATTAGTTTTTAAGATATTTGAAGTTTTTATGAGCTGGTTTGGTTTCAGTTTCCTTTTAAAGTGTTTCACACTTGGTTAAATTAGTAAAAATATTTTTTGAGCTTTTTAGTTTGAAATGGTGCTCAAATTTACAATTTTCATTGCTAAAATCATTTCTTCTTGATTATGTTTTTTCAGTTTTTGAGTTGATTAATGATTAATTTCATGGCCAATTTTGCTTTAAAAATAGTTTATACAACTTAAAAAAGCTTTATCATTAATTTTTTACTGTAGAGAAAATGCCATGGAAAATGCGTTCTGGGTTTCTGAGGAACAATATTTCGAAGAGATGGAATACTACTGAAAATGATGTATCTAAATCAGTCTTCAGCTGATTCTACAATTAGACTTCCGAATACAAGTATTTTGAATTCAAATGCTGCAGATATAACTGAATATTTCCTTGATGTACCAAACTACATTATACTAAACATATTGTAGTACTATATTTTTAGTATTTTAAAAAGTCGTACGGCAAGAGCTAAAATTTCCTAAACTGTCCCAATTTAAAAAACTGAAAAAAATTAAATTTTATGAGCAAACCTGACTATTTTGGCTTAAGTTAGTATCATTATTATTTTATTACATGAAGTAGCTGCGTGTTTTAAACTTTTGTGAAAGCCAGGTTAAGATAAAGATGAATAAACTGACGTCTTTTAACAAATGCTATCAATATTATGCAAAAATATATTTTGAATTAAAATAATTTTCAGTCATATTTAATAAAAATAGTGTTTTAATGTAGAACATACATTGGGAAATAACATAGTAAAAATTAGAGTTTTACGGGCATTATAGTTTGTTTGCGACAAACTTTGAATGCGTTTTCTCGAACTTTAATTTTGAAGGTATAAGTGTTTTTTCTAATCCCTAAGGCTTTTCCTGTTCAAGATAGAGCCTTGAAATTTTATGTCTCTCCAAATGTATTTTATATAAAAGTTAGTATGGATTTAGAGCTGAGAACTCTAGTTAATTTTGTAATAAATGCTAAAGAGATTAATATTTTAAAAAATTTCGCGTTTTTTCCAGGGTTTTCTAGAAAAATAACTATTAAAAATCAACAAGGGAATAGATTTACTGCCATACTAAATATTGTTTGAAATAATCTAAGAATCATAAATAACTTAGAATTACTAAAAAAATTTAAAAATTGAATATTTATAAGAGTTTGAAAAAACTTCAAAAATTTCTAATTTTTAAAATTGTAAAATAATGGCTGGTCAAACTGACTTTTACTTACAAATCAGCTTAAAGTATACAATCTAAATATAAAGCCAAGCGTCATTTTTTTACTGTAACTGTCTCCAAAAAATTTTTTGAAAAGGGTACCGTGTAGTCTTAAGTATCAATTTGCCAGAAATGGTACCACAATACTTTCTTCGTCAGATGGAAATTATTTTGTATAAATATAAAGTACAGTTTGCATAATATACAATTAAAAAGTCCGCATCCAAAAGGCTGTAGAAAGAACCACTGGTCAGAAAGACTTCAAATTAGAACTAAATATACTTGAAGGCGAAAACAGTATGGTATAAGGGAAAGAAAAATTATTGGCGTGGTCATAACTGCTTTTTATGTGGTTTTTTGGCCGAAGGACAATTAAAGAAACCATTTTTTCCCGATCCAGATGTGGCACACACCGCACCATGGATGGGCTTTTACTAACAGCACAACAATTGAATAGGCTTTCCATCAAAAAACAGAAAACTCCATATACATTGAACAATACAGCTGGTTTTTTATGTATAACTCATGCCAACGCTGTCATGTTTTTGATTCAAATACCACTTGTAGTCAAATCTACTTTCATTATGCAGAACAATGCAATCTATTGATGAATTTGGAATTTTTCTTATCTCATTCCATTTCTCCCTTCTTGAAGTACATTTAGTTTAGTTTTGAGAGCACCCTGACCAGGGTTCTTTTTTACAGTATTTGAAAAATAGATAATTATATTACAGTACCTTGTAAATATACGATTACTAATACAAAATGCGCAGCATGGAATTTCATTTTTATTTTCTTAAAATTTCTCTCCTCTATTTGTCGTAAAATATGAATAAAGTCACTTTTAAGTTATATATTTAAAAATTTCTAGTTGAACCTCTGTATAAGAGGTCTGAGCTACTCACAGGCAAAATATTGCTATAATAGAAGCATGTTTCACAAAAGAAGAACATTTGGAAAAAAAAATTATTCTGAGTTATTTGTTTTTTGCCCAAATATTGTATTTTAAATAAAAAAAAAAAAATTACCACAATGCCCTTAAAACAATTTTATGCATATATCTAATTTAAGTGTCACTAAATCCATTTTATGCGCTTCTGCAAAACCATGGTAATGAACGTAGTCGGATACTTTCAGGACAACCTTTCAATAAAATATTTTTGTGTCTATTAAAATGTTGCTGTTTCTGTTTATTTTTCTTTGTTCTTTGTACCACAGCTAGGCATTGGCCACCTTGCATCCGTATGTGATTTCAAAAGGTCAACTGCTACACACACAGCAAGTTTGTCAGTCTGGTAGCAGATCCTTGTACTCTAATTTGGACTTATCTCTGAGGAAGGGTTGTTAGAGTTTATCAAAAGAAAGAGAGGCAGAGTGCTGGTATATATTAGTAGAGTCAAAAGTGCCTGATAATATATTGAGCAATTGATCAGAAACAAGGTTCTGAGATAATTCCACTGAAAGACAGTAGGTGTCTTCAGGATAGAGCAGAACGATATTCTTGAGAGTTAATAAATCTATTGGTTAGGATTTGATTAAGTAAATCAGATCATTGTTTTTGGATATTTTGATTCAGGATTTTTTAAAGCCTTCATAATGTTCTGAACAATTAAGCTCACACGGCTTCTGTTCGACCTGAGCCAAGCCTCCATCAAGCTTTTCCTCCCTTTAGTTTCTATTAGGGCCTTGGGTGTCTAGTGGTTAGAGCATTGACTTCAGAACGTGGAACGCCTGCCTGATGCCCGATGCCACCAAATACCCTCCGAGTACACACGGAGTACGTGCTCGTTAAATCAATAGGTCCTAAAGTCTTGTGAGCAGTCGCAGCTGAACCCACAAGTGTAAGAGGATGGAGAATATTTCCCTCTCCTCCAATTCCATGTCTAAATTGTGGAGGTGAGATCGTGGGGTGTTGCCATCTATCGAAAAGAAGTTCAACCTGTATCATAGGCTCTGGCAATATTCATTTCTTCCCGGGAGTTTCACCCAGCTAAATCGTACTGTCACCTGTATGGTGCTCGAGGCTAAGGCCAACGACAGGCTTACATCTAACCCCTTTCCACGTTGAATTTTTGTGGGTCTCGATCTGACACTATCGATCAGGTGGTATTAGCAACAACATCAGTTTCGGCCGCCAAGTCGAATCGGTGGCTTAGAGGTAATGTGTCCACCTCGTAATCCTAAAGTTGCGAGTTCGATCCCGGCTGGAGTCGACAGATTTTCTAGATGCGAAAATCGTAGACACACATGTCACATGATCATGTGGCAAGTAAAAGATCTCTAGAGTATTGATCTTGCAGTATTAAATCCGATGAGAACTTGAATTGAATAAATTCAAAGTTTGGTAGCGGGAACCGCCACTATATGGGGCCATCAATGAAATGGTTAGGACTTACCGTGTCTGCAAAGGCTTAGCTGCCAAACTGCAGCCCATTAAAAAAAGTTACTATTAACAATTATTAGATTTTTGATTCCTTACAAAACGCAAAGCAAACAATTAAAAAGTTTCAATTTGAAAGGATTTTTCTGGTTTGACTTGTAATAAGAAAGTAAATTACCGAGGAAAAAAATTAGTAATGATAAAAAAAAAAAGTCAGGAAACATAACTTGAAATAAAAAACAAAAAATAGCTGAAGAACGCAAACCCAAATTATATATGTAGACCTTGAGATAAGTATGAAATAACAGTATTCACATATTTTTTTTCTATATTTAGAAATATTTTTCTTAATTATTTATAACGTGTTATTTTTTTTTTAGTTTGTAAACAGTAATGATAAAATTAATAAAGTCAAATTGCCTATTATTTAGAGCTTGAATCTCCAAGCAATTTCAACAGACACATAGTCATAATAAATTCAATATCCTTCATCTGCTCTAAGCTTTTTTATTTCATTTATTTTTGTTTTTTACTCTCAATTTCTCATTTTTCCATACTGTTATTTTATTCACTTTACTCATGTTTTGTCGAGAAATTTTGTTTGGTAATATTTTAATTTCCTATATATATATATATATATATATATATATATATATATATATATATATATATATATATATATATATATATATATATATATATATATATATATATATATATATATATATAAGTCTATTTTCTTATATTCATGTTTCTTTTTTCAATAATATATTGTTAAAGTTTTTGTATATTTTTAAGCAAATTTTTGGAATGAGTTTTTTATAACAATCCTTCTTTTGTGCACTTTCCCCTGTTGCGGCCATTTTAATGAGTTTTCGTACATGTATTAGCTAAATAGTTATTTTTGCTTATATCCTTTATTTTAGTAATTTAAATTTTACTTTCTTTTTGCATATAATCATGAATATATTGGTTCCTATTGTTATTTTTATAAGCGCACAGTAAGCTTTTCCTCCTTTATAAATAATTTCAATATGCTGGTTTTCAATAAACTTGGTTCTATGTAGAGCGTTTCTTTTAATAAAATGTTTTTAGAGATTTGAAATAAAAATATACAGAAGATAAAGTTTGAAATTTATTTACAAATGTGAAAAATAAATATATGTTGTCGTGACTCTGAGGTAGCTAGTGAAGTTTGAGATACCCATGAACAGACATTGTTATAAAAATAGCTAAGATTATTTGGTTCTAACAATTTACTATTAAGCAATGATAGCAAACCAAGAGGCCAGTCACATTAAATGGCTACTCCAAATTCCTTAGACCAGCGTTTCTCAAAGTGTGGGGCGCGCCCTAAGGGCACGATGACTACAAGGGCGCAGAGCGTATCGAAAAATTTAAAGATTAAAAAAAAAATAACCAGGAAAGAGAAGTAAAAAAAATGCTTTCCTTCCCATAATAAAAAAAAATACACACACAACACACTGACATAATTTATATTTTATTATCTAGCTTTTTCCGTCATCAAATAGCTATCTTTGATCCCAAAACCAAATTAAAGAAAAAAACATTTTGTTTTATTTGCTGTTTTTCCTCAATAAGAGATTTTTTTTTATTACGTTTTAACATAAAATATTACTCGTTAAAAGAAAAAAACGAAACCCAGACCCTGAGAAAAATTCTAAGAAGATAAACAATTCACGCTGTAATTATTATTGAAATACTGTACATTAGTTGTAAAAAAAGAAAAGGAAGTCATGATTCACTTTTCAGCCAGGCTGCATAGTACGTTTGCTAATCATTTGATTGACCTTCAATCTTATGGTATGGTTATTATCAATATTAGTTCCCTCCCCATCTTTCATGCGTTTGCTTTTCGCTTAAGGAAATTGTAAATAATTGAGTTTTTGCGATATTTTGGCAAGTTTTTAGCCTCTGATTGCCTTAACATTTCATAGACAATTGAAAAGTGCTCCGATTTGCGTCCTATATTATGGTCTTGTACTTTTGAATCATTTTAGTCAGCCTTTACTGATTTTTCTCAAATCATCAAAGAATTGAATAAATCCTTCTTGAAAGAAGGTAAAGCATACTTTCATAAATTAAAAATATTCACTAGAATTCTGATTTGTATCACAGTAAAAAATAATTCTAAACAAATGATTGGGGTGACTGAGTCCCCCCGCACAACCATTAATGTTAGTATGAGTACGCGCCTGCTCCCAGGGTTTAAAACATTTTGAAGTCTTCTCGCTTTAAATGTTAAAAGTAACACAATCATTCTTCATCGGAATTTATATTCTTTTCATAATTTAACATTAATTCTAAATGCTAATTGTGTGAGGTTTAAAATTACAGTTCTTTTAAACAGTTATTTACAATTATATGGCATTTATCTAAAAAAAAAAAATCATTTTACATTTTTGTATACAACAAATGCGTACACACAGTTTTACTCTCCTTACAGTTCAGCTATTATATCAAGAATATGTTTTATTTTAAAAAATGAACTCGTGCGAAGAGTCGGTACAGCCAGTATACGTTTGATGCATCAGTACTGAAGAAGGTATTTTGGCAAGGCGCTTTCTTATTACTGAATTTGGCCGCGGTAGCCGAGTGGTATAGGTATCGGATCGTGGCTTGCCTTGTCACGAGTTCTGAGCCCAGTACCATTAAAACCCGCCATGTAGGGCAGCGATGTATGTTAAATCTGTTGGAGAGTTGAAACGTTTTTCCCGTTGGTGTGTGGTGTGGTAGTTAGGAGAGAAGGGTGCCAGCTCAGGTGTCATCCACGTCACTTGACCATGGTTTTCAAAATTACGTGGTCCGTCGTCAAAGCCCTCGTGCAGCTGAACAGTGCGACGTTAATATTCAATCAATCAATCTTATTACTAAATTAAGAAAGTTTAATAATTATTAGGGACTTCCACGGGCTTTCTTGTAGAGGAAAGTTTTTCAAAGGAAGGTTTTAATATCAGAAATTGACACTTAAAGAGTTATTTTTCTATATTTAGCTGAGATCTATATTTTGTCTTCCCGAAGGCGCATCCACTGCAGAAAATCCGGTTTTGCAAAAGGTAGGATGTTGAAAAATGGTAATAGTATACGAAGCGCTTTTGTTTTCAGTAAAGATAATTCCTCATCCACCTCTACCCCAAATTCAAAGAGTGATTTATTACAAAATTGCCTTTAATTTTCTACATCGCATGAAATCTATGAAGATTTCTTCTTCTGAAGTTGAGAGCCCTTCTGGAGTATCTTGAAATAGATCCCTCAATCCACTCGTAACTTGCTACCAAGCTGTCCTCATCCAGAAAATACTTTTAAAATTCTTGCCAACATAGCTAAATGATTTACATATGTTTTTAAAACAACTTTCACAAAGTTGTTCTATTAGATTTGTAAGTTTTAACACATATCGAGCTGGGCTTTTTGCCATCATTTACTTCAGTAGTGGTAAATAAAAATTTAAGTATTTTGAGAAGATCGCCTTGATTTAATTTTCGGAACCATGCTCGTTCGTCGGTGTACTTGGTTATTCTTTATTATGGTCGAATGTTTGCTTACGACTTAAAATGTATGTATGATATTGTTTTAATCTACGTCAAACACTTAATTACCGTGAATTACAATTAACGTGGAAATTAAAAAAATGTACATTCAAATAGATTCGGTAGCTATAGGAGTATCGAAGTCGACCAAAACTGACTGGAATTGTACGAGGAAAAGCATTTTTACATGTTTTGCGCAGGCGTCCGATAGGTTGCCCAGACTCACGCAAACGTACTGCCCTATAATGCCAGATGTGATGGATATGATAGAGAGCGACAGTTGGCTAGACTATTTTCTTATGACATTTGTGCTTTGAGAAATGAATGCTGAAGGAAATAAATCTTTAATTAAATACATCATTTTACGATCTGTTCCAATTTAAAAAATTAGAAAAAAAAATAACATAATTCTAAGTAATATATATATATTTTAAGTAATTTTCTTAAAATATATATATATATTACTTTAAAAATATACACAAAATTTAATATACTTATCGTATTAATTTGTACGGTTTATAATTAAGATCGTATTGTAACTTTAGCGTCTCTCTCTCAAAGTGCATTTTTATTGCAGTAATACATTATTGTTGTACAGGGGGCGAGACAAAAAAATTATAGATTGAAAATTGGGTCGCCAGTATTGAAAGTTTGAGAAACACTGCTTTTTTAATGTATGAGTGGCGCACAGAGTATTTTAGGACTAATTAATTAATACTAAATTAAGAACAAGTTTAATAATTATTAGCTACTTCCATGGGCTTGTCTTATAGAAAAGTTTTTTGAAAGGAGTTTTAAGATAAGAAATTGACCCTCTGAGTTCATTTTCTATATTTAGCTGATATCTATATTTTGTCTTCTAAGCAACCACCGCATTTTGTAATATGTTCCAATTTAAATCAGGAGAAAGGAAAAATACCCAATTATCCCATTACTAACTTTTTAGTTTAAAAATATACACGCAAGAAAGGGCATGCCAGCCAGACTTAATACTTATGTCATGAATTTGTACGGTTTATAATAAATATTGCTGCTTTGTCGTAAAAGTGCATTATTATTGCATTCAGTAAATTATTATATGTGGTAAAATTGTGATTGAAAAGGGGGGCGCCAGTATTGAAAGTTTGATAAAGCACTGCCTTAGACTAATAATTATTCATTTAACTGAGTGTGATCCGATGTATACCCTTCCTCAGGTTTCACCCTGTGTCAGCCATTATCCCGTTCAAAAGGCTCTTTTCAAGAACAACAAAGGCTTCCAGCAGTCACTTAGAAACCTCATTTTAATAGCATCCTAACGACTAACTCTTACCCTCACTTTAGTAGAGTTTAAATAGCACTCAAATTAGCATAAAATCAAGCTTAAAACTGAAACAATATTTAAATAAGTATTTTATCCCAAGAAGATTAGTAAAAAGGAGTGAATAGGACCCGCCATATATATACATATATGTACACAAACACACACACACACACACACACACACATATATATATATATATATATATATATATATATATATATATATATATATATATATTTGGAATGAAATGATAAGGAAATCTTTGTGGTTCCCTTCTCTTCTAATATCCTAAGCCTGTTCTTAGAGCACCAGCATAAGCGTGGAAAAAAGGCATGTGCTTATTTTGCTTGATGGATAATCCAGCTCCGATATCACTTCAGTTCTTCTGTTGGAAGGAACAATTTCACTTATCATTTAATAGTCGTTTGAAATATATAATTTATATAATTTAAGAGATATTTTAAATTTTAATTTACCACAATGCTGGCAATGGATGGGTTTGTCTCAATTATTTTAACAGCAAGCAAATTAATGTAATTAAGTAATATTTTTTAAATATAAAAAAACTTATCAATATTTCAAATAAAACGCAAAAACCATTTATATTTATCAAGAAATTATATGTATTAACGAACAATTAATATTATAAAAATACTGTATGCATTTATTTTTTAAAAAATATATGACAAAATAAATTATTGTACTAGTTTTTTTGTATTATGCCTAAACTTATTTTTGTTAGGGAAAAAAAAAGTAATGAAGAGAGAATTTTTGAATGCATCCATTTTCAGTTATTGCATTTTTTATTATTTTGATTCAGCAAAATTCTATTAAAAGAAGTAAGCTTAGTTATTTTAAGCTTGTAGGTTTAGCAAAGAAGAAATACTTGGTACAGTTTAAATTTTTAAAAATAAATATTCCAAACTGCAAAACTTTTTGAAATCGAATAAAAATGGTTAAAATTTGTAAAAAAAAAGAATGTTCCCAAATACAAAACTATTTGTGAAACGGAATAAAAATAGTTAAAAGTTAGCTCATGCATACATTTACTTAAAAAAATACAAAGAGAAGTTATGTACTTTAATAGGTAAAAGTGGCTAAAAAACTTCGATTAAATTACTTTGGTAAAAGTCCAAAATGCATCAAAAGCAAATAGCATGCACAGCCAATTTTTCTGTTTGACTTTCATGCCGTATGTTTATGAAAGAAATTACGTGTCAAAAACACTAGTACCACGAGGCCATTCATAATGCCACAGCGTGCCGTATCCTGGCATCAGTGCCAAAATTGTTTGGCCGATGTGTTAAGTGGCAAATCGCGTGATATGCCCAGAAACTTTTCTGTTCGGAATACAAAACACGAAACTTAATTGTTTTCGTTCACGGTTTATGCTGTCATATGTTTACTTTCCTTTTGCTGGGGAAGTTACAATTCCTGAAATTGAAAACAGTTCTTTCCTTTTTTTATTATATCTTTTTCGTCCTTCTCTCATCTCAGAATGAAAAAAGTTCAGTGAGTTTGTATGTTGTTTCCGTTGGGATTAGGAACGATATCGAATTTTTGTTTAGAAGAATCAATTTTGTATTAGCTTCTAAAAGTATTTTGTCTCAAAAGTCAAACAAGGTAGAAATATTTTTAGTTCGTTAAAAAGTACTGAGAGCTATCTCATATAAAATAGAAAAGGGACATATATGCACATTACTGAGCACGTTATAATATTTAATTTTTCTCTCATTGTGGGTGTTAAGAAGTAGATTTTATTACATTACGACTTAACTGAGTGGTGAATTCAAATTTAATAAAACATAAAAAAACTTATTCTTTTTTTTTTTTTCATATATATTTTTATACCTTTATAAACAGAAATTTTCTAAAATTTGCAGCTTCTCTATTTTCAGTGCCATTAAAAGTTTTTCTCTATTTCTTTATCTTTTCTTTCAATCTCTTTCTCTTTTTTATCTCTTTCTCCATATTCTCTCTCTGTCATTTTCTTTCTCTCTTTCTCTGTATATATATATGTCGCAAAAAATGAAGAAATTAAGAATTTGATTAAATCTCTAAGGGATATGATCAATTCACGAGAGATGTTAAATTGACGTCTCTTCAAGGTCAGTTCCCTGACGAAAGTAAGTTGATCAAATCGCTGAACTTTTTCAGTGAAACGATGAAATAATGTTGTCAAAAGTTTAAAGCGTTTTTTTAACAAATATAGCATATTGTTAAATGTAGAGTAAGTAATACAACAATAGTCATTGAAATACATATTGTGTTACGAATTTTGTGTAAATATTGTAAATAATTTGTATTTGAGTGTTTAATGCATTTATATTACTCTATGTTATATTTATTCCATGTTAAAATTGTACTATTCACAAGCAATGCCGCCCCTTACGCTATAATGGCGATTCAATGAGAACCTGGCAAAATCTTGGTTGTAGAGCCAAGTTGGCATCATTTTTGGAGACTAAGTTGGCGGCCAATTTGGCAACTTTGGTGATCATTTTGGCGGCATTGGTGACCATGTTGGCGAGTTTGGAACCCTCTGGAATCTTCTAGAAAGTAGTAGATCTCTCCACTAGTGTCACATTCAATGACACGAGCGGTTATATTTCTGTAAGTTTCTATCGCACCTATATAAAAACGATGCTCGCCAATACGGCGAGGAGTCTTGATTAAGCCAGCGAGTAGTGAGGATTGTTTTGACTAGCTCGGCTGTGCTTGTGACTAATCTTTACGTACGTGCATTTTTAAACACTGTTCTTGTGTTTGATTGCTGTCGAAGGTGTGAAGACCTTCGGATATTTACCCTGTGAATATTGCTGCTGAATCCTGTATTTAAAGGATTGGATTTTCGCTAATAAATTTGCATCGCTCTTAAAGAACTAATTATTTTTTCTTTGTGATTGTTTTAGCATAAAATCCTCGAACCCTCGGATCGACGTAACAATGTTATTTATTCGATACTAATTAACAAAAGAAATAAATAAATAGTCTGGGGTATTTTTTTTAAAAAAAACATTAGTAGCAAAATTGCAAAATGCACTGTTTTTGTGAATATAATTAATAAAAAAGGGCTTATTCATTTTTGTTATGCTTATTTTGCTTATTCATTTGTATTTTTTTTGTTAATTCATTTTTGTTGATTTGTGTCACACACACACACACACACAAATCGAGTTACAAAATACGTTAGTTTTTCTTACAAGTACATCTTTTTGTTTTACACTGTAATTTGAATTGCTCACAAGATTACTTTTAAATCCTCGACCTTCAAAGAAGGATAATTTTCCTGCAGAGTAAAATTAACCTATGAAATTGTTTTCGTAAATGTTGTAGTAGCTATTTGAGGAACTTTTCTAGAGAGGTGGGCAATCTTTTATAATTCCGACTGAGGTACCAATTTGGTATAAATTATTTTTCAAATATAATACGATCCAGACTATGTTAGTTTCATCTAATAGACCTTTATCTTAGGTGCATGCCCCAAAGCTGAGAGAGAAATTCACTAACACATCTTTTAATTTCTTCAAAGAAACTTCTTTCATTTTTTCAGTTGATATTTTCAAGTATTTTGCAGCATTTTTCTCTTGTATTCTTAATGCTCTCTTCTTTTTGGAAGAAATATCACAGAATTTTCAATCCATATCCTTCATCTCCTACTGTATTCCCACATAATGTGTGCGCCGGAATTTTACAAATGTCACATGAATAGATTCCGTATATTATATTCCATTTTACAAAAAACACATTACAAGCTGGATGTCTAGGCCTATCATTCACAATATTGCGCGCTGGCTTGTTAATTCTTGTATGACAGCAGCTGTAAATTTGCGATCGTTGTCGTTTAGTAGTATATGAGGACAACATACACTCTATAATAAAAAAAAACGAAGCACCAAGAACTGATCGTTCGATAGAGACTAAAGTTGGTGGGTAGAAATATTGTGTATAGAATAAAAAATGTAAAATTTCAGAAAAATTGAATGATTTGTTTTCAGAGTTACATTGTTACAAAGTAACGAGCACACAATAAGGAGTTAACCCACCTCTAGCCTGGATGCAAGCTGTCACACGACGTGACACATAAAGTGATAAAGAACCCTGATGGTATCCTGCGGTATTTCTTGCCAAATTTGCTGCAATTATCGGGCCAGGTCATCAACATTCCCTGGTAAATGCAGTCGATTTCCCATCATATCCCAGACCTGCTTGGTTGGAGAGGGATCTGGCTCGCCAAGGTAGTGTTTGAGAAGCTGAAAGACAGTTCAGAACAACACGTGTAGTATGTGGTTTGGCCTAATCTTGTTGAAAAATAAGGCCAGGGAACCGCAAAAGGAACGGTAGCAAAATATTTCTCACAATGCAGTCGACGTACCGATGTGCTGTAACTGTGTCTCTAATGACGACCAAAGGTATTCGGCTTCAAATGAAATGGCACCCCAGGCCATTACTTCTTGTTGAGGGCCTGTTTGGCGTGTAATAGTGAAAGCAGGATCGACACGATGCCCTGGTCATCTCCAGACACGTCTTCGATTATCGTCAGGGCATGGATGGAAACGGGATTCTTTGCTAAACATTATACGTCCCCAGTCAGCATGATTCCAACCTGATAAATTCTAGTACCATAGTAATCTAGCTCAACAGTGTACAGGCGTGAATGACAGATTGCGTAGTGGTCGGTACAAACGTAAATTCTGCTCTATCAGCCATGTGTGAGCGTTCATGATAGACACTTGTGTGCGGGTCGTACGTCTGATGGTTGATAACGACGAATCAAGCTCTGTGACAGCTTATCTGACAATCAATCTATCCTCCTGATCTGATGTGGACCCAGGTTGATTGCTACCATCATGAAGCTGAAATCTGCCACTGTCCACTCATTCTTGCCAGCATCTTCTAATGGCCGCATCGCTTCGACCCATGTGACGAGCGATTCTCCGATTTGCCCAACCTACCTCTTTCAGCCCAATGATACAATTTCTTTCAAACTCTCACAGTTGCTCGTAATGAGCTCGAATCCTGCTGCGAGGTATTTTTTCAGTTGTTCAAAGGTATCCTAAATCACGATGCGACAGAAATTTTCACCATCAGATTGAGAATCGCTTCTTATAGATACCAACTGAGTGCGCAGTTTCGATGCGCTGTAGCTCCCGTTATTCATTCGTTGCACACCAAATTTTAATCATTTGCATGTTCGGTTGAAATGTCTTTGCATTCGAAATATCATTACTATCGAGTAGCTCTTTGGTGCATTGTTTTTTTTTTGCTGTAGAGGTACTTTCAAAAATATTTTTAATTACTCAATTTCTACTTCAGAAGCTCTTTTTCAAGTCAACGGTCAAAGAAAGTTGAATTTCGTCGCGTGGTCTTTGTAGTTTAATACCCATTTGTAACTTCTATCAGTTCGATCGTAAGTCAACTAAATCAATTTGTCCTCAATGATTGAAGTTGCTGGATGCACAATTGGGTAAACAACGATTCTTTTGTCAGGAAAAAATGTTTTTTTTTGTTCTGACATACCGTGCACAGACTGAAAAACTCCAGTACAACTGTAGTAGGTATTCGGTATTTCGATTTCGAACTCTATATAGCATTTTATTTCTTCCACCGTTGCCAGTTGGCTGATGGGTTTCTCAAAGTATCTGATTTTTTTTAAAAAAAAAAACCTTTTCCGTTGATACTATTTTTACAATTGGGTCTCGTATTATGACTTTCTCTTCAAAATCAAAAAGATTCTGCCGTAACTTCTTCCATAACATCGTATTCTTCTCCATAATAAAACTGTTTATGTATTTGTTTCAGTTTAAGCAGTGGTGTTAATTTAAATTGTTAATGATTATTACAACAGCTTCTTCTACACTTTTTCGAGTCTACAAAGGGTTTCTTTTCTATCCAACTAGTTCAAAAAATTCCTTAGAGTTTCATTAAACTGCTCTTCAGATACAAATTCGGCCAGTTTTTAATTTGTTTTCTACACCTAAACTCATTTTTAATTGTATAGGTATTTAAAAAAAACTAGAAATATAGAAAACAATAATAAAAATGCACGCAACCTTCCTTGCGCGATGTTTGGGAGCTGTGCGCACGGACGTCAAAGGGGAGCGGGGAAGTAAAGGCAGAGCCGACCTTAGCAGCGGCACGGGTGCAAGAAACCACTTGGAGCCATAATTTTCTTTAAAGCTAAAAAAATATAAACTTGAACATATAGTGCTAATGCATGTTTGTTTATTGTGAGATTTGTTTTTTTATAATACATTAATTGCTTCAGAAAAATTACAACTTTTTGCAATTCTTTTTCGATGCTTAAATCGAAATGACCAATGAAATCCGGTCACTAGTGTCAAGTAACGGTAACGATTTTATTAACTCAAAAATATAGTTATACACAGTACACAACTCCAAAATAGTCGCCAAAACTGCTGGCACATTTTTACCCGATTGCGACTCCAGCCGGTCGATTCTATCTTTGAAGAAGCTAGTAAGCTGCTATTGGATCCAGACTTGGACCCACCATGTTTCGTCTTCAGTGACAATTTGCGACAGAAAGCCGTATTCCTTCTCATGATAACATCGCAGATGACTCAAAAACATTCGAGTATTGTGCTGTTCGGGGGTCAATTGGTGGAGAACCCACTGCGTACAATTTTTTCGAAAGATCAAGTGTTGATGCATTATGCTGTGAGTGGTGCCTACTCTAATACCGAGTAACCAATAGATCTCGTCCACGATGATTTTGTGGTTGTCCAAGACTAAAGCATTCACTAACGCAATAATTTTCGGAGTGATAACTCTATGAGCCTATCCAGGTCGAGCATCGTCTTCCAGTAACTCACGTCCTTCAAGGAACCTCTTGCGCCATTCCACAACATTTGAATGATATAGACTGTACTCACCGTACACAGCTTTCATCCGTCGATTATTTCATGGCCTCCAATTCCATCCGTCATTAAAAATCGAATCACTACTTGTTGTTCTTTCTTACTCGCCTGCATGTTCAGTAGTGGACGATAACTTGTGTGACCCCCTTCTCTTCGACGTGAAATCATACTGTCGCTATGAAACGTCGAACGTTGCGCATGCGTCAGTATCTCTACCAATAGATGGTGCCATGATGCATGCAGTTACATGGTGCCCCCTTATGTGCAATGCAAAGTTAGACGCACTGACCGGGTTTCATTTGAATGAACATTATAGCAAGTGCATTTAACCCTTTAACTAACGACGCTACTTATAAGCATCACTCACTTTAAAATAACATAGAATAACCAATTTTACGAATAATCTGATAATACTTAGCAGGAATATTCTTTGAAATCCACCCTTCCAAGATATATGGAGGCACGGGCTCTATGATGAGTATTTTAGCGGGAAATATGAATAGTCTTATAGCAGAAATTGCGTTTTCAGTGGATTGCAAAGATTATCAGTTTTGTCCCGAAAAAATATTTAATGTCAAAAATTAAGTTTTTTATTTTTTGTACGTTGATGAGGACCCTAGAAAATTATTTGATTTATTGTTTTAAGTGAACAGTGTATATAACTAATGTTACAGAGGACATATCTTTAATTAATTAATTAGCTCTAACGGATTAAATTTCCCACAGTTGAATGTTAGGTTTATGTATAACCCTTAATATTCAATGTAGTGATTCAAAAAAAAATTCATGAAAAAAACTGCAGTAAATCATAATGCGGTAGATAAAGGGTTAAGCATTCTGCACACTTGCTTGACCACAGATAATTTTTTTAAAAATTTAATTTGACTAAAGAACACTCAGCACTTGCTGGTAGTAGTGCTATAGTAACTGGCGATGTGTAAAGGAAATTTTAACTAGACTAATATGTTTAGAAACTGATTATAATTATTATTTAGTATATGCACAGTCATTCTTCACCCCTTTCATTCAATTCAAATCCTATTCAAAACCAATTAGTGTAAAATTTGGTTTTTATACATCTTCCATCTTTGTTATAAAACATTAAAACATTAAACATTATTTGTTATTTTTCTAATGTTTTTATATTTCAGTAATTAATTTGAAATTAAAAATAATATATTTGGTGTACTTTTATAAATCTGTCTTCTATTTTTACAATATCTCAATTACAGTATTAAAAAATAACCTCTAAATTCTTTTATCGGGTTTCTTTAAACTTGATCGTGGGCGAGGTACCTCAGTTGTCAAGGTCACGAACTCGAGGCCGGTGTGTCATAAGTTCCAGTCTAGTGCCCCTGAAAACCCGCCATGTAGAGGGTCTGAAGCACGTTAATCCGACGGGACTGAAACGTTTTCCTATTGGTATTGTGTGGAAATTAGAAAAAGAGGTGGCATCCTCGTCACTTGATCATGGTTCAAAATTTAAGAGAACCGTCACCAAAAGCCCTCTTGTAGCTGAATAGGATGTCGTTAATATTTATTCATTCTAAATTTACTTTCTGCTATTTCGGACTAAAGTATTTTTCTTTTTCGAAAGTTCGTTTTTCAGGAAAACATTCTTAAATATGCAAACTATATTCTAGCTTTTTTGCTTTGTCTAAAAATGCCTTAAATGTTCTTCTTAAATGTTTGGGTTTAAGTTTCAATTTTATTGAGTAAATTAAAAGCCGCGAGTCAAGAACAATTATTTCTGCTTGAAATAGTTTATCGATAGTTTTAATGTCGGATGTTATTGCAAACCTTACTATAAAATAAAATGTCTGGCATTCCTTATATTCAATCTAACAGACTTTTAGTTTCGGATACCCCAGTAAAATAATTTGCATCAACAAATTCTTCTAGAATATTACAAGTTTCTCCAAACTGTGCTCAACTGCTTTAACCGAATCCATTTTAAATTCCTAATGAGTGTCGCATAATGGTTGACGAGTAATGCTTAAATGTTTTTGTGGAGTTTCCCATTTTATTAAAGTTTCCGAAAATAAGCAATATAAACAAAGGAACATCCTCCTAAAATATTTACAGTATATACTACTAGAAGCGACATCAAAAAACAAAAAAAATTAAAAGAATGTGTCAGGCAAAGCACATAAATTGCATGAGACATAGAGCAATTATTTAATTATTTATTACTTTAATATTTCCTTTTCACGTTGCTACCATTTCGTTATACACCTACCATCTACAATTCACATCTAATTCAAGCCCACTTGATCTTTTCAATAGAGATTTGCTAGTCCTAATGGCTGCTATAGCCTAGTAGTTATAGTCACGAACTCGCAGCCAGAGTATCATGAGTTTTAATCCTGTTGCAAATGAAGAAACAGGGCCGTGGGTAGCCTAGTGGTTAGAGCATCGGAGAGAGTTAGAGACTCCAGACTGGAAGGCCAGGATTCGATGCCCGATGCCGCCAAATACCCTCCGAGTACACACGGAGTACGTGCTCGTTAAATCAGTGTCTCTAAAAGTCTTGTGGGCTGAATCACGAGTGCAATGGACTGGAGAATATTTCCCTCCCTTCAGTTTCATGTCTAAATTAGAGAGGTGGAGATAGTTGGTGTCGCCATCTATCGTTCTTTCGATGAATTTCGCCGAGCTAATTTGAACTGTCACATGTATGGTGCTCAAGGCCAAGGCTAACGACAGGCGTACTTCTAGCCCCTTGCCACGATGAATTTCGAGGGCCTCGTTCTGACTACGTCAGACAGGTGTCATTAGCCACAACAACAACATGAAGAAAACTGGCCGTGTCGATGGGGACGATGCATGCTAAAGCTGTCAAGGTTCAATATTCTTCGGTTGGTGCACTGTAGTAGTTAGAGGAAGAAGGTGCCAGCTCAGGGGTCGTTCTCGTCACTCGACTGAGATTCAAAATGGCAAGTTCCTTTGATATTAGACCTAATGTGGCATTGTAGTGTGTCATTAATATAACTCTCTTTTTTGCTACTCCTGCTCAGCCACATAAATTACTTCAATAAACCCCATAAATGATTATTTCATATAGTGGATTTTTTCTCTCCAAAATTGACACATCCAATGCTTGAACGTTGTTCCTTAAAGAAAAAAAACAAGAATACAGTCCAATTTGGATATTTTAATACGTAAATACAGTTATATTGTCTTTAATTTCAGTAAGGACTTGATTTCCTAATGCAGAAATAATTAATTATTGTGATCTATGTGCAAAATGAAGCCCAATTCTCTATTTCTCGTATTTTTCATTCTCTTAATATGATTCACTAGCAGAGAGTCATATTATTTAATATTTCTAATAAGCTTAAACTTCCATTATTATAGGAGTGTTTATTATTTCAGCGCTCCAAGAAGGGGAAGAATATTACATGCTAATATTACAACATTTGACACAATAAAGTTCTGTGAATAGTCCTGTAACATTAACGTAGATTAAATATTAACTGCCCTTCGAAATAGTCACCTCCCATAACTATGTACCGCTGAGATCTTCTAGGTATGTCCTGGAAACTTTGCAAGAAGTCTTCTTTTGAAATGAAGTTCAAAAGCCTCGTCACGTTTTCATTGGATGTCCGAAATACCGTCGACTATCTTTTCTTTCCAAGCGAGTTCATTCATGGGAATAGGAAGAAGTCCGGAGGATTGAGATCTGGAGAGAATGAAGAATGTTCAATTTGCAACATCCCTTTTTGCCAGGAACTGTTTGACGATACTGGCTGTGTAAGGGCGAGCAATGCGTAGATGCTTCATGAAGCGGGTCAAAATTTTAATGTACCTTGCAGCATTTATCGTCCAGAGAACATGCGCTCAATTAATCAACAACTTTCATGATTAATTTACTCACTTTCTCAAAGTTTTCGTCACTGACGGAAGTTGTCGGTCTTTTGCTACGGCGGTTGTCTGAAACACTTTCCCGGTCTTCTCGAAAATGGGCGAACTACTCGTGCACACACTTCAAGGACAGTGTTTGGTCTTCATAAACACGTACCAGCATCGCATAAATTTCTGTCGGTGTCTTGCAAAGGTTAAAACAAAACTTTAATTTGATCTTTTGTTCGTTCATTTCCCTATTCTCCGTTAAGAACCAACACAATAAAGTAGCACTTTGTAAAAAAAGTCTTACACGAAGCACAAACGACGCTTAACTGAACAACGGAGTGGCAGATTGTCGATACCTGCCGCTAAATATGTGCAGCGTATAATTTCTCCAGTGTTTCCTGATAGGCAGTTCCGAATTCATTCCCCGAACTTTACTGTTAGAGGTTGTATAATCACATTTACAATTCTTTAAAATACCAATTTTAGGTTACTGACTACATTTGAAACAATAATTCTGCGAAAACATACAATAAAGTGTTTTTTTTATATTTAGTGTCACTTGAATTAGAATATACATATAAAATTGTTTTAAGATTTTTCTTAGAACAAAAAAAAACTATTTAAGTGCTATTTTTTTGGCAAAAAATGAAAAAAACTGACTTTTCAAAACATTTTTTTAATGGAAAATGCTTCTACATAATATTTTTCTTATATATATATATATATATATATATATATATATATATATATATATATATATATATATATATAATATTTCTTACATATATAGGCAACAGAGCCTGAACTAAAATTGGTGAAGCATTCCCATAATTTTCAATTTTACTATTAATTAAAGTAATAAACGATGTATTTCTTTAAAAAATTTATCTACTTTGATGCGTTAAAATATGAATAAATCCATTCTAATTTGCCGTAAAATCCGGCGTATAACACGTCCTTTTAACGCAAAAAATATACGCCGGGTATAAAAAATAATAAAAAAGGGACGAGCATAAAATAAACTTCTACATAGATCGGAATACTATATATTTCAAAGAAATGGCATACCAAATGAAGTTAAGGTATCCGTACACCTTCGAAGAAAATTTTTTTAAAACTGTAATATTTGCTATTAAAATATTTTTTACTGATGAAATATAACTTAAAACTATGAAAAATACATTTAATATGTTACTTGTAGTACATAAAAAAATTTTAGGGAGTAAAGCATAGTGTAAATAGTAATTAAATTGATTATTAGAATAACGCACATAACTCAAATGTAAACAAAAATATCACTTTTCTGTAAATTTGATGATGATCATTATAACATTTTTTAGAGCTGGTACTATTTTTCTGATGATAATCAATTTATTACAATTTTGATCAAGTTTCGAGTAAAAGAACATTGAAAAATCCTTAAAAAATTATTACGAGCATGATATATACCTTAGTTACTAAAAACATATCAACTATATAAATATGAAAGTAGTAGGGGTTCTTTAAATCTATAAAACAAATATATTAATAAAATTTGAACTAATTTGGTTCACAACTTTTTCTGATATTTACGTTGTCAGATGTCAATACGTTAAACAAATTCATTTTGAGATAAATCAGAAATAAACTTTTAACTGCAAATTTTAATATTAAACACAATTTGATATACTTAAAATGCTCCTGATTTATAAATAACACCTTCTTTACTCTCTAAAACATTGATTTTTTCCCTTGTAGCTCTTAAAATTTTTCTACGCTGCTTTACATTTGGTGTTGAATGTCGTTCTGCGTCGTTAATTCTATTGATGTCAAGATGTTTGTATGCTTTTAAAGTAAAATAACCAGGAGTTATATTAAGTTTTTAAAATTTCAACACAACCCTTGTATCCATCATTAAATTGGATCACAGCATCCAATGCACCAGATTTTAAAATTTTGAGGCACACGAAAACTTCCTTGGGTACTCTCTGCCATATAACGCCATTTAAACACTCGTTTGAATTTTGTGTTTTGCCATGCAGGCATTTAGTAAGCAGTTCTTTGGTACACAACTCTAAATATGTAGGCTTAATCGTGTTTAGTACTTCATTTAATAAGCCTTTATATTTTTCGTTTGGCTTTTTGCCACAAGACAGTGCTCGCTGGTAGTAGCACCAACTATCTTTTCCGATGGGACACTGCCCATGCATCGGTTTCTCGACACTTGATGAGCAATGAAACAAAGCCGCAATAACATTTTGCTGAAGACCGGATAGGTTTCCAACATTGCTACGAACAGCAATCCCATAATAGTTTTGCAATCGGTCAATAAAAGAGTCGGTGAGTTTGCCTTTACCAGACAGATTTTTATTTTTAGACTTTAGTTTGCGCAATATCGCACCTACTCTCTTTTGAACATGACCAATGCATTCATATTTTGTGACGCTATCCTTCCCATAAGTATCTTTGACACTGATAAAGCCCTTAGAGTCCCCGTCACCATAATAATGTGCATATTTAAGGCCTCGTTTGACAATAGAACGTTGGAAGATTCTCGTAGCACCAACAGCTTCCATTTTTAACGCAGAACCTTGAAAATTGCTATAGCACACGTGATCTGCTGCAAAAGTTTCCGACTCAATGCTTCTAGGCATTTTAGAAATCTTTCTGCAGGTGGGACAATATGACGACATTATATATTTCAATGTCTACTACTTTACCAGTGTCAACTGACAAAGTTGCGACACACCCATTCATGAAAGAGTAACCTCTACGCTGCCACGTTCCATCAACTGAAATGCCACATTCAACAAATTTATTTTTAGTAGGATGTAGCACTAACAGTTCAGAAGCTGCTTTTTGCATTGATAGTTCACTAACAGGAGTTTATTCTCATGATTAGTGTACGCTGTTTTACTGAGCCTGGGTAAATTTAACGTACCACATAATTTAAACCCAGCAGAAAAACATTTCCCAATTTGTCTCATACCATACACAAATCTTGTATTTACTTCAGGACAGTTTAAAGTTTTCTTTGAACTAGAAAACCCTGAGTAAAAGTCACAATGTTTACACCTGATAACAAAATTTGAGCACAAACCATATGTGGAATCCTCAGAAAGCAGGATACCTTCTTCGAAACATCTTGGGTACCAAAAACAAATTTAAAAGGACTTCCATATCAATTATTCTGTTACCAGTAAGTGGTTTACGTTGATATTCTGCTATTTCTTCATCAAAGGCAGCAGGTATTTAATTTTTGAAGAACTGGCGTTGGTAGATGTTGCGCTGCTATTTTTTGAATGTTTAATGGTAGATCCATTTACTAGAAATTGGCGTTTTCTCTTTGCACTAACTCTACGTTTAGCATTACCCATTTTAAATGACAAAAATTAAAATTTTCTGCTATAAAAAAGGATTAAACAAAAGCTTATAAAGAGCTACGCAATCATAAGCAAATGTAAACAAACAGTAATGCACTCTATTTTCTTGCCAGATTCTAGATAAAAATATAAATAAAAACCTGCTGCCAATTATATTCTTGATAATTCTGAAAACTCAAATTCATATTTTAAAAAGTTTAAATTTCTTACTATTGCATATTTAAACGATACTTTGAAAAATAAAAATGCCAACAAACATTTTTCTACTTCGCAATGCAGACTTGTACTTCCGGGTTCAAAAGGTGCTATCGAATGAAACTCAAATCCCCATAACTTAAGTTCTAAATAAGATAGAAACAAAATTTAAACACCATTTTAAAGAAAAAAGTTCATATTTTTAAATAACATTTAAATTAAAAAATCGAAAAATTTGACGAAAATGACGTTTTGAAGGTGTACGGATACCTTAAAGGGTTCTGATTCTAATAGAGTACTATTTTTTTCAAAATGCTGGGATAAAAACTCGAATAAAAGACTTAAAAGCATACAAACATTGTACATGCATACTTCTGGTTCCTTTGTAAAAAAAAGGGATGTGCATTATAGGTGAATATACCTAAAATTAAAAAAATACAACTTTTAAGTATAGGTGCGTGCTATACCCCGGATTTTACGGTATATACTTCTAAAAAGTCTAGTTTAGGTGGGAATCCTCGGGAGCTCCACAAATCAAATAACAAAAGCTAAACATTTGCATCATCAAGAATTAATTTTTAAGGTTGTGGAAATTCAGAGATGTATAATAATAATGTTTATGATAAATTATACTTCTCTTGTTATACTGACAACGATAAGAATATTGTTAATATTTCATATGAAAAAGTACATTATTCTAATTCTGGATCATGCTGGGGTCCCTTCAATTGCAGGGCCCCGGTGCATAGCGTCCAGTGCACTCACCAGATGACCAGTCCTGGGTAAAGGGTAATGGTAACAAACAAAAAAGAGCTTTGCGAATCCTGACTTGCTCATTTCATCATTTTACTGAAACGGCTCAGGGATTTCATCAAATTACTTAACGTGAAATCCGGGGTATAACTTGCACCTATACTTTCAAGCTGCAATTTGTATTTTTTAGGTAAATTCGCCGTGTAACGCGCACACCCTTTTTTATGAAGAAACCTGAAATGTACGTGCGTAATACTGTTATGTTTTGAAGTCATTTTTATTCGGGATATTATTCCAAGCTAAAGGTTTCTCATAATTATGAGATGCGTTTTGTCTTTTGTGTATATCAGTTGAGATACTAATGCGAGTGTAAATTCACTAAATTGCTTTCTTCTATAGAAAAATAAAATAACTAGCATTTTTAATTCATAGAGGTTTTTTTTTGTAAATTATAATGCTTCTAAACACTGAGCGGATAAAGATAATTATTTTCGTTTTACTAATGTTAGAGAAGGCTTTTTAGATAAAGTAGGAAAATACAAAACTATAATAAGCTGAATTTCTAATAATCATCTGAATAGCTTAACATAATCACTGATTTCAATAATGATAACATCCAAACCATCAGAAAAGTGAATAAATTTTTCCGTAACTATTTATCGCTTGGCGTAATCGAAAGTTAACTGTTTAACACTTATCAGTTAATTGCTTTTCGACCTAACCCTAAAAAATAAAAACATTTATAGCAGAGAGCCCTTCCATAATATCAGCAATGGAGCCAGAATGTTTAAAGGTCTAGATAGAGAATAAATTGAACTTAATCACCAGTTATCAGTCACTCTTATCAAAACCAGAAGTTCCCTATAAGTGATCAGGCGCACACTGTGGAAAAGTCATTAACGATAATGAATTCAAAATGCTAATGAAGTAGTATTCTGTTCACCATTTTAATTGCCATTTTTAAGAACCGCCCTGGTAGCAATCGTCGCTCTTGAGAAAGTTTTACATGGCAACATGGGCTGAACGGCTGGGGCGCAATAGGCAGGGTGCTTTCAGTTGAAAAGTTATCTGGATTATGATAATTACTGATAAAACAATCGAGTGCTCTGAAGATCGAATTGGAAATGAGATGGGAAACTTTGCTGATGTAATTGTACTTGTTAGTGTGGGAGATTACAGTGTTGCCCTGATTTTATTTTATTTAAAGTGTATGAAAATCTTCGCAATGTGTGTACTTGTTACAAAGAGAAAGAGATTTTCTAATTTGATGTTGACAAGATTTAAAGGAGAAGAGGAATGTTCCGTGCACTTTTCTGCATTCGTAATAAAATAATCGAGAATTTTAATATAAATATTTTTGGTAATTTAAAATGTATAACAGAATTGTCTCAAAAATATATACAGTGAATTTAGTAATTATAAAACATGAAGATCAATCATAAATCATATTATTTAAGAAAAACTTAACGAAATTAAATGTTTCTAAAGAGAGATAAAGTTTATTCTGATATATATATACACACACACACATATATATATATATATATATATATATATATATATATATATATATATATATATACAGTGGACCACAAAAGTGTTCGTACACTTGAAATTTACAATAAAATTTAAATTATCCACTAATAAAAATTAGAACATCGGAGTTGTAATTTTTTGTGATATCTGCAACTAATTCTTAAAGAAATGACAATTATTTTTTAAAAAATAGTAGAATTATTATTTTTAAAAATTAATAATCAAAAAGCTACTAAATTTTACGCCACAAATGTTTTCGTACACTTAACAAAAATCTCTACATAGCTTTAAATATTGTATTTCTTTCTTAATTTGGTAATTAGTAGGATATCTTTGAGTGTCCTCAACAACTTTTAAACATCTTGGTATAGATTTAATCAGTTTTTTTTTGTAATTTCTGCATCGATTTTCTTTATTGCTTCTGTGATTATTGTTTTTACTTCCGATTATGTGTTTATGTGTGTCCTGTTTTCTTCTTTCTTAAAATCAAATTCTCACCAGATATGTTCTACTGGGCTAAATAAAGTGTTTGAGAGGTGTTTTCAGATTTTAGGGGCAGTTATAGAGATACAGTGAACTTACATTGAGAGCTATGCGCTTGGCGTCATTATACTCTTAAAAATGAAGTCGTCTCCAATATCCAAATTTTAGGCGGATAGTTAAAAATTAAATATAGTATACAGCATTCAATGAATGCTTACAGCTTAACAATAAATGTCTCTCGAGTTGTTCTATACCAGAAAAAAGCATTAAGTTGATCGCGATCGACTGGTGAACCGCCAAAACATTTTGGGGTGACTGCCTGGAATGAGCAGTAAGTAATTATACACCGAAATATTCAAGATTGTCTGGCAGTAAGCAGATTAACTTTTCTACGGACTATAAAAGTGAGTGAGTGAATATTAACGTCACCCTATTCAGTTGTTCGAGGGCTTTTGGTGGCTGACATCGTAATTTTGAACCAAGGACAGGATACAAGAACGACACCTGATCTGGCACCCCCTCTCTTAACTTCCCCACCTCACTCATTGGGGGGGGGGACGTTTGAGCCTCGATGGATTCAGCGTGGATCATCCCCTTACACAGCGGGTATTCAACAGTAATAGATTTGAACTCCCGACACGCTGGGCACGAGTTCTTTACGGTGTCCACTAGGCTACACGCCACTCCTTAACGAAAAGAACTAACTCTACATAAAAGTGTTTTATTTTTTTACTGTATTTTGAATTGCTTGATAGCAAATGCATCATTTGATATTATTATATTTGTGACTTTCATTATGTTTGTGTCTCGAGTTTTAGTTTAAAATTGGTCTTAAAAGTGCAAGATTTTCTTTTTATAATAGTTATATAAGCAGGGTGTAACTAAACTCTGCGGCAAAACTTTAAGGGGTGATAGTACACATCAAAACAAAAAGTAGTACAAAGGAAACTTAGGGTTCCAAAAGTCTTCCAAAGGAGATAGGTGCCATTAAAGTTCAGAGTCCAAAATTTCAAATGATTATAAAAAAGGGAAAAATTGATCGATTCGTTAGCGGTTTTCGCTAAAATTATTCCTTTTGTCGGTATTTTTTTTTTTTTGAAAAATAAATTTTATAGATAAAACTGAAAAAATTCCGCGCTTTTTAGACTTTGGAGTAACGAAGAACTATTTTTACCATTATTTTTTTGTATCACATTAAATGCTTCCAAAGGCTTAGATTTAAACTTAAATTTTGAGCTCAAAATTTGAATCGTTGGGTGTGGTTAAGTAGCGCACACGGAATTGTGTTCAGGAGGTGAAATTTGAACTCACCTCCTTCCCTGGACACAGTTCAGTTATTCACGATCTTCGATGCTCAGTCGTAGACTATGCAGCAACTACTACCCACTAAATATAAAGTAAATGAGAGGGAGGGGGTGAGAAAATTAAGTAATAAAGTTATTCATAACAGACATGAGCGATTTCTGCGCGCAAAATACCCGATTTGCATGCAAAGAGTAGTACACAAGGATTTAACTGTATGGTGCTAATTGTATGTAAGGATGTAAAGTTCTTCTGTAAAGTGTTCCAGACAACATAAGGGCTCGTATGTGGTTCCAACATGACGGAGTGTCTGCGCATTTCAGCGCAGAAGTGTGTAGTGCTTTGGATACAGCATATCCAGGGCAATGGATTGGGCGGGGTGGTCTGGTAAATTGGCCGGCTCTCTCACTTGACCTCTCATGCCTAGACTTCTTCCCCTGGGGCCATATGAAGAGTCTTGTTTACGTAAGCCCCGTCGACTCCTACGAGGCCCTGGTTGCGAGGATTGCCGTCGTAGCAGGCGAAATCTGGGAGATGTCCGGGATATTTGCTAATTTTCGACATTCCCTCCGCCGATGGTGTGAGGCCTGCATCTTTGCTGGTGGACGCTTTTTCGAGCAGTTTTTGTGATTCCGCAAGAAAATTATTCGTGTACCATTTTCTACATGTCATCTTTCATTCAACCTTCATTCATACGCACTACGTGCGTACATCAAATTGTTTATTTTTGTTTTGAGCAGAGAAGTTGCTCATGTCTATTATGAACATTTTTTAAAAAATTTTGTCATCCCTCTCTTGTTTATTTTACGTGTAGGAGGTAGTCATTGCTGCCTGGTCTATGACACCAAGTCCTACAACACCAAGATCGGGAAGTTTAAGTCTAAACTTCTAAAAGGATTTAATGTGATACAAAAAATAACGGAAAAAATAGTTGTTCGGTACTCCAAAGTCTAAAACGTCCTCTATAGACATTTTCTTGGCTTTATCTATAAAATTTATTTTTTTAAGAAAATATTGACAAAAAGAATAGTTTTAGCAAAAACCGCAATCATATCGACCCATTTTTTCCCTTTTTATATTCATTTGAAATTTTGGACCCTAAAGTTTAATGGCACCTATCTCCTTCGGAAGACATTTGGGACCCTAAGTTTCCTATTTACTATTGTTTGTCTTGATGTGTACTATCACCCCTTAAATTGTTGCATCCGAGTTTTGTTACACCCTGTATAAGTACATATTCTGTATTTATTATTAAGTTATAACTAATGTTGCAGACCCTTTTTTAGCTCACCACATCTACTCCACTGAGGGGATTGCAACACCTTGGAAAAAATTAGAATTAGCCCGTACCTAGGAAAAGTTTGCCTACCCCTGATTTATAAAAATCATTTCTTTTGATACAGTGAGTGAGTGAGTCAGTGAAGTGTTTTATGGCGCAAGAGCTCTTTTTATACAAGTTATCGATTAAATTAAAACTGCAGGACAGCTCTTATAAATCTCATTGAAATTGAGCAAATAAGTCAGAAAATGAGTTTGAATCCAGTCATTGATTTAAATATTCTGTGAGTTCCTTTAAATAAAAGAGTCCTCTGTCACTATCACTACACTCTGATAATCAAATACTTCACAACTAATTCAGACAAGTTGAAAGTAACTTTTCCATTCACACAGACAACAGCTGGTCATTTTAAAGTGCTTCAGGTAGAGAAACTCAATTTGTTATTCACTGAAAGGGTGTCCTTTGAAATAGTAATGTATTTGATTTTCCGAAATAGGCGTTTCATTTTATGACAGGAAAAGGGAAGTACTATTTTGCATTGAACTGTATTATATTTTGAACATATTTGATTTAATAAAGCCTTTTTATTTATAAAAAAGATTTTTTTAAATACAGCACATATTAGTTAATTATTTTAATCTTGCCCAGTAATACATTTTAAAAATGGTTCTGATAATGAATTTTTCGTCTTTTTTTTGCAATAAATCCCTTTCCGATGTAAAGGAATATATAAATGTCTCAGTTTTTTTTTTACTTATAAAAGACATATTAATTTATGAGTATAAAGGTAACTAATAATAAAAAAGTAATAGGTTGAAAGGAATTGATTTATGCTATAAGTTACATAAAGCTTCTTATTAACAGAAGAGCAAAAAATGTAGAAACCATACAATAATTGCATACAATTCTTATTTAAACTCTACAGATACCTATCGTAACATATAATTTTTACACCTGAGATTTAACAGTATGATTTATCGATAATAAGTAGGAGGTATTATCGATGGGTAGGGGGTTATTAGGGATTTCTCGATAAAAGTAGGGGTTAAGAGTAGGAGGGAAAGCTAAAAAATTATTTACCACGCGATAACTTGAAGGCATCTAAAGATCATTACGAATTAAATAAAATTCATCGACAGAAAACTAAGATGGAGAATTATTACACGCACACATACAATTTGTAATAAATTTAGCTGAAATTGAAGTATGGTTTATTTGTATTATATTATAAAATATAGTATGTGTGTGTATAATGTCTTTAAAATATATAAAAAGGGCCGTGGGTAGCCTAGTGGTTAGAGCACCGGACTCCAGACCGGAAGGCCTGGGTTCGATGCCCGTACCGCCAAATACCCTCCGAGCACACACGGAGTACGTGCTCGTTAAATCAGTGGATTCGAAAGTCTTGTGGGCCGAATCACGAGTGCAGAGAACTGGAGAAAATTTCCCTCCACTTCAGTTCCATGTCTAAATTGTGGAGGTAGAGATAGATGATGGCGCCATCTATCATAATGTTCTATCGTCCCTTCGAGAATTTCACCGAGCTAAAATCGTACTGTCATCTGTATGGTGCTTGAGGCTAAGGTCAACGGCAGGCTTACATCTAGCCCATTGCCACGAT
Organism: Trichonephila clavipes; assembly: GCA_019973935.1. NCBI lineage: Eukaryota > Metazoa > Arthropoda > Arachnida > Araneae > Nephilidae > Trichonephila > Trichonephila clavipes. The sequence goes on from BMAU01004340.1 coordinate 60,758, forward strand.
GAATTTCGTGGGCCTCGATCTGACTATGTCAGACAGGTGGCATGAGCAACAACAACAAATATATAAAATCAGTAAGTATTTTTTAACTATTCTGCTTAATTATGATAAAATGACTAAAACATTTGGGTTGCCTAAAATAAGATTTCTAAATACGTTATAAATATCAATCACAAAAAAAAAAATATATTTTTACTTTTATAATACTTTTACTTATGCTAAATCTATCTAGTTCCAGCTATCCACACAAAAATGGAAATTTAGTTAAAAAGACCGCTATGGAATACATTTTCATTAACCTTAATGTATTTATACAGCTTTAATTTTATGCTCATGTATTGTCTTGCTACATATTCACTATTATGAAAATTACCTGAATAAAAAATAAAATAGTTCATAATAGCACTCTCCATTAAATAAATGAACGTCCCAGTTTGAAATTGAAACTTAAGCAATTATGAACTATAACAAAATTTAATTACATAAATTCTCATGTGGGCTTATATAAATGGAAATTTTCTCAGATAATTTATCTTACATTTCTGAAGTTTACTTTATATACTGGTAATTCATAGAGACATTACTCATTGAGATCACGAGGAAACATGTCTACACCAAATTTTGGTAAAACGAAGCAACAGTTGCAAATTGCAGTTATTAATATTTTTCTTAGCACATCAGATAAGAAACATAGTCCATTAAGCTATCCATCTAGTTAAAAGTTCAAAGGAATCTCTGAAAAATGATGTTGAATCCATTAGCAAATTCAAATGTCCTGTAATCCATTATCCGAATTTTACTTTTCTAGCAAAAACTAGCAGTTAATTTACTTTGTTTTGGCTGTCAAAGCATGTGTGTGTGTGTGTGTGTGTGTGTGTTTAATCCTTCATGGTGAAAAAGTTTTAGATTTAATGAGCACTCTATTGAATTACAAATGATGCTCGTTATTTAACAGAAGCTAGTTTAATATGCATTTGTTACAAAGCATGTTAGTTTTAATTTGTAATAGGCTCAAACCTGAGCATAAAATGCATTGTAATTTGATTAAGATTTTTAGGGGAAAAAATCCATCAATCATGTGTTTCAGATGATTTATTAAAGCTAATTATTTTTAACTGATTCAATTTATAACTCGTATAAGGCCACATGATTGTTGGTATTTTCTCGGCAGCAAAAAGTTATTAAATCATTCCAAGAATAGTACTGGAAAATTATTATATTTAGTTCCATTTGTTTGCATGATAGTCTTGTTAAGCTAAGGCATAATTGCTTACATTACACATATACAAAAAACCTATTTTAGTACTTTAATTTTTAAATACAATATCTATAATTCTATTTCTACTTACTTAAAATTGATCGTGTTGTATTAATATTTTGGTTAAAGATTATAAACATCTATCTGTCTTTCTGTCTATTTATATATCTATTCATCTATCTATCTTTGTGTCTGTTCTTCCAGCTATCTACCAATTTGTCTAGAGATCAAACGTCATCCCGTTGATGTGGTGTGGTAGTTAGGAGAGGGAGTATCAGCTCAGGTGTCGTCCTCAACACTTGACCATGGTTCAAAATTACGAGGTCCATCCAAAAACCCTCGTGTAGCTGAACAGTGAGACGTTAATATTCACTCACTCACTCCAGAGCTATCTACCTATTTACATATCTTTCTATCTATCTATTTACTCATCTAATTAGTTCCTCCAGATTATAAAATACCCAATATTAAAAAACAGCAAATAAAATTTACACTCAGCAATGCAAACTGTAAGTTCAAACTTAAGAATAATAGCGAAGTAAATTTTTTTTCTTTGGTATTGAACTTTTCTCCATTGCATTTAATTTATTGCTTCCATACAAAATTTTATCTATAACATTTGATACAATTATAATCAGAAAAGTATTAAAGTTCCTTAAGTAATAATTATCACGAAGTTAAGATTATAAAGAGTGTTTTTTTTCCAGGTATAGAAGTTTAAGTTGGTATTACTTTCCAAGATGGCGACCGATTTAACAACTGTCAAGTGATTTATTCTCAGTTTGGTTTGGCAATTCATCAAAACGATCATCAAGCAAGGCGTAGATTCGTCGAATGGGCCCAAAACGAGATTGCCGTTGTTCCCGATTTTTAAGCGAATTTTTTTTGTTTAGCGATGAAGCGCACTTCCGGTTGAATGGCTACGTCAAGAAACAAAACTGCTACATTTGGAGTGAAGCAAATCCACAAGTGTATGTCGAGAAACACCGTTACATCCAGAAAAACTGACTGTTTGGTGCGCTTTATGGGCTGGTGGAATCCTTCTTCAAAAACGATGAAGGCCACAACGTTACAGTCAATGGTGATCGGTATAGAGTCATGATTACTAACTTTTTCATTCCTGAATTGAACAATCATGATGTCCAGGAGCTGTGGTTCCAACAAGACGGCACAACATGTCACACAGCTCGTGCCACAATCGATTTATTGAAAGACACGTTTGGTGACCGCCTAATTTCACGTTTTGGACCTGTGAATTGGCCTCCAAGATCTTGTGATTTAACACCGCTAGACTATTTTCTGCGGGGCTATGTAAAGTCATTGGTCTATGCGGATAAGCCACAAACGCTTGACCATTTGGAAGACAACATTCGACGTGTTATTGCCGATATATGGCCACAAATGTTGGAAAATTCATCGAAAATTGGACGTCCAGATTGGACTACATCCGAGCCAGCCGTGGCAGTCCTATGCCAGAAATTATATTTACAATGTAATGCCACAAGATTGTCTTTCGAATAAAAAAATTCATATCAATCGAATAATACATCGTTGTGTTATTGCAATTTAAAGTTCTATACCTCTAAAAAAAAACACCCTGTACCATAGTAAAGTCAATTAATACAGTTTCAAATTTAACTGTTATCGTCTTGGAATGCATTCACATCCGGTGTTATACCAAATAACTATTTACAGCGTTGTTTTATATTAATATAAATTATAGACTTTATTCATTGTGCTTCACATTAATATGCTTCACAAAAACGTAGAATGCTACTTACAAAGTTCGCACGCAGCCCCATGATCAGTCCTCGCGAAATTAAACAATATAATCGCTACTCGCACGAGGTGTAATCCCTCAATACAGTGCTTCTCAAACTTTCACTATTGGTGACCAAATATTCAATCATAATTTTCATCACGCCCCCCCCCCCACACACACAAGAACAATGTATTGAATTAAGTAATACTACATTTTGACACTACAGCACGGCATTAACCTATTGAGCGCCATCGACGTAGATAAACGTCTCGCTCAACCAAAGTCATAATTACCCCAGACGTATATATACGTCTTTCCGAAGTACGATCCTTTCAGTGCACTACTTTCCATAAAGCTATTTCGAAGGCTTTGGAATGCAGTAAAAAGACCCTGACAGTGTTAAGCTAGGATTTACTTATTTCAGAGGGATTCTTTATTTCTTCTTCTTCACCCCCACCCAAATACATCACATCCGTGCGCATGCGTAGAAACCGGCGGCAATGGGGAGCGAATCCTGTAAGCTTTAATCGTCAGTGAAGGGATTAATTATAAGCCGTTCAAATTATCAAGATAAATATCAATTTTTGGATGTAATTTTTTACATGACGAGCCCATGGTGTCTCTGGTAATTATTAAACTTGCTCTTAACTTCATAGTGTTCAATTACTTATAAAATACATTGTGCACATTATTGATACATTTATAAGTGCATTGTTTTAGTGTACAGGTGTATTTAATTTTTTATTATGTCAGAATGTATTTTGTTTGTTTACTTTCCATAAACTAATAGTTTTCATAAATAATCTTTTATTTTCGACTTTTCAATATGCTCACACTACCCTCGCAGAGTTATCACGACCCCCTAGGGGGCGCACCCACAGCTGCCTCGATAGTAATGTGTGTTCGGAAGAGTTGAAACATGTTGAATCAGACAAGCCTCAGCACCGCCAGTAGCCTTGCAATACGATATTACTATGTGGCAACCAACACATAATCCGTATTGCGATGACGGATTACACAGAATTCTCTCATTGATAAAACGTTAGAGTATGTTTACAGTTGTGTCATAATTTTAAATCACACCTCGTTGACGTCATCGACGCCACAGACTACTTCATGACTCTGCGCAGAATTCCCTTATCACTGGACCTCTGATTTCTACGGCTACAATAAATTTGCTGATTTTGGCAATAATTAATATTTTCACATGAGTTCCGCCAGTGACGTCTTAAGACTATTTGAAGCCTTGGGCCAACAGAAATCTGAAGATTTTTTGTGGCCCCTATGCAAAAGTAGGCCCTGCCTGAGATCTTTAAAAGTTGACAGTAGCATGCTTTGTCAAATGGAACAAATAGATGCGCACGAATCACAATCCCAAACCCTAAGTCAACGCATCTCAAACTGTGGGGTGTGCCCCCCTAGGGTGCGTGATAACCCTGGAGGGGGGGCGCAAGCATATTGAAAAGTCGAAAACAAAATATTATTTAAAAAATTACTAAGTTATTGAAATTAAACAAAAAAAATACGTTCTGACAAAATAAAAAAAAACTTTTACGCTGATATAATGCACTTATAAATGTATCAGTTCTGCGCAATGTATTTTATAATTAATTTAACAATACTAAGTTAGGAATAAGTTTAATAATTACCAGTGACCCTACGGGATTTTTTTCATTTGTAAAATTATATGCAAACGTTAACACTTATCTTGAGAATTTGCACGGTTTATAACTAATCACTTAACTGCCGATTTAAAGTTACGCGATTCGTAACCCAATACCACCGTATGCAAATCTATGAAGTGCATTGGGGAAGGGAAAAAGTAAGAAAATCCTCTGAAATAAATAATCCTTTACAAACACTGTCACGGTCATTTTATTGCATTCCAAAGCTTTTGGAATAATTTTATGGATATCAGTGAACAGAAACGATAATTTTTCGAAAAGACGTATATATACGTCTGGGGAAATTTACGCACTGGCTGAGCCAGACGTTTATACCGGAGACACTTAAAAGGTTAAAGTAATATTGTAGCTTTAGCTTCAAAGCATTGTATTATCGAATTCAATACATTATTATTGTATGGAGGGGGACACGATGAAAATTATGATTAAATATTGGGTCGCAACTACTGAAAGTTTGAGAAGCACTGCCCTAGATGCAAACTGGCTTGACCGATGGGCGCATTTTGACCAAATGAGTTTACTGATTGCTTATGGTATTTTACCTAGGCTTAGACATGGACAACGATCATCACATAATAATGCAGTCTTACCATTTCTTGCTTGTTGACGTGTAATTTTTAATTCTCTGTTTTTCTCTTTGAATATGATTTAACTATTAAAATTATCCGGATAATGATCTTATTAAAGCAGAGTCCAGAACGAAATGAAGACCCCAACGTAAGTGAGGTTCTAGGCCTGGTTCTAGTTAAGACGTCTCTGAGTCCAGCCGTAATCTGGACTATAACGATGAACGCATATTTATCAAACCCTTTACGAACGCCTTCAAACTGAACAAATACCTTTTGACTGCTCACGCGTCTTTTCTTTAACATGTCCTTTGGGTTCTTTGGGCCAGAATTAATGGCAACTCTTTTCCAACCAAATCCAAGAAGTGAAGTATGAATGAAAGATGCAAATGAACAAACGTTTAAATATCGGAACTTAGAGTAAGCGGAAGGGCAATGTAAGGTAATGTTTGACAAATGATGTTAGTTTGTGGTAGTTGATGATTATTATAGTTCGTGGTTCAAGTCTGAATGAGTTTTGCCTGACGTGAATACAAGTTATTAGTAATCAAATATATAAAAGCCAAGTTGCACACCAGTGCATACAAAGACAAGATTAAGCATAGAACAAGATTAATTGTTTCTCCAAGCGGTAATAAGGTAAGATTGATTATTTAATATTAGAATCGAGGATTAGGCGGTTCGCTTATTGGTAGTGGTCTGAATTAGATTAAGTATTATATATATATATATATATATATATATATATATATATATATATATATATATATATATATATATATATATATATATATATATATATTGTGTGTGTTGCGTATTTTGCCATCGTAGATTCTCTCATATTAATTATTATAATTTAATTTGTTAAAGGTTTAAGTTGAATATCTTAATAAAGTCATATTAAGATATTGTTCGATCCTCGTTCTTTCTTTAATCCTACGCCTCCAGCTCACGCTGATACTTTGAGAGATGTTCTTCCAAGGGGAGGAAATCACAACCTAGCATTGTGGTTTGGGGTGCAATTGGACATTATGAGATATATACGTGGAATAAACTTTATTCTTTCTTGGCAATTATTTCATAGTGTTGCAGTTTACACCAACAACATTATTACAAATTATTAGTATTGTGCATAAGGCATAACTATAATAAATCGCTTTTTGAAGGAGTAAATAATTAGCATATTGCTAGAAAAAGTGAGGAGATTAAAATGTAAGATGTAATCAAACGGTGCTATATTTATTGATTGGATTGAAATCCTGAACTTAAAACATCTCAAATTAAATCTCTCTGTGTCAGCTACTGTAAAAAAAGAAGTGAAATAAAGTTTATTCATGGCGTGAACTCAATATTTATAATCATCTTTCTGACTGATATTTAATAGACTCTTATGTATAAATCTATCAGATTCATTTCGCTTCATCCATTTTCATAAGCAAACTTCGGTAAGTAATGTTAGAATAATAAGTAAAAATACGAGTAGAATTTATATATAAGACATTATAAAATTATACATGACAATACACAGAAATGAAATCACACAACTTGTCATATAGAAGGATCAACGAGCAATAAATTGCTGTAGAAATTCAAAACAACGTATTAAAAATGGATTGATTCCAAAATTAAAAGCGTGACATGTATTGCTTTCCGCATGTTATTAAAATCAGAGTATAATGTTTATATTGCAATTTTTTTTAAATTTGATCTTGCGTAGAATTTAGCTGTTTGAAAAAGACTCAAAACATGCTATATTTTAACAATAAAAGTGTAGATGCAAAATCGATTTCTATTTCTATGATGTTGGAGTATAGAAGATTAAACAAAATACATTACAAATGCAACAAAAATGAGTTAATTTAAATAAAAAAAAATGCGTAATATTTTAAATTTCTGATTACTTACATGTTATTGAAGGAAATCAGAACATAATACTACATTACAGTTATTTTTCCATTTAAGTATATTTTTTTATTTATTATTTGGTAAAAATAATTTAAAAGGAATATTTAACTTATCTTAATTGACAGTATATGGAAAATTGAATTATTTGAGTACAGAAAAAAAATTAAAAAAACCGAATTAAGTGAAGGGTGTTTGTTCTTTTGAGGTATAGAAATTTAAATTGCAATGAAACAACGATGTATTATTCGATTGACATGAATTTTTTATTCGAAAGATTATCTTGTGGCATTACATTTCAAATATGATTTCTGGCCACGGCTGGTTCGGATGTAGTCCAATCTGGACGTCCAATTTTCGATGACTTTTTCCAACATTTGTGGCCGTATATCGGCAATAACACGTCGAATGTTGTCTTCCAAATGGTCAAGCGTTTGTGGCTTATCCGCATAGACCAATGACTTTACATAGCCCCACAGAAAATAGTCTAGCGGTGTTAAATCACAAGATCTTGGAGGCCAATTCACAGGTCCAAAACGTGAAATTAGGCGGTCACCAAACGTGTCTTTCAATAAATCGATTGTGGCACGAGCTGTGTGACATGTTGCGCCGTCTTGTTGGAACCACAGCTCCTGGACATCATGATTGTTCAATTCAGGAATGAAAAAGTTAGTAATCATGGCTCTATACCGATCACCATTGACTGTAACGTTGTGGCCTTCATCGTTTTTGAAGAAGGATTCCACCAGCCCATAAAGCGCACCAAACAGTCAGTTTTCTGGATGTAACGGTGTTTCGACATACACTTGTGGATTAGCTTCACTCCAAATGCGGCAGTTTTGTTTGTTGACGTAGCCATTCAACCAGAAGTGCGCTTCATCGCTAAACAAAATTCGCTTATGAAAATCGGGAACAATGGTTTTTTATTTTTTGGGCGATTAGAGTTATCTACACCTTGCTTGATGATCGTTTTGATGAATTGCCAAACCAAACTGAGAATAAATCACTTGACAGCTGTTAAATCGGTCGCCATCTTGGAAAGTAATGCCAACTTAAACTTCTATACCTGGAAAAATAACACTTTACATTCATGTCCAAAATTAAGGCCACAAGCTTGGCTTTGGCATAATTCTATGTTGCTACCAATAAAATTGATAGAATTCGTATTTTATGCATTTTGAGGAAGTGTACAGCAGTGCTTCTCAAAATTTCAAAACTGGCGCCCCCCCTCTTTTCGAACACAACTTTTACCGCGCCCCCTTATACATTAATAATGTACTGAATGCAATAATAATGCACCTTGTCGCTAAAACTACAATAGGCGATCTTAATTATAAACCATACAAATTAGTAAAATAAGTATTAAATTTTGTATACTACTTTTAGACAAATAAATAAATAAAATAATAGGATAATTATTATGTTATTTTTCCTTTTCTCTAATTTTTAAATTGAGCATATTGCAAAATGTGGTGGCTGCTTAGAAGACAAAATATAGATATGTGCTGAATATAGAAAAATAACTCAGAGCGTCAATTTCTAATCATAAGCATTTCTTATAAAAACTTTGCTTTGCAAGACAAGACCATGGAAGTCGTTAATACTTATTAAACTTGTACTTAATTTAGTATTAATTAATTAGTTATAAAATACTCTGTGCAGCACTGATACATTAAAAGTATACCGGATAAAGTACTCGCTCTTTGCCCGAGTTCATTTATAAGAAAATAAAACATTATTGATATAATAACTGAATTGTAAGGAGAGCAAAGCCAAGTGCTCTACAATGTTTACAAAAATGTAAAATGATTTTTTTTAAATTGTTGCTCAAATTATAATTAGTTTTAAGCGAATTGTAATTTTAAGCCTCATAGAATTAGTATTTATAATTGATGTTAAATAATGAACAATAATATAAAATTCCGATGAAAAATAATTGTATTATTTTCAATATTTAAAGCGAAAAAACTTCAACATGTTTTAACCCGGGAGCAGGTGCGCACTCGATACGGTCGAGCGGGGTTATTGAGTCACCCCAATCCTTTTTCTTTTTAACTATTTTATTGTACACGGTGATTCCACTGAATTATTTAATTAAGAAAAAGTTAACTTACCTACTTTCAAGGACTTTTCAATTTTTCTTTGATAACAAATAAACAGTTTTGCCAGAATGAACGATTTCGAAAACTGTGTGTCCCGCACGACCATTTCCGGGTAAAAAGTGTATTTTTTATGATAATATGTATGTTACTGCTAAAAAAATGTGTAAAACGTTTTTCGTTATGCTTTATATGTTTGAGAATAATCATAAAAATAAGTCTTGGCCAAGTAATCCTTTAGAGTGCTCATCGTGGTTTTCCAAATGTCATAAAACTCTTTTGCAGGGAAAAAAGTGCAACAGAGAAATACATTACTTACAACTTCCCTAAATGAGAAACAAACGCATAAGAAAGGGGTCATAACTAACTGTACTAATAACTTAGAAGGTCAAACAGATTACAGCTATAATGTGCAATATTTCAAAAATAATGACAGTGATGAATTTTTTATGTTCCTAAATTTTTTCTATTCTGGGTCAAGGATCTGTTTTTTTTTCTGAAAGAGTAGTATGTTAGGTTTAAAAAGAAAGCGCAATAAAAAAAATCTCTCATCATGGGATTACAGCAAATCAAATAAAGGTATTTTTTATTTGGTTATAGGATCAAAGATAGCTAATTAAGTATTGAAGAAGTTTTTATTTTTGGTGACTTAATATCGCTTGCGCGCTCCTATAAATTATATCAGAGTAAAAGTGCATTTTTTTTATTATATCTGAAAGTATTTTGTTTTAATTCATCCCATTAAATTAATTATTTAATTTTTAAATGTAAATATTGCATTAAAACAAACAAGTTAGCCTGCTTGTAGTGAGAATATTTTTTCTAAATCCGAGAGAAATGAAGAGTCGTTCGCAGGATTGAAGCTGATCATTTCTCAAGCGAAGACTCCTCGATGGTTACAAGTGGTACCAAATGGGGTCCCTCCAACTGTAGAATCAATTCCAAACAAGTAGTACTCCCATCTTGGCCACCACAGAACAGCGACACTTGCACTGGATCGCTACTTTACACTAAGCGCACAACACATAGGTGAACAATGCCTCCTCACCTTGCTTATGACTAGGGATGACGATCTGAAATCGATTTCTCGTGCCAAAAAAATCGATTTTCTTAAATCTAGCACTAAATCGATTCAGTGAATCGATATTTCATCCTAGAAAAACGACATTCGATTTTTTCTGTTTTGGTAAAAACCATAAAATTATTTACAATTAGTTGAATGCACTGAAATGACAGGGCTAGAACAATGAATTTAAACGTATTTATCGCAGGCAGTTGTGCACCTGAAGTATGATCCTATACTTTACTGCAAGGGCAGAAAAACTCTTGCATCACGTTCACTCAATAGCCATGAGGTATATGAGTATCGTGGAATCATCTGTTCCTTGTGAGCGCCTTTTCTCGATTGCCGGCAACATCGCAAGTCATGAGCGGAACCGCTTGGATCCAGCAGACTTGACAGAGTGTTGATTTTAAAAAGCTTAGATATTAAGCATTGGGAACTATATAAGCTATATTCTAACATCCTAAACTTTTTAAAGTAACAAATACATTTAGAAAATAAATATCTTATTTTATACCTTATACTTTGATATGGTAATAAAATTAATTGTAATTGTCGAATTCCCTAAACTAAAAAAATGCCCTGATTTTACTGATAAGAGATCGTTTATTATGGTATATTTCTTGTTTTTCATAAAATGGATTTATATTTACATTGTAAACGTAGACTTGAAAAAAAATCGATTTCTTATAAATCGATCTTTTAGACCTCGATTTTTTTGTGAATCGATTCATCAGGTTACGATTTGAATCGATTTAAAAATCAATCTTTTTAGGAAAGAATCGTCATTCCTACTTATGACCTTGCTGCTGTGTCTAGAAGAAATATTTCCAGGCAAACAGTCTACAGACATCTAGCAGAGACTCGCATTTAACCCGGCAACCAGTCGGCCTGCTATTGTAGAGCCGAGAACATCAATCGTTTACATCACACGATGGGAGCTGTGATGAGTCGAGATTCCCCAGGTAGAGTGATTCCCGTCAAGTCGTTATCTGGAGAGAAAGTGAAGATCACTTTCATCCCTCCTACGTAACAGAAATCAAATTTGCTGGCAAAAAAATCTTTATCTAGGGCGGAAAAATGTTGGGCAGTCGTACACCACTCTATGTCTTTGATGCAGGTACTATCAACCCACAGCGCTATAAGGGAGATGTCTTTGGAGCCTATGTGATGTTTCAAGGTGCTATTGACCCCGGCTGCATTTTTACGGATGATAATGAATATCCACATAAAGAATCATATTATTGATGAATTTCTTGAGAAAAAGATATTAGCGTAATGGATTCTCCCTTTGAGGTCTCCGGATCTTAGTCCTATTGAACATGTTTGGGATGGTCTCCGAAGATCCATTTCTCAATTTAGCCTCCCTCCCAGGACCCCCCAAGAATTAAAAGACGCGTTTCGGAAGAGTTGGCTTTGTTGCAACAAACATTTATTAATACCCTCATAAAAAGTATGGCAGCTTGTTGTGTGTGAGACTGTAAAGCAGTATATATACGGTGGTCATATTAGACAAATTATTCCTGTTGTAACTGTTTTATCTTTAACTGGTGATTTCCCAATTTTTGGTATTATCTTAATTCACAATTAAAATATTTTCCATATTGTTATGTTGCTACATTCTTTCTCTCGTTGTAATATGTTTCTGTGCCTAATTTCATGGCAACACTATACATAGTTCATCAGTTTTCCCAGATTTTACGTCTGTGACCTGCATTTCGGACGAGTGTTAAATACTAAACTGTATTTTGTTTTTACACTGAAGTTCCGATAATCTTGAAATACTGTCTAATATTGTGTAGGACCTATGCTCCAGGAATCAGTTAGAATCGTTACTTAACAAGCAATATTTTTCCACTCATATATGGTTTAAAAGATATGTTCACGATTCTACCAGGAGTTTTTCAGGAGAAGGTGTTTTTTAATAAAGGCTCTCAATCTGTTTTTCTGCTTCTATATTCCATCAACAGAAAACTCTAGTTTACTGTCCTCGAGGACATATCTGTTGTACGTCTCACATTAATTGTTGTTGTTATTAGACGCGACATTATTGTCTTGTTACGCTGACTACTCTACACAAAAGTTGTTTTTCTCAATCCTCATGTATATGCCGACGTATTGTCTATGGTGATGGGTAATGCCTGTTTTATATATTCTTGGTACACTCTTGATCATATGAATCAAGGAATGTTGAATGGCTTCTAAAATGAAATGATCCGTGTCTCTAGCTCCAGCTAACATTCAGCATTCAGTCTGTTAATTCCCATCGTGTGAAGCCAGAATGACATCTCATAAAGTCTTTCATATAAATTATTAGATTACTTGTTTCCTATGCTGACTATGCTTCTGTCTTCAGAATGGTGCTAATAGCTGTCATGCGTGGTCTTTCATTAATTAACAACATACAAGACCAAGATTTTTCTGAAATTTGAATCCTGGCAGACTGCCGATCCTCCATCCAACATTTATCGAATTGGCTATCTCTTGGCGACAGCACCAGCAGAAGTATTCTACGTCTTCTTAAACAACTTTCGGATCGGCGCCCTATCCATCTACAGTGGGTCGCTTCTCATGTAGGCCTACCCGGAAACTAAGAAGTGGATGATTTTATGAAGGCGACTGCGGATCCGGAAGACCACATGCAGAATGTGGGTTGTACCTCCTGTACACCCATGGTATTTTCAGAGACACCTTGGATCAAGGGTTCCAAATCTTATCAGATGACATTCTCACGGTTTTCGACTGGTCACCTGAGGTGCATGAGTTTTGAAGGTGGCAAAAGAAGCATTCCAATTTTGCACCAAATGTGACATCAGTCATTTTTCTCCTCAGCACATTCTGCAATGTCTCGGGTTTATCTGTGAGGAGGCTGTTGCTTCCCCCTTGCTGTTCTTGGACTTTGTGCAGATTTATGGGTTCATGGATCTGGTTTAATTTCACTGAGCCAGGTGGGGATTAGTCCCCCCCCATTAGATTACTATGATGTTGTCATATGGATATTCGCCTTTTGCTACCTTACGGGGTTTGATTCCTTTGTATATATTAGCAAAATCAGAATAATACATGCAAAGCGAATTATTGAATTAAAAAAAAACATTCCATCTGATACAGTGTATAAAAATGTCCTCTCTAAAATTTTTTTACTAAGACAAATTCTTTATTACGTTAAGAAAGTTCAAAAATGAAATGAATATTTTAATTTTATGCGTTAAAGTATAAAATGTACTACTTTAATGAATGCTTGTTAGAGTCACACTGAGCAGAAACATTAGTGCTACTGCCGTTGTGCCACGTAATTATGAATCCTTTTCAAGTACGAGGATGGGACCCAAGCCGACATTCTACTCTTTAGTTTTCCACGCTACAGTAAGGTGAGGATGTTGAGTCTCGAAAGATTTTACTGTCTCTCAAAACGACTGGTCTTCAGGGGCACTAAAACTCGACATAGACGATACCAGCCACGAGATCGTGGTCATGACCACTCAGCAACTGTGTCATATATCCTATATTTGTTATAGAACCGAGCTTTTTCAAAGAAATTTCTGCTTTTAAGTGTGTGACGGGGCTTAACAGAGTTTTTCAACTAATCCTCTTGGGAAATCTTTGGGCCATCAATTGAGTTACTTCACAATCAATCTTCTCAAGAAGTAACCTTGATGTGCAGATTAGTTAGTAGGTATATAGTGGAGGTTTAGTAATCGAGAAGAAGAAGGAGGAAAGGAACCTGAGTTGCTGAACACAGTGTGGTTATGGTAAGGATCTGAACTTAGACGCGTAATTATAGATCGGGCTTTAGCTATTCAAATGAATTAAGGAAGTTAGGATTCATAGGATAACTTTACTTAAAGTTAAGCGGTTAGGATTTCAGGCACTTATTTACATAAGATTTAGAACTGCGATATATCACTCTGGGTTTTCTCTCTATTGCAAGATTGTCTTTGATTATTATATTTGATAAGAATACATTAGATTTATTATGGCTAGAGTTTGAGTCTTTAATCCTTACCTCCTATAAATTTAGGTCGAGTAGATGAAGAGATGGCTTCCCCAAGTGGGAGGCTATCACAAGTGGTAGCACTATTTCACATTACATTATAGAATAAACTACACCCATTAAAAACAACTCGTCTAAAATATGCAATCCTACTGAGAAATTCTCATAGCATTAATTGAAATAAAAAATGTTCTAATGACATTAAATATTTTTTGTCCGAAAGATATCCTAATATCTCATATTAAGCGAAAGTAATTTCCATATACTTTACAAATTATGCTCATATCCAATTCATTTTAACAACTTCATCGTAAAATACGCCATAACCCGTGAAAAGTTTGCTTACTCAAATTATTTTCATAACAAACTACTGAGGGCTCACCTCAGTCCCCCCAGACCTTACCCAATTGCTTTCCCAAACAGGAACACATCCCTTACAATGAATTGATAAATGCTGAAACACAAGAGCGGGCCTGAGGGTCAATTAAAATCTGCTATCCCTCTCCCCTTGGAGGGAGGAAGGGGAAGCTAATTGCAGCAGTGTCACAGCTAATCCTGTGCGAGCATGTGTTTCCATATCGGCTCCCACACCCCCAGCTTGACATGTGACACACGCACGAACACTTCTCTCCCGAAATATAGTCCCGGATAGGAGTTAAGGTTCTCTCGGCCCAGGAGTGATCAAGCCCCAAGAACGGAAATTGCGATCCTGCCACACGGAAATCGGCCGGAATTGGCGATGGAAGGTTGACTCTTTTGGCGATAGATTGTCTGGATATGGCGATTTTTTTGTAGTTTTTAGGTTTCTTTTTCGATTTAGTGGTTGTATAGGGACATTGAAAGATTCGTTGAATACATTGTTTTAAGAAAAGTTTGTAATGAAATAGGGAACAAAATGT
The DNA here is from genome assembly GCA_019973935.1 of Trichonephila clavipes. Taxonomy (NCBI): domain Eukaryota; kingdom Metazoa; phylum Arthropoda; class Arachnida; order Araneae; family Nephilidae; genus Trichonephila; species Trichonephila clavipes. The sequence continues at coordinate 75,983 of BMAU01004340.1, forward strand.
ACTAACATCGATTGAAAAATCAAATCAAAAATACTTCGTTTCGATAAAAAAAATTAAAACGGAAACGCCATCAAATATCAAAAGTGTCACAAACAAATGAATAATTTAACAAGAAAACTATGAAATTCATAAAATAAAATAGGTAAAGAGGAGTTAAAAAAAAATGATCCGAATCATAATAATTTTTCCGTCATAAGTTTTAGTCGATATGAGTATGAAAAAGACATTTTATTCTTATTTATTTATTTATTTATAAATCAAAGATATGCTGTAAATTTTATTTACCTCTAAAAACGAATATGCTTAAGGTATCCGACTACGTTAGGAACCGTGATTTTAGAAAGGCGTATAAATGGACATTTTCATAATATTTAGTGTCACTTAAATTAGAATACATATATAAAATTGTTTTAAGGACATTTTGGCAAAAAGAATTATATAAATGCAATATTTCAGCAAAAAAGAAAATTAACTTAAAATAACCTTTATACAAAATGTTCTTCTTTTGTGAAAAAGGATTCAATTATAAAAATATTTTGTTTGTATATAGCTCAGACCTCTGTAAAGAGGCTCAACTATGAGTTTTGAAAAATTCACATTATTTTCAGAGTTACAACCATTTGAAATAATTGTCGGCGTTTTTATCTTAAAATTTCTCCCCTCTGTTATCGTAAAACATGGATAAACCCACTTCTAAGTTATATATTTCAAAAATTCTAGTTCAGCCTCTGTACAGAGGTCTGAGCTATATACAGGCAAAATATTATTATATAATAGAAGTATTTTTCACAAGAGGAGAATATTTTGAAAATGGGTCATTATATGTCCATTTTTTGTCAAAATATTGCACTTAAATAATTTTTTATTGTAGTACTGTTCTTAAAACAATTTTATATACATTTTCTAATCTAAGTGAGACTAAATATCATAAATATCCATTTATACGCTTTTGAAAAATCACGGTTCCGAACGTAGTTGGATACCTTAAATTTTAGTATCATATTCTAACTTCATTAAAATATATATACGGAAAGACGTTTTTTGAAACATCACTTATTTCTGTTCTCCAATAAATCCATTCATTTTCTTGTCCTCAATATATTTCATCTTCTATTCCATAAAACAGCTGGCATTGTCGAATGGCAGATTCTAGTCCCAATGCCGTTGAAGACCCGCCGTGTAGAGGGGCTTATGTACGTTAAATCGGTATTGCCCCAAAGTTCTCAAGTTGTTGTGAGTGTTCATTAAAGTAGCATTATAAGAAACAACTACCTTTGAATAAATATAAAATAAAATCACTTCGAGAATAAAATCATAAATATATTTAGAAATATATCATGTGATATATTTCTGATACTGAGGAAACATAATAAACAACCGTTCCATGCGTGACAAATGTTTTATTATATTTAATAGTATTATCTGGCACATGATGCATAATATGTATGTAAAAATAAGATTATAAATAAAAAAACAATCACAGCAATACAATAAAATTTACAGTCGTCAATATTCTATTCACGATAATTGATCGAAAATATGAGTGAATTTATGCTCAATGTTCTGTTATTTTGAAACATCATTGTACAGTTAATATATTTTCATATCATAAAATATTGATAGTTTAAAAATAAAATGAGTTTATAAAAAATTAAGGCGTTATTTACACAAAATTACTCTGAATATGACGTGCATTTTTTCAGTGGTCATGAAAAAAAAATATTTTATAAACTCAAAAATAATTAAAGTTCATAAGTTGTAACTGATGCATATTTAACCTTAAACTCGTATTGTTAGGAAAATAATTAAAATATAATGAACTGAAATTTGATTAATTGCAACCATGCATTTAGGGTGACTGTTATTATTCAAGTGAAATAATTAAAATCTATTTGTGCCATAACTATTGAATACATTATTATATTTTAAATCTGAATATGCCCAGGCATTTCTGTATGTATTTACCTTGTCTTTGCTCGTAGCTAACCTTTAAGTTCAAGTATATTCTTTAATATGTTTATTTTTTCCTTCATTAAATCGAGAAAACTCACAATCTCGCCTGAAGAAAGACGTTTTAAACTTTCCATTAATCTCAAAAGAAGTCCTTTCTTAAGTACATTAAATAGTTTTCATCATTATCTTGATCTTTGAAACTCTTAACAAGTAAATTGCTTAAACAAAAAAACTGCCTCAGGGTAGTGGAAATGACCTGATCAACTACAACCCATCTAAATCTTGTAAGAAAAGAACTCGAACGAAATGCTTTTGTAATAAAAACCACCTTTTAACAAGTTTTTTGAAACTGTCTAAAAGATCATCAGTTTTATTTAAATTGCATTGTCTTAATTTTCAGAAACGCTTTTGTATCATTAATAATTATGGGTGGTTAATGAAACCTTGAATTAATATTGTGTCGGTGTGATTGTATTAAAAATAATTTTATTTTTATACTTAATATTTTAATTGGCCAATGGAATATTATTTTTAAAAAATTCTGAAAAATAAAATTTTATTCGAATTGTTCTATAAGAATATATAGTACATGTATAGATTGATTTTCTAGTATCAAGAAGATGTTGCTAAAATAAATTATATCTCTATGAAAAATACGAATCGTAAATATTCATCTTTACTTAAACTTTTGGTAGAGAAAATAAAAAGAAATATCGTAGAAAGTTTAAGTTTTACAAAAAAATATCTTAGTAATTCAATAAGAGTATTAAAAAAATGGTTATTTTGTTGATAGAATATAAGTTATCTTCAGAAAGATAAAATTTTCTGTTTTTACTATTAGGTAAGAAATTTGGGTACTTATTATACCGTCAATGGATTTCATTATATGTAAAAACGTCGCCAAAGGACTCAATGTATAGTCAATAGTAGAAATCCGTTTCCTTGCAGTATTTGGCGACATTTTTTCAATTGGTGACAATTTTAGATTTGACGAAATTGGTCGACGGTAAAATACGTAAGAATCGAAATTTGGATGTTTCTTAAATGGGACATTTGAATATAAAACTATCGTTTTGAACACGGTAAATTTGTTTCAGTTACAATACATAGAACAAGGGAGAATATTTTCCGAAAGAAAGAAGTTCTTGTTTGCGTAGACAAAAGTATTCACGACTCTTGATACATTTTTCCATCTCCCTATAACCTCCCCTATTTCCCCCTTTTTTACATGTTAGAGACAAAAAATTCCCGGAATGGGTCAACTACAAATTATTAAAATATTAAATAACGATAGTTTAATTTTATTATACTTCAAAATACTGTTCTTATGCGTCCACACAACTGTTTCAGCATTCGTATATCGCTCGAAACACTCCTAGAGTCCGTTTTTTTCAGAGGCTCTTTAGTTGCTTCGTCGCATTTTCCATCCTCTTTTGTCCAACCGAAGTTCCTCCTTCCTTAGTAACGCTTTTGCTTTCCATTCACTTGACTCACGTTTTGTCTGAGGGTTTTTGGGACAACACCATGTCTCATCACCTGTCACGATTTTCTTCGAATAGCTGTCATCTTCATCAGCCCTGTCATTCAAATCCCTGGACATGATCTCGCTCTGATTTATTTTTGTTCAGGTGATAACATTTTTGAAATCATGTACAAATACGCAATGCTCATTTTCAAATCATTATGAAGAATGTTATCATGTAAAATTCCAAGTTCAGATTGATTGATTGATTGAATATTAACGTCGCACTGTTCAGCTACACGAGGGCTTTTGGCGACGGACCACGTAATTTTGAACCAGGGTCAAGTGACGTGGACGACACCTGAGCTGTCACCCCCCTCTCCTAACTACCACACCACACCAACGGGAGGACGTTTCAGCTCTCGACAGATTTAGCGTGCACACGGATTTAGCGCCCTACACGGCGGGTCTTTAGTGGTACTGGGCTCGAACTCGTGACATGGCAAGCCACGATCCGATACCTATACCACTCGGCTACCGCGGCCACATTCCAAGTTCAGAGGCAATAGCATCAATGATTATTCGTCTGTCCACACACACGATTTCTTGAGCGCGCACAACATTTCTCACGTGTGACAGCAGAAAAGGGGCACGCAGTTGGCATGTTGGTCATCTTCGATATTTGTGCAGCTTTCACGAAAACACTTATGCCATTCGTACACAGACATTTATTTCATGACATCGCTTCCATATGCTTACTTTAGCAACTCGAGTATCAGAGAAGGTGATTTCTCGAGAAAAACGCAGAATTTGATGTTTCCATGCAACTCCAAAAACGATATTTCAAAATCCGACGTATGGAAAATTCTCTTTATCAGAAATGATCTGCATCTAACAAAAATAGTACCAGAAATGAATTCGAGATACCTGTGCGTGTTTTTCTTATCCCTTTAAGACCCAAACCGCACTATACGTTTTTGCTTCTGGAATAGTCGTATGTAAGAAAATCCCTCGATTGAGCGGGTTTGCAGAAAGTGCAAAGCATCACTTTTTATCAACAGACGGTGGCTGTAGTCCATGTTTTACTTTCAGCTGGCAAATCTAGATTTGTTTTCAAATGTAACGAAAACACGTTTTCTTTTTATCTGTTGTAAAAAGGTAATTATCAATATATTTCTAATTGCTTCGATACAAATTTTTGAATTAAGATTTAAATAATTGTAAAATGGAAAAAATATTAATAATATATACTCTAGGAATATGTTTGTTGTAGGATTCGGAATTTCGTTCCCCGCACGATAGCACGGGTTGAGCGTTATTTGAGTCACTGCAGCTATAAAGGTAAATTCTTGCCATGTGAGTTTTTTTTTTCTGTTTCAATAATATTGATAGAAGCTTAAATAAAAATTAAATATATTGCTGTATAATTAAAAACATATTTCCTTGAGGTTACTATGGACGAGTCCCTTTTTTCTTTCTCTGGATCTTTTTTACAATTCATTTTCTCTTTTACACATTTGATGAGGGACATGACATTTTCATACTTTGCACATATATCTGCATCCATACCTCTTCCTGCCCCCAATAAATCTGGGTTTTCCGGTTGGATTCGGTAAGGAGTGGTTTAAATATTTTTTTTTAAATAATAAAATTTTCTGAAACATTTGATTATTTTTCGTAGAATACTATGCTAACTTTGAACCAAAACCATTTTCAGGTGTCTAAGAGGAGACAAAAATCTCACACGAGAAAAAATTTTGCAATTGATGAATAAATCAGATTGAACTTAGATCAGAACTCAGTGATCTCTCGGAGTTATAATAATGCTGCGAACAAAACATGGGAATCACATATAGTGAATGGAGAATCAAGTTCAGATGAGAGCGATGAAGAAAAACATGAAAATATTTAAAATAAAAAGACAATTTTGGATCATTCTTTACCATCAAAGTCTCTTGAACCCATTCATTTCATTGTTTTTGCTGTCGCAAATTCTTGGTTTCTGTGCAAGCAAGATGCAATATCAAATAAAATTCCTCCGAAAATCAAAATGGATCGCTTGAAATTTAAGTTAGAGATAATTGAAGCGTTAATAGCCTCTCCATCTACTAACAAAAACATTTTAACTGACGAAGATAACATTGTTGTGATTCTACTCGCAAAAGGATCGAAGTTTTAAATCCACCTGCTATACATACTATGCCTTTTATCCTGACCATTCCAGGATAAAAAGGCTTGACGCGCATAACCATTTTTCATGTGTTGATGACATTTCAAGGCCTCGCAAGTGAAGATTTGAAAACCACGAAAGCAGTTCGAAAACATGTTGAGAAAAATACAACGTACATTTATGCTTATCAAAAACAAAAACATGTTTTAAAGATTTCCATAGGAAATAAATAATGAGTCAATAAAATAATTAATTTTACATGAACAATTTCCTCATTTGTAATAATTTCAGTTGAATTAAGTGTCTATCAACTTAGAGCCAAAAAAGGTAAAGTTTCACATGAGCTGATTTCACAGAAAACGCCCTACCCACACGATCGTGCGGGTACCGTCTACCGGGGAGTGGGGAATTTTTTTTATTTTTCTCAGTATCATTGAGGTCAATATAGTATTAATAACCAGAAGATATAAATATTTAAAGAAAAAAATGATTCGGGTCTTAAAGGGTTATCAGTGCTGCCAACCTCCAAAGGAGATATTTCTCCTCCAACGAATATCTATGGGAATGTAGGTGACCATTCCAGGAAATTTTTAACTCTAGTAGTATATGAAGATGAGTCGGAAAGTAAGTTTCCCTCGTCGATTGTAGTCAGAGATTTGTATGAAAGTCAAAACATAGAATGAGACATTAAAGATAAGACATAACTTTATTTTTTCACATAAGTTCCAAGTACATTGAGACATTTGTCACACTCCTGGATAAGCTTCAAAAAGCCTCCCAAGAAAAATTCAGGACTTTTCACCTTTTTAACTCGCTCATGTTCGATTCCAAGATCTTCTTCTACTCCGTCGATGGTAATAAGCTGGTTTGCTTTAATCATGTCATCCACCTTCCTCAAAGGATCAGCAACGATATTCTTGGGCACAAGAAAATGTCAGCACGATAGGTGTCCTGACAACTGTCCCGACACACATCGAACAACGCTTGGTGGTCCGCCTGGAACATCTCGTGCATAACCATGAGGATTGCAATGTCTTTCTGTTTCGGATTGTTACAAGGGATAAATCGTCAGCCCACCATTTCACTCCCGAAGCATTCATTTTACTCTCGGACAAGGAAGAAGCATTAAACGCTTCTTTCGTATGCAAAGCCCTGAATTTTTCTTGGAGTGCTTTTTAAAACCTATCAAGGAGTGAGACAAATGCCTCAATGGACTGAGTACTTATGAAGAAAAATAAAGTTATGTCTTATCTTTAAGGTCTCAGTCTAAGTTTTGACTTTCATACTCACCTATGACCACAATCGACAGAGGAAAATTACTTTCCGACTCAACCTCGTACATTTTCAATGCATTTGAAGTGGATTACTCCTCATTGATGCAGAAAAACGTGCATTTGTTAACAGTTAAACGTTACTTATAACTCACTTGGAAAGGTACTGAAAAATCTCATGAAAAAAGAATTTGTTTCTTATCCAGGTCTCTGCAAATTTTTTTCAGTCCGTGAAGACACTTAACGTTAGCCAAATGTCTTATTCAAAACCATTTGAGACTGTAAGAAAACATTGCATTATTTTTAGGCATTATTAGATTACGAAGATTCCAATTTATGTTCGTCAACTGCCTTTAGAAGAAAGAGGATACTTGACTGATGAGGAAATGGTACATGAAGATATTTTGGAACCTGCTCTGCCGACAGTTGTTTGTGGTAAAATTGAAATTTCTACTGACATAAATATTGAGGAAACATCTCGTGAAACCTCATTTGATGCAACGGACAAAGGTACCTTTTACATTGGAAAGACAGTTCAATAGGTTCTATAGCATCCAATTATTCTACTCGTGAGTCTGCCACTAAAGTTTAAAGATTTTGAGCACAGAAAAAAGAAAATTAACTTTCTCAGCCAAACCGTATAAAAAGTGCACAGTGAGGGAATGGAGGGAGTCGATTTGGAATACAGTCTTCTTGGATTATTTCGAAATCTGTTTAGAAGCAAACAATGGAATTGAAATCTGTTTAGCTATGAGCTAAGCATGGATTTTGCTGCTGAAAGGATTTTACATTCCAATTTGTACAAAGGTACAGAGGAAAAACAATCACATCTCAATTTTCAGAGAGTGGCAACTTTCTCTTTGCTTCGTATGAAACTGAAAATCCATCCTATTCCTGAACCTAGCGTAAAAGGCTTTAAATCTTTTAGATTCAAACATTAGATACAAATTACCTTGAGCCTTTCAACTCAAAGGCATTTTGTTGTACGCCAGAAGAACATTAAAATAAGCGAGAAAAAGTTGCACGAGAAATATTTCTCGAATTATTATTGACAGTAGAAAAACTTAAGGATAATAGATTAAAACAATACTTTTTGTCTTTATTTCTTGTTTTGAAAAAATTTATTGAGTTTCTATTTGACATGTATTCGTAAGTTTTTCCTTGAGTTCCCCTCGTTCCGTGAATTTTGATGTAAAGACTATGTGTTGCTTCCTTTACCATACTGTTGATGTCCTTTTTTGAATATGAGGCCAATAGGTAGTTGTAATATTATTTAAATGCATAAATTTGTATTTATCAATTATGTAATACTTTTTTTTAAATTGATAGAGAAGTTTAATTTTTTTCTGTTGAACCTGTGTTATTTCTGAACAACATTTAAAGTTTAATATACTACAAAAAGAACCGTGTTTACAAATAGAGATTTAATACAAATATTAATCTGTCATAAAAACATTTCCATGGATGAAAATGGATCATGTTCCAACTCACACTATAAAATTTTTGTATTCCCTTTAGTTTCTATAATAAAGAATTTTAGTCAAATTTGTACCTATTAATAGTTTGTTACCTTTAAATCATAGGATGGAATTTAAAATGTTAATAACGATTTTAAATTTCAAAGTTAAGGATAATACAATAAAAGAATATTTATAATTTTTATAAAAAAAGAGGAAGAAATAAAAGCAAGGTATATTTTTTCAGCATTAATATACACTTTAAATTGTCAGTATTTATATAATAATTTTATATTTTGAGCATTGTAAGAAGTCATTCTGTAATGTAGTTATAGGATTCTTTTAATACTTTGCTTTCTTTTTATAGAAAAATTTACCACATTAATAAAAAACTATTACATATTCTTTTCAAGTTTAAATTGTATCATAGTTATTTATATTTCTTTGATGCTCACGGCCCTGTTGCAGCAACGTTTAAAGCAGAAGACAAATAAAAGTCAAAACTTTACATTAAAAGTCAAGGACTTTTAATCAGGTTAACATACATAGATTTTTAAGTCCGAAAAAGATTATCAGGAACCCTAAGGATATTAATGTGTGAAAGAGAAAAAAAATCACATCCATTTATTCATTGAAAATTAATTGCATCATGTATTACTTTCACTGAATGTTTATGATAAGTTGCAGTTTTAACAAAGCATATGCAATAATAACAAATATATTACTTTCCCTTGAAATATTTTTTTCATCTGTCATATAGCATATGGCACAACACTTCTCAGCAGTAATGGACAATGTAATTAGCCTACACTAGCAAACAGCGAAACAAAATGCCAAAGGGGATAGGAGGTAGAGAAAAATGGATAGTATAAAAAGTGCAAAATTATGCATTGTACTGATTTTTTACTTATTAATTGATACTGTTTTTTATTTCATTTCTTATTAGTTCAGCAATAATAAAATTTATTACGATTTGTGAAACTAAATATTAAAAGTAAAAGATGCATTTGAGCACAGATATTAAAATGAGTCTTATAGATTTAAGAAAACATATTTTAATAAAAAATACTCTAACCCGGGGGTTCTTAGACGTTCGATCGCCCCGCCCCCACCCCTTTATGTATCAGCTTGATATCACGGACTCGCAAGAACACACTTCCCTTACTTTTCACTTTTGAACACACTTCCCTTACTTTCAACAAATGACTGGGTGATTTAAGGGGGTTCCTCAATAATCCTCTCTAAGACTACTTCTGCTACTTATGCAGAATTTTTTTTACTTCTTTTTTCCCTTACAGAAAAAAGTATATAGTGTAGTTACGAATAACAAAAAAACAACAACAATATTCTTAATATTGAAATATACGTTCTATTAGAGCATTTTCATTTGGGCAATTTAGTGATCTAGTCTAGAATTCACAGTTGATTTGATAAGCTTAAGAATTTTCATGTAATTATTATTCTCTCCTTTTCTTCTGGGGAAAAAAGCCTTTCAGAGAATTTTTCTTAGTTTCCAATGTGACATGGTATATAAGGCTGTGGTAGCGTATGGGTCATAATCATGAACTCGGGCTCTAAGCGCTCCCGTTGGTGTGGTGTGGAAGTTTAGAGAAGGAAGTGCCAGCTCAGATATTGTCCTCATCACTTAACAATGGTTCAGAACAAAATGAGGTCCGTCACCAATAGCTCTCGTGTTGCTTAACTGTGCATCATAAATTAAAATCAAATCAGTATAGTCAGTGAAAATGATACAGAAATTTGTAAGCTGAAAGTCACCGAACTCTCAACGACATCTGTAATAATGTTTTTTTCCCACCGAAACGGCAAGCATTTTAAATTAGTTTTAAAATTATTTTCCCTTAGTGACCCTTAAAATTTCCGTATCCTAATGTGTGTGTGTGTGGGTATAGACACGAACTAGTGGCTAGGTTGCTCAAGTAACGTATTCGAATCCTGATTCCAAAGAAGACCCGCCGAGGAGACAGGATGATTCACGTTAAATCTGTTGAGGTTGAAAGTATTCTCATTAGCAAAGTGTTGAATTTTGGAGAAGACCGGCGGATGTCAGCTCAGATAACGCCTTTTTGTCACTTGAACCTGGCTCAAAATTCCCCAATGGCTCTCGTGGTGCTTCAAAAACCGGTTCAAATTAAAACCAGATCAAAACCACTAGTCATTGGAACAGATATAGAAAAATAGCAACTATATATTATATAAAAATAGCTCTTAAATAAAACAGACACTTTTTACAAGTTTTTTACTTTAAATAGCTCTTCACGTGTTATTTTTAAATAAAAGTATGATACGCACGTACATAAAAAAATTTAAATTGCAATTCATAAAACATTTTATTTGTTTACTTCAATGCTTCTCAAACTTGCAATGCCCAATATTCAATTTTTGCGACCCAATATTCAATTATAATTTTCATCGCGCCCCCCTTTCATACAATAACAATGTATTAAATTCAATAATACTATACGTTGAAACTAAACCTACAATACAACTGTAACCTCGACATCGTAACCTGTAACATCGAAGCATATAAACGTCTTGCTCAACCAGTGCACAATTTGCCCCGGACGTATATATACGTCTTTCCGAAGTATGATCTTTTCTCAGAACTATTATCCATAAAAAAGTATTCCGAAGACATTTGGAATGCAATAAGAGGATCTCTTCAGTGCTTGAGAAAGATTTACTTATTTCAGAGGATTTGCTCATTAGTTTATTTTCTATTCCCCCCTCCAATACACCACATACGCTCACCGGTATTAACCGGTGTCATTAAAGAGCGAATCCCGCAATTTTTAATCGGCATTTTGGGGACTAATTATAAACCATACAAACTATTAAGATCAGTGTTAATTTTTGCATATAATTTTATATATGACAAAGCTATAGGGTTACTAGTAATTACTAAATTTATTTTTTACTTAGTATTGTTGTAAATTAATCATAAAGTACATTCCACAGTAACATATATTTATAAGTGTATTACATCGGTGTAAATGCGTATTTTATTTTTATTTCCCAGAATATATTTATTTGTTTACTTTTAGTAAATTAATAATTTTTAAAAGTAATCTTTTGTTTTCTACTTTTCTATAGGCTCGCGCCCCCCTCGAAGAGTTATCACGCCCCCTAGGGGGCGTGCCCCATAGTTTGAGAAACACTGGTTTACTTAATTTTATTAATACTTTTCATAAATAGCAATTCTATAATAATTTGAAACTACAATATAAATTTGCTAATGTATACTGAATTTTACAAATTCCTCTAAATAATATTATAAGACCCACGTTGGGTTGTAACACCCTCTTTTCTCCAGGCAACCCCTCAGCGTGAATGGGTGCGTTTCATCAACCCGGCAACGAATCCTACATGTTCTTCCGCTATTTTAATAGTCAAATGAGTCATAAATATTGCCAGGAAATGTAATTTCTGCGTTAGGTGAGGGAGAGTCATCTTATCGAATGACTCGGTGTTAAAACTCGTCGTATATTCTCATCTCTAAGAAGGAAGTCGAGTTCATTTTGGATGATAATGGAACTGACTTCGGAAATTGAAGGTAGGAGGTAGGTTTATTGGAAAAAAGATTTATCTGGTGGAGAGACTTATCAAATCAGTGTCCCCTTGACGAAACGAGATTAGTTACTTTTCCATCGGAAAACTGATTTTTACTTTCTTTGAGGTTTAGGGTTATAAAAACTGATTGTAGCTTTATATAAACATAAGGTAACTGAATTTTTTTTAAAAAATATTTCTGGAAAAAGTTATCAGATGAACTTTGTTGAATGAAGTAACAGTTGACACAATTTTAATAAATTATATTAATGAAAATATCTAATACCTTTAAAAAAATGGCTCTAATTTTTTCACGTTGAATGATTTAATGTAACTAACTTAGGGTTGCTTCACTTTAACGTTTTTGAAAGTTTTTCATTACCACTTTCTTGCAGGAGAGACCATGGGATGAATTTGATGTAGTACTATATAAAAAACTTGAAACGGACTTGGTTGATAATAGTAATTCCTGTGTAGGATTCTTACTGATGACCATCTTACTATTGCTAATACAGTGGGTGATCGGTTAACGAACATAATCCGTTCCAAGACTACGTTCGCTATCCGAATTGTCCGTTAACCGATCGTCGATTCACCATAGACTTCTATGTGAAATCGATTAATTCGTTTCTTTGACCCTAAAAATTAAATTTTAAAAAATGTATAATTTCTTCGTAAGTCTTTTAAAAAATAATACATACATCCATTAATCAGTCCTTTTCATTTTTTGCTTATGGGGCGTTGAAGAACATGTCCAATTTCGATTGCTTTTCTCTCTTTTTCAGGATTTTCCGGAAGTAATTAATAGCATTGTCGTTGTAAAGATCCCCAACCCTACTGACATCAGCTTGATTTGGGTGCCATTCTAAGACCATTGCTCTGAAAGCCTCCCACTTCTTCAAAAGAACTTTAATGGCAGATGTCGGCATTGGTACTCTTTCGCTTCCTCTTGTTCAGAAGGAGACACATTTCGTTGTGTTTCTTGGTGTTCTTCATTCAAAATTTCTTGGAGTTCTTCTATCGTCAGTTAATCTTCATGTCCCATTATGAGCTCTTCTATGTCATCCTCGTTCACCTCCAATTCCAGATCTCTAGCAGTTGTCAAAATTCCATCCATAATTTAAGGGGTATCTCTCTGATCACCTCCGAATATGTGTTCGTTGTCCAAACACAAAAATATTTCTTGAAAGTGTTCGTTATCCGAACACAAAAATCTTTCGTTAACCGATCACCCACTGTAGTTTAGGTAATTTTAAAAGGATATTTCAAGTGCTACTGTAGATCACCAATGGTACGGAGGAGTGCACGAATCAGAATGTTGGTACTCATTACATCATAGTTCTGTAGAGAAAAATATAAGAAAAGCTGAAAGTTGCACTAAGAACGTTTTCCAACAAGACGCCTCCCGATTCTTTCAGCGAATGTACAATGATCATGCAAAAAAAAATTGTATTGAAGCCACATGTAGGTTATACCAGATTACTTATATTCCATACAAATTTGTGTTGTACATCAATGGCAGCAGGCGGAAATTATCTCAAGCCGTTTATGTGTCCTGTCAAACAGTATATCAAATAACTACAAGATGAAGGAATGCACTGAGCAGAAGGAGGAATGAACGATCAAAGTGCTCACGACATGTTACCTAAAGATTAGCTGCCATGCGCAGAACTTACCACGAAATTTAGCACAGGATCCGGAATTTTTACAAGTATGCTATTCATCAGCGAATGCACCTTTTGTATAAGGGGATTTCGAATATCTATAATTATCATGCTTGGTTAACTTTGTGTCGAATCTTTTCGGAACCTTTCCACTAATATTCTTAGGCATCTTTGGGGATTGTAAATTCGCGTATATTTCCAATCACCTCTAAAAGCAGAAGCTGGGATATGTAAAGCAGATAAGGTATTTAAGGAGAGCGTTGCAAGTTAGCGAGGAAGAAGGCTATTGAGCCAGCAGCAGTAGTGACAAGATTTATAGGATTCAATTGGATTACGATATTGGAGCATTGCTGTTAGTATTCAGCGAAGGAGCCTTAGGAGGTTATTATACCTGAAGAGATCATAAGTACTACCAAGTGATATATTCTTGTTTATTACCGCTTACCACAAGCATTAGTTTAATAAAATTAGTTCAAGTATAATGAAAGCTTATAATTAAAGTTGCGTGTATTTCTCAGACCTCCTATTCCGGTAAAAAAATTTTATATTGCGCGTAGTTATTGATTAATTTCATATTTCGTAATTTAACTTAATATTAAAGGTAAATCCCTTTTTGACGTAGACATATAGCTTACTATTCGTCATTAGAATTTTGATATTTGAACCAAGTGAATAAACACAAGTTATTATTATACAAATGGCGTCTGGTCATTCTTTGCCTCAGATTAATCTTAGTGTCCAGGGTGGATCCATGGGCATACCAGTGGCCTTTCTCGATAAATGTTTGGGCCGGTATCATGCATGGCATCTGATTGAACCAAACCTGATTCCAAGTATCCGGAAAAATGTAATCATATATTGTATTTTTGCAAGGGGTATTTACAAAACTATTCAGCCCTATTCTAGCAGACATTATTCGACACTTGACATTCCATCAAAATGTGGTACCAGCTTACTACAGGGTGAACATGCCCCATTTTACTATGGCTGCAGTATATAAATAGCCTGATCGTGAGTTCATAGTTGAAAATGAGCTGTGTGTTTGAGTGTGATTTCGAAAAATACCTGTAGTGTAGAGGGATTGGTGTACTATGAAAAATGTAGAGGATAAACTCCTCGTGTTGATATTGGCGACCAAGTTACTTAAGTGGCGAGCCAGATCAATTGCCTGTTTATTACGTGGCACTGATTTATAATTACGATGTCCTTAGTCAACAGTCATGTTGTCCAAGTGCGACATTAATCAATAAATCAAAGCTCCAATTTCCGTTTTGTTTTTATTTCCTATCAAATTCATTAATTATTTCATACAATTTCGCCACATATTTATAGCTTCATGTCCGTATATGTTTATCTTGGGTGCTGAAAAAAGGCAATTTCCAATTTTGTCCTTAATAACTTTTAATAATTGATTATTTCCACTTTAATTGTATCATTTTCTATAAAGAATGCTCTTACTAGAACCTCATCATTTAGCTTTCTTAAATATGAAAAAATCTTTTGAGTAAAGCATTTTGGGTAATTTTTTTTTGCTTCAGTTATTAATGATATTTTGAATTAAATGAGATGTAAACTGTTAAGAACCTGTACTAAATGTGAATTTAATTATGTATTGCGATTATAATGGAAACAGCAAATAGTTCAATAATTTAAAAATTATTTTTAGATTTCATTTTCAACCGAACGAGTTTTAGCAGAATAAATTAAGATAAAGTTTCCATCTTTAATGCTTATTTTAAGAAGTTATTTGCATTTCCTATAAATCTTTAATAAATTAAATATTATATTTTATGCTTAAATAATTACAGCTTATCTGTAAAATTCCTTAATACTCTATAAATATTGTGCATAAAAATCGACAAATATATGAATTTGTTTCTTAAAAAGAAATGAAAATGCTGTATGCATGTTTGATAAATATATATAGAATTTGTTTACAGATATTTAATACAATCTAAATATAACAATTTTCGATCAATTCAAAATGCCATGTAAACTTTTAGAGTAATCCATTCTTGCTACTTTATTTTGCTTGATTTCGTTGTGGAATAAGCAATTGAAATCCATTTTTAGATGCGAAGTGGGGTAAATTTATGTACACTTACGGGTTTTAACCAATAAAATATCTTTTAAACTGATAGATAATGTTATTCTGCAGAAACATTTTATACATGTATTCGATCATTGGATTAAATTAAGTTTCTGTTGCATTGTGCAGTGGCTAATTTTTTTAAAGAATTAGCTACTGTATCTACTATTATAATATTACTAATTTAATTATCTCTCGTCAGGAAATGAAAGCTAACTCTAAATGACATCCGTAATTAGTTATTTACTGTCAACATTTCTTATCTTTTTCAGGTAAGCTTTTAGAAGTAGATTGCTGTTTCTATGTCTCGAATAAATATGTTTCTAAATTTTGGTATGCAAATTTAGTTTAAATTATGTCTCTCCTTTAAAGAAAATGAGAATTAAGTAGTAGCAGTTTATTTTTTTCTGGAAAGTAATTAAATCTCACTTAAAAACAAGAAAAAATAAGAAAATATTTTTGATTAATTTTATATAAAACGATCTTCTGCTTCTGTAACATAAGAGAAACTGAATTTAGTTAGTATATCACTTAATTGTATTTTTAATTGTTAAGAAATGGAAAACAGCTTTAAACAGAAACAGTAATTAATTATTTACTGTCAGAATTTCATATCTATAATACATAAGCCTTAGTGAGCATTGCTATTCATAGTTCCCTACAAGGTTTAGCACAGCTCTAATAAAAAAAAAACTAAGAAGAATACAGCAAAGAACAACATATAAAACATACAGAAAAAATTAAGCTTTATTTATATACATTTTACAGATTCTCTACATGTGAACCCTTGGTTATAAAACATACGTCAATACAATAGTTCAGTTTGCTGCAGTGTCGCTTTCTGCAAGTCTCTAGTAACAATGGACAGGAATCAATGCCCTTAACCGCTGGGCCGAATAGCTATTCCTTTCATCTCAGTCGTCAAAGGTATGCATGGCGTCGCTGCGGACTGGTAGGTCGGTGAATCAAATAAACACCCCTGCAAAGGTCAACAACTGTGTCTTGGGTGTGGTGATCCAGGAACTCAACCCTAGATGACATCACAGCCTAACGATACTGGTTTATTATACATTCATTCCATAGAGAGTCTGACTAAGACATTCTCAGCAACTCACAACTAGTAATTCAAATCGGTAATTGCTCCCGCTTCGACTAGACTCACTATCTTAACACCCACCTGCAGCGTCAACGGAAAAAACTTCTAACGACACCCAAACCTACTGGAGACGGACAGTAATAAACTGGTAAAACAACCTTCTCTCGGTATCGTTAGGAAAGTCAAACAGAAAAAATAAATTTCTTCTCTAGGAAGGGGGTATGCAGCGGTGCCTCCTTCTGTACGTTTCTAACAACAAAGGACAGGAATAAAAGCCCTTAACGACTGGCACAAATTGGAATTTCTTTCGTCTCAGTCACCAAAGGTATGCACGGCGTAGCTGCGGACAAGTAAGTCTTTGGTTCAAATAAACACCCCTGCTAAAGTTATAGCTTGTCACCGAAAGTCCCTGCCACACTCTATTTAACATAGTACTATCAATGTTATTGAGAATATGTGTTATTCTTTCATACAATTCTGTTACATTACGCTGTCGAAGGAGAACAGAAAATTGGATCAGAGGTAAAAGATCAAGTTTTCGGATAACACGGGTATAAAGGAAAGGATAACACGGACTGTCAACAACGTTGATAGTACCGTATCCAGTAGATTGTTCCAGGAACTGAACTATCGCATTAATGTGCATCAGGTGTCCAAGAGATCCCATATAGATCATCTGCAAAGTATGTAAATAAAACTTGATTTTTTTCCCTCTTTTGAGTGAAAATCGTTTAATACGAAACTGAGGGGGCTGAAATATTTTTTTTCGTGTTAAAGCATATTACAAAGTAAAAAAACAGCATATTTTTAGCAAAATTAAGTTTATTAGAGTACATTTTATTGGCTGAGATATATATTCCTCAAACAGGTCCAAGATTTGCTAACTTTCTTTTTATAATTATTGTTGATTACATAGAGTTACAAAAATTAAAATCATTACAGATTTCCGATTTCGTCTTCGGTTTTTGTTCTTAAGCATAAGAAGTTCTATCTTCATTTTAAGCGAAACGGAAGTTTTCTTCCCCTTGAGTTCCTTGCCATTGTGTTCGCAAAAAAAATTCTTCTAAAGTAAAAAAAAAACGCGAAACGAACTCACTGATTTTTCTTATGCTGTGATGCACTCGTCGCCAAATTCCAAAGCCAACTGATGAGAGAAGTTGTTGTCGTGCAGTTTGAAAGCGGTGATTTGTGATAGTAGCTTAGATAAAAAAAATGGCTCATGTCACGGTCTATTCCGAGGACATTTCAAAGACAAATTAGACACCTTTCACAAGTAAAACATGTGTTGATTTTACACTCCTCTTCAATCTCACCTGCGCGGCTGGTATTTTCCGTATTTTGTTCATTCCCAGAAGAGAAATAATTTTGTGTTGAGGAATCCGACTACGTTCGTAACCGGGATTTTGCAAAGCGCATTAATGGATAATTTTCATGATATTTTGTGCCACTTAGATTAGAATATATACATAAAATTATTTTAAGGACATTTTGACAAAAACAATTTATTTAAATATAATATTTTGGCAAAAATTTAACTTAGAATAATGTTTTTTTCCAAATGATCTTCTTTTGTGAAAAATGGTTCTATTACAATAATATTTTGCATATATATAATAGCACAGACCTCTCTACAGAGGCTCAACTAGAGTTTTTGAAATATATAGCTTAGAAGTGGGTTTATTCATATTTTACGACAACACAGAGGGGAGCAATTTTAAGAAAAAAACGCCAATAATTATTTCAATTTGTGGTAACTCTGAAAATAATGTGAATTTTTCAAAATTTCTAGTTAAGCGTCTGTAAAGAGGTCTGAGCTATATACAGGCAAAATGTTATTATAATAGAAGTATTTTTCACTAAAGGAGAACATTTGCAAAAAAGATTATTCTAAGTTAATTTTTTGCCAAAATATTACATTAAAATAAATGTTTTTTCTCAAAATAAACTTAAAGTAATTTTATGCATGTATTCTAATCTGAGTGACACTAAATATTATGAAAATTATCCATTTATGCGGTTTTTTAAAATCACGGTTCCGAACGTAGTCGGATACCTGAAGTGATTTTCGTTTCGTGTTAAGAGAAAAAATGCATGGAAATACACAGTAGTTTGTGGGAGCGTTGTATTATATCGTGTTAACCGTTACTTCGTCGTAAGAGTTATCGCCTTAAACGTATTTCAACGTGTATTTTCATATGTTTTTTTTTTGATGTATTAGTCTTATTTTTTTTACTAAAGTGTTCTGGAATCTTGGAGGGAATTATGAATAACCCTCTATATTATCACATAAATATAATTTTAAATTATGGCAAGTGGAAATTATTTTGCGTATAGCTTTTGAATTTTTGAACAGTTTTAAAAACTAAATAAAACATTTCTTGAGCAAAAGTGACCAATTTATTGATGAAAAGTAGCTAAATGTCCCTTAAAAGTACAACTATGATCAACAAATTTTACAGAAGTCGGAAATGTTTCACTTTTGTCGGCATAGTAAAACAATGAAACATCATTTGTTTCTTTTTATTCAGAAAAGGGTTACATTTTACATTCCTGTTTAACATGTATTTTATTTTAATTTCTCTTTCTAAGTACAATTAAACTGGTTTAAATGGATTTATTACCTAATTTATTTTCTAAAAAACTGCAATATATTTGCACATATGTTGAATTTAATTTGCCTGATTGCGCTTATAATTAAATTTGTCGATAAACTATGTTTACAAGTGAAAGACTTTAATTTTAATTTGGTTTGTATTTCCATTTTTTTAACTGGACTTAATAAAATTAATTTTAATTGCTTGTTATGTTATCATTATTCGCATCAATGTTTTTTTTTATGTAACACTCTGTGTTATCACTAACAGTATTTCTTAAGAAGACCCGGTACCCTTTGAAGAATTTTTTATGTACTTAAAAATCATGTTTTAGCATTCCATATAATGTTTCTATTCAAGAAAATGACACAAAATGAAATTTTTGACATGTTATTCACACAAGTTTAAAAATTTTAATTTTTTGAAGAAAATTTTCAAAGTTTTACTCTTTCTGCAATTGTTAATTTTTTTAACTGAAATTTTTTTCTATTATTCTTAAGAATGTTTTAAACAACTTCAGCGATCGATTTTACAATGACTTAACTAGTTTGGGGGGGAATAAAACGTTGATATACTTGCTAAAATTTAACGAAAAAGCCAATATCTATTACATTTTAATTTTTTTAAAAAAAAAATATTCAGTTTACAGCAAAATGGATCCCTAATTTTGTTATATGTTTTATACATCTCACATGAAAAAAATGGAAGTGATTGGTTTGGAGTAGCAGTTTGAATGCGCTAATGTATCAAAAATACACAAACTGATTGATTGATTGATTGAATATTAACGTCGCACTGTTCAGCTACACGAGGGCTTTTGGCGACGGACCACGTAATTTTGAACCATGGTCAAGTGACGTGGACGACACCTGAGCTGGCACCCCCCTCTCCTAACTACCACACCACACCAACGGGAGGACGTTTCAGCTCTCGACAGATTTAACGTGCATCGCTGCCCTACACGGCGGGTCTTTAGTGGTACTGGGCTCGAACACGTGACAAAGCAAGCCACGGTCCAATACCTATACCACTCGGCTACCGCGGCCTACACAAACTGAGAAAACCCACTTAATAATTCAGAAAAATAATTATAAGAAGCTTAAATAAACTTAAAACACCACTTTAAGACATTAATTATACATTTTTTTCTTTAAAATAATTGCATTTTCGTATATTTTCAACCCATAAATTTTTATAAATTATCAATTTTTAGAGAGTGATAATTGCACAAAAAAATGTTAAAAGAATGCTTTTTCCTGTCATGATAGAAATTGAGGTATACAATTTTGAGGTATTATATTTGTACGAAAAACATGAAAAATAAGATTGAAATTATGAAATTATTAATATAAAATGCTTTAAATCAAAAATTTTACATGCACACATTTCACAAAAAAAATTACTGTATTGTAATGCCTTGGTAATATCCTGCATTACATATTACACCTTTTTTGTTATAGTTATTATTTCTCTTTTTCAAATAGCTTCAAATCGCTCTTTTTATCTTTGTTTTTCTAAAAAGGGGGCGTGGTCGAATTGCCTAATTTATCAAATTACCGTAAAATCTGGCGTATGATCCACACCGCCATATATCACGCACCTATACTTTCAAGCTGCATTATTTAATTTTCATGTATATTCGCCGTGTGACGTGCACCCCCTTTTCTTAACACCCTTTTATAAGCTTCTCTTGTATGTAACGGAATATTTGAATTCAATTTTTACCCACTTTATAAGGTCAGATTACATTTTTCAAATAAAGATTTATCCAACTTTTAACCTTCCGACATGCAAAAGTGATGTATCAATCGAAAGAGAATAATGTATAGAATAAAATTTAATAGAGAATTTTTAAAAAAAAAGATATTGTGTTTAGTCATTTTGAGGGTACCAAATCTTCTTAAAACCATAGACTTGGCTATGTTAGGCGAGCAGTCAAGGCTGTGAACATCTGGCTGACGTTCATTTTATCAAGTCGTAGATTCCAATGGCCATAGATTGGTTTGTACCACTGAAGTTTGATCGAGTAGAGGGGCTGATGAGTCATCATTTGGTGAAGTGTGGAAGTTCGGTGAGGGGACTAGATAGTTAGGTTTTGTTCTCGTCACTTGGTTTTGGACACCTCACTGCTCCGAAATATGGCGCGAACCCCTTACCGGTTTTATCCGAGCTTAGCTCGGGCAAGCGAAACGCACCATTCTGGCTCATCCCGAGTGAAGTTCGAGCACAGTGAAAATTTACATTGTGCAATCAGTCTTTCCCGAATTACTTCACATGTGCTTTTTATGGTTTTATGGACGAAATTTTCTGCAAAAAAAGACGTCATTCTACTGAGCACCCCCTTCACACTTGTTCACTACATCCTCCCCCTAATAGAGAAAACAACTAATCCAGCACGACAGTGTATTATTTGCTTCTCAAAGAGATAGTAAAGGTAAGAAGAGAAACAAGATTCTACGATCGAGATGGCGATGTTGGGTTACGCGCGGAACCATGTTTTGGAATTTATCATACACGATCGCATTTTGATTAATAATTTCATAATCATTTATGTAAATAAAATTTGTAATTCAAGATAAAAGCCAGGTATTTTAGGCTTTATATTTATAGTTAGTATGAATTGGTTCCGAAATCTAGTGATTAGTGTCATTCTGAAAGCCAACTTTACAGGTAAATTACTCATTTATTTAGATAGATATTTTACATTAATTTTTAGGAAATTTAGTATGCAAATGGTGTTTTTATTTTTAAAAAGATATGTATATGTTTGAAAATATTCATAAAAAAATTGATATTTTTTTTTATCCAGAATTAAGATGAGCCTAGAAGGGGTTACGACGTTTCATGAAATGAGGTTGGCCATGTCAGTCCTGTGGTCGTGTTGGACTTTGAAAAGTCGCTGGTGGGAGTCCTAATGCTAGTAAAGCTCTGTTGAGTTGAGAGGTTAATGCATTTTAGTTCTGCAGTATAATACGATGTTAATACATCCTCAGTTACTCACTCGTTAATTGGGGACATATCGAACAACATGACATCTAAGAACAAGGTATTATGAACGCCGATACTATATTGACCAAGGGTCAGGGTTTAATTCTTTTCTTCCATTCGTGAATTCAGTTATATGAGGCAAACGATATATTTCAAAACGAATTTAATATTAAAGTACAAACGAGTAGAATAAAAATCAAGATCATGAAAATAAAAAATCAGATCATGAAAGCTACTGCCAAGGATACAAAAGGTCAACGAGCTTCATAATTTTGAACCATGGTCAAGTCGCAAGGACAGCATTTTTGAGTTGAAAGTGAGTTTATGCTTCAGAAATTCATAGCATCGAAGAGTAAAAAAAAATCGAAACCGCTAATGTGATTCCGCAAATGTAGAAGAAAAATAAAAAAAAACACGACATTCTGCGAGCAACTAAATGAGCCGGTGTTGAAGAGTATGAATATAAATGATACAAACGTATCATACCATGTGAATCTAATTTTTTTAATCTTAATTTTTTTATATACTTTTCTATAACCTCACAAAATTTGAAGGCTCCAAACTTAAAAAGCGCAGAATTATAATAGCTTTTATGTTCGTTTTTATTCACATCCCTATGGCAAATCAAAACTTTATAAACTTACTTAACTCAGAAAGATAAAATAACTATTTTGTATTCATTAAAAATGCTAAGGCTTTTTTTCTATTATTCCTAATGCTTTGAATTTCTTTTTACCAATTGCTGATAGCACACGTAGCAAACGTTGATAAGCATTTTTGAATCAAAACATTGCTTACTTTTTAAAAAAATACTTGAACTCAGAATTTATACATTTTTTAAAGAATTTTCAATAAGCATTCATAAAAAGAAGTATTGTATAAATACCAATCATGTTATCACAAAACCCATACCAACTTTTGTTATACATAGTTTGAGGTACTTGTAAAATCAAATTTCATGCGTGTACGTAAACTTTTGTAGGAGTAGCATTTTAAAAACACTTCGCAAATTTGTTTTCCTAAAAAATTAAATGACTTGATTTTTATAAATTTTTGAGCACAAAAATGGTTTAACATAGGATTCACCCGTAGGAGAAAAACAAAAAAAAATTGAAAATTCTTAAATTAAAAATTTTTGTGTAAATCGTACCATGTTCCCTTAAAATGTTGACTAAGAAAGTAATTTAATGCATTTTAATATGAAGTACATGTGTGATAAAAATTTCTAAAATATACCTGTCCAAATAAAAAAAAATACAATTTTACGGTTTTGTAAATTTTTTAACTCATTTTTTTTTCATTTACAGTTTCCATAACACGGTATTTTTTAAAGAACGTATATTTCGGGAACCTTGTCCTATGAAAGTTACAATAATGTCATAAAAAATCTACCCGAAACAAATTATCTGAAATAAAATAATAAATAAAGATATGGCGATGTTGATCATAATAAATTGAACTAAAACAAAAAACAAGAATAAAACAATATTTCAATAAAACGGCTTAAAGTCAACAGCATTATTTACCAATCTTTTTATTATGCTTTTCCGTTTCTATAATACTCCATGTAATACAAGCCGATCAATATTGCGGCCATCTACAATACATCAAACTGAGTAGACATTGAAGTCTACTCGGTGAAAACGAACGACAAATTTGAGAAACATACGACCAGTTTATTACATTCCTCGCTATCCCTAACGAGCTTTTTCATCCTCTAATGGCTACAAAATGAACTATGAGAAAAGTTCTGACATTTATCGAGGAAGATTAAAGCCAATGTTGGCGTATTCCTTTCAGCCTGGCTCGTTCCTAAAGTAGAAAATAATTTAAGGGAGGGAGGGCAGGTCCGGTGTGTTTCCTTGCCTACTTAGCATTGATTTTCTATTTCTAGAAGGAAGTCTCACGGAATGCGAGCATAGCAGAATGCCCCAGTTTGAATGATGTAGAGAGTTTGAAATGCCACTCCGTCATTCATCAACTGAGGAAGTTTTTGATTGGTTCATTAGAATGTTCGTCAAGGTGGACAGTGGCATGATGAACGAACTCGTAAGACGATTTGTTGTAAATGAAGTTAATTGACCAAGAATGAGGATCTCTGAAGGCAGTGGGATGAAGAAAGATGAAAATGTTCATACGTCTACTGGAGAGGGTTTTGTTTTTTTTGGGGGGGGGGTGATTGAAGGTATCTAACTTGTGTAAAAGCGTTAACTTTGATGAAAATAGCGATTTTTGATTTCTTACATTTCAAATTTTAAAATTTTGTTCTCTCTGCTTTTCAAAACGCTTACATTTTTTTTCTATTTAAATTATCGAAGTTAGAGCAATTTTTGATTCTAATGGGCTCGACAAGAATGAACCGGAAATTGGATCTCAAAACGGGAAGTCTTTCTATTTTAGGAGATTTGTAGTTTTTTTTAGTTTTATCGAACTTATTTGGAAAATAAGCATTAGCACAAGTTTAAAATGGGCATTGTTTTTTTAAAAATTAAAGTTTCTTAAGTTGATTGAAATGTGGTGACAACATCACACATTTATTCTTTATTTTCTGTTTGTTGGTGTTTTTACTATTTTATTTTATGTTTGTTGATGTTTTTACTATTTTATTTTCTGTTTGTTGGTGTTTTTACTATTTTATTTTATGTTTATTGGTGTTTTCACTATTTTATTTTATGTTTGTTGATGTTTTTACTATTTTATTTTATGTTTGTTAAAATCGCACGTTTTGATACGCTTGTTACCTTGACTTCTGTACTACGCTACACATAGCATCTACACAATTGTCTCTGAAATAAATTTAGCCAAAGCTCGAAAAATGTACTAATGATGAAAAAAAAAGATAGTGTATATAATAGACACAGTTTGACAACGAAGTAAGAAAAAAGCCTGGAGTTCAAGTCATCATATTCGTGTCTAATTACTATACTACCCGAATCTCACTATTCACTGGTTATATTGAGTCTAATAATCTATCAGCCAAGCTTTCGAAATCATACAAGGTGCAGCAGAAAAAAACTGACACACAATTTTTTATAACATTATAAAAAAATTAAGAAATTAACAAAATATAACAAATAATGATAAGAGTACACTCGTACTAATAAATAAATTTAATTGGTGTCAGAGGGACCATCGTTTGTAGCAATGCAGAGGCGCAAACGCTTGCAGAAATGTTCAACAATGGGCATCAAGTCCTTTACCTTTAATCAATCCCATTCCCGCAGAAGCGATTGCTTTAGAGAGTCCAAAGTTTTGTGGGGTTTAGTTCAAGGCTTGGACTCCAAAATGGACCATACACTGTAATCAATGGGATTGAGATTCGGCGAATAAGGGGGCTATTCTTCAGATGATATAATGCCCGGAAAATTCTTCTTGCTCCCCTCTAGTGTCTTTTGTGCTTTGTGAGCTGGTACAGAGTCTTGTTGAAACATCCAATTTGCATTTCCGAGAAGTACCCCATTTGGCCCACGGTAGTATCACAGCTTCACGAATGTCCCTCTGGTACACTTTTTTATGGATTTTAACGCTCTCTTCCACAAAAACTGAAGTTGTTTTGCCACTTGCGTGAATTCCGCCCCAGACCATGACGTACTTTGGATATTGGGGATGTTCAACAATTGTCGAGGTGCTTGGAACGTCCACAGACTAGATTCTATCATTTTGAGAGTTATGAACTTGTTGAACCGTAAAGAGCTTCTCATCAATGAAAAGGAATTCCTCCCAACACTGACTTGGAACCCGTCTTAAAAGTTTTCGGTAACTTCGGAACCGTACGAGTTTGTTTTTTTCAGTGAGAAGCTAAGCTTTTCGCAACTTGTAAGGCTTCAGTCCAAGCTCCGTTTTTGCTGTTCGCCTCATCGATCTGTCACTTATTCCCATGTCAAGAGCGATATGTCCCATAGAAAACCTCGAATTTCTTTGGACTTGCTTTTCAATAGCCTTACGATTCCTTGAAGTGTTTACAGTTCATTTTCGACCATTTCCTGCGCGTCGACCATCATTGGAAAGCTCTTTGAAACGGTAGATTGCATCAGACACTGTTTGCCGAGATACATTAAGCAAACTAATGATTTCACACTTTTGTTTCCCTCGCTGAAACAACTCTAAAATAGCAAAATTTTGCTCGACATTATCAAAAACACATAAATGAAAGTATAAACCAATAAATATATTTAAAAAACATTTTATTATTAAAGTGGTAGATAAAGAAACATAAAAACACAAATAAAAAGGAAATCGTTTACTATTCTAGGGGTTAAGAAATTTGTCCGAGTGTTTTTGCCACACGCTGTATAACGATGAAAGAATACTGTTTGTAAGACGAGTGAAACAAGTATAATATATATATATATATATATATATATATATATATATATATATATATATATATATATATATATAATATATAATATAAAGAAAAAAAATTTAAGTCTATTTCTACTTAGATCAACAAAGAAAAATTTTATTTTAGCTATTTCTTATTAAAAAGTTACAATTAATATAAATATGTATATACATATGACAGAATCACAACATTAAGCGGTAATTAATTTGTATTAATTATCAATAAAGTATCGTATTGTCATTCAAAAAAATAGGTAAATAAAATTTCAGTTCAACTGAATGCTTTATTAAAACGTGAGAAAAAAAACCTTTTCAAGTTTTGATACAAGTCGCCAAAAGGGTCACTAAGTCCCCAAAAAGGATGCCAACGTTGCTGTATTTGTAATTCTTTAAATAATTAGTTTTAATCCATTAATTGTTATTAATTATAATTAAATTACTGTATCCAAAATAATCATGTATAAAACATTTCAGTTCAATTGAGCGCTTAAAAATGTATTTTATTAACGATTGAAAATACCACGAATATAAATAAATAAATATAGAGAGAGTGTGAGCTAATAGTAGGAACTGAAAAATTAATCTTGTTACTGTAAAAGCTTAGCGTCATCCATTTTTTATGTCGAAAGAAATTTCTGTTAATAATGCGAAAAGAATGTACTCACTTTTTTATTTTGTAATTTTAAGTATGTTTTGAAAGATATGATAAAACCATTATCAATACGGAATTCTATAAAATAAAGTCCGTTAATATGAAAGAAAACACATATATATAATATATATTCATGCTTTTTAATACACAAGATATTTTTATTTAAAAAGGAAAAGATATTGTGGGTTGAAAATATTGATGCAATGCTTGACAAAGTTCAAGTTTTTTTGGAAAATATTATTGCAGCTATTTAATTAATTAAAATTAATTGGATAAATTTACTTTAACTGAGAGAGCATACTATTTAAACAAATATTGAAAAAAAATTATTTATTTGCTTTTACTTAATCTAAAAAATTGTTGAAATTGGGAAAGAGATTAAGTAGAAAGAAAAAGAAACCACAAAAATCAAATATCAAAAAGAATTCTGTTATTTAAAATTTATTCTTAAGTGCTACAAAATTTGCTGAAATGTTTATCTTGTTTGAAAAGAAAACATTTTAGTAACCTAAATTAAGGTTACCAGTGCAGCGAATCGTTGAAAGTAAACAAACAAGCAACCATCAATCTAGTCAACAAGTAAAAGCACTTAAAATTCGCAAAATTTACAAAATAAAAAGACTTTATTTTCTTTTGTACTCTCAAAGTGTGTTCTATTAATGATATTCTATCCCCTTAAATCGGACGGAGAATCAAACAAATAAATAAAATTTACTTAATGTCTAGATCTCCAAAAATGCAGGAGTTTTTCTACTGAGAAAAGAGCTCCTATTCTTTATAATACAGCTTATGCTTTTATTAGCTGGGTTTTTTTAGATAATTATAGGAAAAAGATTACTACAGATATACTCAAAAGTAAAAAAATGCTTCAGCTATGCAAATACATTTACTAAAATAGAAGTATTGTTCCCTTTCTTTTACAGCATTTGCAGTCGGTTATGCTTCCTTCCTCAGACATTCTACACATGACGAAAATTAATAAACAAGAATGGAAAAATAATGTTTAAAATAAAAACTTTGAAAGACGTAATGATAACAGTGTCTCTGGTGTCGTAATCTCGAAATAATGTCTTGTCAAAAATAAAAAATACATTTGGACACAAACACAATGCACTTTTTCAACATTCAATTACTGCATTTTTTATATCTTTGATTTAGACAAAATTTCTACATTGTTACACAAGTGAATATTCTTAAATTCAAATAAAGCTAATACTTTGTATTAAACCGTTGTGACGTCTTACGCGTCTTTTCTTTAACAAGTCCTTTGGGTTCTTTGGCCCAGAATTAATGGAAACTCTTTTCCAACCAAATCCAAAAAGCGAGATGTGAAGAAGATTTGCAAATAAACGGACTTTAAATATAGGATCTTAGAGTAAGCGGAATGGCAATGTAAAGGAATGTTAGACAATTGATGTGCGTTGTGGCAGTTGATGATTATTGCAGTTCGTAGTTCAAGATTGATTAAGTTCTACGTGTCGTGGATAAACATATTGGTGTTCGACTAGAAGTTATCCGTCAAGCTGCATCCCATTGTAGCTAAAGACAAGTAGCATTACGGAATAATATAAGGTAGGATTAATTACTTAATATTAGAAACGATGATTAGGCGGTTCGCTTATTGAGATTGGTCTGAATTAGACTAGATCATATATTATATATATATATATATATATATATATATATATATATATATATATTGTGTGTTGCGTATTGAGTCATCGTAGATTCTCTCATATTAATTATTATAATTATATTTGTTAAAGTTTTAAGTTGAATATCTTAATAAAGTCATATTCAGATAATGTTTGATCCGAGTTCTTTCGCTAACCCTACACCTCTAGCTCACGCTGATACTTCGAGGGATGTACTTTCAAGGGGAGGTACATCACACCGTTATCTACCGAGGGGGTACTCATAAGTACCACTCTCAATTAAAATTACATAGAATAATCATTTTTACGAATACTCTGACGATACTTAGCAGGAATATTCTTTTCGAATCTTTTACAAATTATTTACAAAAAAAAAAAAAAAAAAAAAAAAAAATACAAAAGTCTTTAAAAAAATACAAAATGTTTGAAATATAATCATTTTAAAACTTATATGCATATGAAAATACGAAATAATTTTGTAATAAATATTAAGTAATATTTTTGCATTGCGACGCTATTTTCTGAAATAGTAGCCTCTGATATATATAACTTTATAGAATTATAAAATGTATCATACTCTGTAAACCCTACATCATTTAAGAATAATATATCTCTTGTATCTTAAAATATTTTTAAAATACTGAAATTTTTTTAAAAAATTGAAAATAAATTTTTTTTAAAAAAATATATTTTTTTCTTTTTTTAAAAAAATACTACAGTGTAATAAGGGGATACATTTAACTTTATAAATCAACTTATAGCTAGTAATTAAAGCTAATATTTTAGAAAATAGCCAGCGCAACGTAAAACTTAATTAATATTTCTTATAGAAATGTTTCTTATTTTCATATGCTTACATTTTTTTAAATTATGGTTATATTTTTAACATTTTACACTTATTATACTTATTCTTATGTTTGACTTATTTATACTTATTCGAATTATTTAAAGTTCAAAGAGTTATATACATTTGAATATTGTTTATATTTTCAGCCCTCCAGAGCAAGTTAACACCCCTGTGATCCGTTAAGGAAAACCTTAGAGAACGATATGACTATTTTTTCAGTGAACAGTGTATATAATTAATTCTACAGTTGAATAACTTTGTGGTACTCATAAGTACCGACAGCACACTCGGTGTTGGAGGAAGAACTTGTTTTTTTGGTCTAACGATGGCAAGCCTATATCTTTAAATTTTGATCAGATAACAAGGATGACACTAAGTTTTCCAGTTCCAAAAATTTCAAACAATATTTTACTTTATTTCCCACTATGTTGGAATCAAGATTAGAACTACATGTAATACAAAGCTTCATCGTGGCTTCCTTTGTCCCTTTGGTTAAAAAAAATGTTTATGTTGTCTAATTTTATATATAATTTAATTACTTTTTACTACAAGTAACTTTTAGCTGTATTTATGTATAGTTTACTTTGAAAGAATTGCAGAAATAAATGTATACAATTTCTTTTGTTCTAGAATATTTGTTCTCCGTGTTCCTAGTTTTCAGTTAACCGACTACTTGCAACAATTTTTTTTAAAGAAAAATGTAGATATGGTAATTTTTTGTGATTTTTAGATTTATTTATTACATTTTAAGAAGAAAAAAGGAAATTATTATTACTAAAACGGGAAAAAATTACATAAACGTGACCCACTGTACAAAAAGTTTATGAACAAATTCTCAATTTTTCAATTTTGATGTGGTATTTTGGTATTCATTTTTGAAAAGACCATCAGGATAAGACACATTTTAATTTTTACAAAAACTAGAACACTTTATCTTAGTTTTTATATGAAGTTTATATGAAAACAACGATTATATTCACAAAAGGGACTGCAAATTTTGTCATACAACAGTGATAGATAACTCTGAAGGTTAAAACATTTCTACTATTACACAAATCATGTACAAAAAAGTTCAGTTAATTATTTTCAAAAATGTTGAGAAATTTCTGCCTTTGTTTCAGTTTTTTGAGAATAATACATTTTAAGTAAAATGCATTTTAAAGTTTGACACCTTGTTTAAAGTTATGGCATCTGCTTTTACAAAAACACTTGTAATTTTTGTTCTAATGAATGGAAAATAAACAACTTGGTACTTTTACAAAGCTAATAAATGGTCTATAAAATAAAATCATAAAAACATTTTTCAATTTTTGAAAAAAAATCATAATTTTAGGGTAGTCGATTACCTTAAATTTGAGAAGCATTTCATTATCAGTGAATATTATAAGAAAAAGATTGTTATACATATTTCTTATATAAGATTTCGATAGGATAATCATTATACTTCAATGCAGTATAATGTATATACTTATTAACGTTATATATATAACGTTCTTTTGAATTTTTTTATTCTTTTTTAATACTAAATTCATTTGACTTCTTTACAGCAGTTGGCAATGGAACATTTGAGTAATAGTTTCTATAAACAGGCCTTTCTGCAGTTATCCTTTGTTAGAAACTGCTCCACGGAACTCTTAATTGCAAGTAGGAATCCTTAATATTAAAAACCTAAAGTTGCTCTTACATCAAATTATATTTTGCGAGGAAGTGAGAAACAAGTAATGCACAAATTTAAAGTACACATGATCAATAAAAATAAAAGAAAATAATTTCAAATCATTTACCTCAAAGGTAATTTAATTTTTAAAAAAATAGCATTTAAGTAACATAGTTCGTGACCTTGATCTTCAAAGTAACTGATAAAATATAAACAAAAGTGATATTTTCGATTTTTGACAGATCATATGATATCATTATATAAATCTATAACAAGCTCAGATCTGATTATGTCAAATATGTTTTTCAGCTCCCTTCCTCAAAGGAAAAAAAATTCGATGATCACTTTTCATTTCACTCGGAAAATTGTTAGTATACAAGAATGCTTATTATGCTATAAATCATCCATTGATATTAATCACTACGATTTTCCAAAAATTTTGTCAAACTAAGTTTTCTAAAATCATACGATTAAATCAAATATAATTTTCTGTTTTACGTATATATAGATTCAATTCCATTGTAATTTTCTGATTTACAAATTGATAATTAAAAAAGATATCTATTGATACTCTTTACTTTAATGGGACACAATACGATTTAATTGACAAAATTCGGTCAAAAAATCAAATGTAATTTTTTTAGCCTATAAATTATTCTTTATATATTTTCTATATTCTCACAAAATTTGAAAGCACTAAACTTCATAAACGCAGACTTATGAAAGCTTTTACGCTTGTTTTTATTCACTTCCCTATGCCACAAATCAAAACTTTAAACTTACTTATCTCAGAAAGATAAAATAACTAGTTTGTCTTCATTTAAAATGCTAAAGCTTTTATTTCTATTGTGCCTAATGCTTTCAATTTTTTTACCTATTGCTATTAGTACATGTAACAAAAGTTGGCATGCATTTCTGAATCAAATCAATATTTATTTTTTAAAAAATAATTGAACTCAGAATTTATACAATTTTTTAAGGAATTTTCAATAAGCATTCATTAAAAGAAGTATTGTACGAATACCAATCATATTTTCACAAAACCCATACCAACTTTTGTTATACATAGTACGTATTCATAGTTTAACGTACTTGTAAATCAAATTTCATGCATGTACGTAAGCTTTTGTAGAAGTTGCATTTTGAAATCATTTCACAAATTTTAAGTTTTTTTTCCTTAAAGTATCCGACTACGTTCAGAATCGTGATTTTTAAAACACATAAATGGATAATTTTCATGATATTTAGTGTCACTTAGATTAGAATTATATGCATAAAATTGTTTTAAGGACATTTTGATAAAAAACAATTTATTTAAATTCAATATTTCGACAAAAAATTAATTTAGAATAATCTGTTTTCCAAATGTTCTCCTTTTGTGAAAAATGCTTCTATTATAATAATATTTTTCCTGTATATAGCTCAGGCCTCTCTACAGAGGCTCAACTAGAATTTTTGAAATATATAACTTAGAAGTGGGTTTATTCATATTTTACGACAACAGAGGGGAGCAATTTTAAGAAAAAAACGCCAATAATTAATTGAATTGGTGGTGACTCTGAAAATGTGAATTTTTCAAAAATTCTAGTTGAGTCTCTGTAGAGAGGTCTGAGCTAGGCAAAATATTATTATAATAGAACCATTTTTCCCAAAAGGAGAACATTTTGAAAAAAGATTATTCTAAGTTAATTTTTTGACGAAATATTGTATTTAAATACTTTTTTTTTTGGCAAAATGTCCTTAAAACAATTTTATACATGTATTATAATCTAAGTGACACTAAACATCATGAAAAGGATCCATTTATGCGCTTTTTTAAATCACGGTTCCGAATGTAGTCGGATACCTTAAAAAACTAAATGGCTAGCATTTTATGAAATTTTGAGCACAAAATCTGTTTTACATAATATACACACATAAGAGGCAACCAAAAATTTTTTGAAAACCCTTAAATTAAAGATTTTTGCGTAAACCGTACCATGTCCTCTTAACCAAGCAAATTCAATAATAATTTGGACAGATGTTTATCGGTGTTCTACTCGTTTTTATACACATCATTTTCAAGTATTTGGCTATTTTCTTATTTTACGCTGAATTGCAATCTTTCCTTCAAAATCACAGTTTAGGCAGGAAAAAAAACTTTCGCTCTCCAAACTGTGTATATTTTACTTTAATCTTCCAATTTGTCTTCGAAAAACTTCCCCTTTTCCCAACAAAAATTCAAATTCCCCCCAAAAATAAGTCTGATTCATACCTAATTTCACTAAAACCTGCAGCAAGTCAAATGATCCGTAACTTCTAACGATAACAAACCGTCAGCTATCATGCCTCTTGATGACAGTTATTTTTCATATCGAAGGGGGAATTCTCCAGGGGACGGAAAGGAATCCCTAATATTCTTCTACGCCCCTCCACCCATCTTGCTATCGTTCGTCATAATTTCTGGGAGCGATGCCTAAGAAAAAAAAAATCTGAATAAAAAAAACCGTGAATCTAACAGCTGCATGGACCCTCACGTTCTGTATAAAACGTTTCTGCATCCCCAGAAATCACCAGAAGTCAGATCCAATTGAATTTTGCCTAAGTACATTCCAGTTTTTCCCATAACAGAGCAGAAGAGGGAGTGTTTTCCTTTCCATTTTTTTTCCTACTCCCCGTGAACCCCTTAAGGGGATCCGTTTTGGAAGAGGGAGAGTGGAAGGGAAGATAGAATCGCTCCCCATGGTTTTTAGGGCTTTTCGTTTGGAGTAGTTGGGGGTGGGAAGATATTGGAAGTTGTGGTCGCTTTGAGTTGGTATGGCCATTTCTTTAAAAGAGGATGGTACATTGAAGTGTGTTGTTTCAGCGGTTTGATGAAAAGTGAGTGTTTTCACTGCAACCGGGGAATATTAAAGTGACCGGTGGAATCAGCGGAAACCGGATTTTCGACTTTTCCCCAAAGATAAGCCGAAAAGAGGGACTATTTGAGAATCATCTTTAGGATTTTTTAGAATGCTAAAGGGGGATGGTGGAATAATGGGAATGTGTGGTCAGCAAAAATGTTTATAAAATATCAACGGATGTGTAAACATTGTCTTTGTTATGCTTCGAAATTATACATAAATATTAGTTTTCACATTTTCGTAGATTAGTTTTCATATGATAACTGAAGGCAAAATTGATTTTTATAAACTCTTTTTAGATTAACTCTTTAACTGCCGATTAAAAGTTACGCAATTCAACACCACCGTTTTTCTTATAGGTAAGCGCATGCAGTGAATTGGGGGATGAGGAGCAAGAGGCACCAATAAGCGTAAATCCTTCGCAACACACAGTCAAGATCATTTTATTGTCTTCCAAAGTCTTCGGAATAGTTTTACTGATAGAAGCGCATAGAAAAGTATTGTATTTCGGAAAGATGTATTTATACGTCTAAGGCATTTAAGGCACAGGGGGAGCGAGACGTAAATATGGGCCAGCAGCAGTTGTGGGGGTTAAAGAAAAGAATCTGAATAGATACCGTTTTCAGATTAACTCTTTTCAAGAACCCTTTAATCCATGCGCCTTTGTATGCATGGCACAAGGAATAGCTGTGGTATACAGTGAAAATAATTACATGCTAAAAAGGCAATACTATGATACATGTGCTTTTTTATAGAATTTTAATGAATAAGATTTGAAAAAATAAATGATGCAAATAAAATAATAACGCCGGACACCGAAATAATAAATAATTGTGCGCGTAAATCGTAAATATATTTAATTTAAAAAAATTAAAGTGTAAATTATAACCACACACCAAAGATGACACTATGAAGCCCTTCTGCTTATATTTTAAAAGAATAATAAATAGATATACATATACATATACATGGTGTTCATTATTAGCACAGATACATCTAATATTACTGTAATGCCCAGTATAAATTTACCAAAGGAAATGTGAAAGAGATTTATTTTGATCCAAAATACTGAATTCTTCGAACTGTTCCCATAGACTTCCAAAAAATTAATGGACTTATAGTCCTTTATCATGAGAAATAAATGAGAATAATCATTTTCCATGAGAAACCAAAGAACATGTAAAAGTCGTGGGCTTTATATACCTATTGATCTGGATATACATTTCGCTCTTTTAGGGTAATTAAGTTTGAAAAAAAATCATGTGTGGTAAAAATGAGAGACGTAATTTGAGAAATAAGAGTTAAGATCCTTAGGTGTGGAATTTATTACTTTTAATTATATAATAATAATAAATTATCTTTTTTGTTTATTAATAGAAATGTATTTGTTTGAAAAATCTTATTACTTTTAATGGTATTATGAAAAATTAAATCAATTTGTTAGTACGCATGATTTATTTTAGTGTTTTAGTATGCATATGATTCAATTTTATCATAAATTTAAAGTAAATAATTTGAACACAATTGAAATATGATAACTGTTCTAAATATCAAACGGAAAAATCATACGATTTTTTTTATATTTTTAAAAGTAGTACAATCTATTAACAAAGTAGAGTTATTAAATGAGCATAAAACTCATACATCAGCAGTAAATAATGTAATTAATTTTAAAACATATAAATTAATATATATATATATATATATATATATATATATATATACATACATATATATATATATATATATATATATATATATATATATATATATATATATATATATATATATATATATATATATATATATATATATATATATAAATTAGTTTTCTATTTTTATATGCAATAATTCCGGTTAAAAGGATTTTTCTTCATGAAAAAAAAACACTTCACTGGCATGGAAATATTTTGTTTAACTAACGTATATATATATATATATATATATATATATCATTACGATACTTAATTTTCCAACATTAAATTTTTTTCTTATTAAGGACGAGAAAACGTTTTCAAATATTACATTTTTAAATTTTGTTCAGAAATAAATATTCCATTAGCGTTTTATAAATATAATTTACAATCTGTGAGAAATCCCTTTATTTTCTGTGTTTTTACATATTTTAAACTGTTATTTCAATCATTAAAATAATATTTTAGTTAGATGAATTTAATATTCTGCGTTATT
Organism: Trichonephila clavipes; assembly: GCA_019973935.1. NCBI lineage: Eukaryota > Metazoa > Arthropoda > Arachnida > Araneae > Nephilidae > Trichonephila > Trichonephila clavipes. Next base: position 112,521 of record BMAU01004340.1, read on the forward strand.
TATTATTTTTATTCCATGTGATTACCAATATTCTTTTGTAACAAATCAATTATTTCTTTTTCTATAAATTCTCAGGGTATTCTATTATTTTTATTTTTATTAATTTAATTTAAGTATTTGTATACATGCCCCAATAATTGTATTAACTCGGAATGATATACATAACGATATATTCATTTACCATATCATTAATTAATAAAATTAATTAACAACAAATATTTGATTATATTTTACGTGCTATATATGTAGGATTATAAGCAATCGAAGAAAATCAAGGCATTTGAGGTGAGGTTCCTGACCCGGTGACCTCTTTTGAGTGTGTCATTGTGCCTTTCCGAGCATAAGAAGTATTCGTTAAACACACAATTTCTCTCTCTTAACAAACCCTCTTCTCTCTCTCAAACCCCCTCTCCTAACTTCCCCATCACACCAATTAGAAGGCTTTAAGTTACGACAGATTTAACGTGTATCAGCGTCTTACGCAGTTGGTCTTCAGCAGGGCTGGGATTCGAACTCGTAACGCCTAGGTTACTGCAGCCGTACAACCTTGTAAAAGACTACATAATTTAAACGCTACAAACGAGGTGCTTTGGCTTTTTAAATGCGTTATTTCTAAATTAACAGACTTACAAATAAAGAATATTCTAAATTGAACTAAGCTGCGTGATTTATATAATTCGTATATATCCACGGAACTAAATTCATATTTACTGATTAAACTTAAAATTCCGTTTATGAAAATTGTAAAAATTCACCCTTTATTGTTCCAACTGCTAGAAATCAAAATCTTTAATATTACCAAGAGTTTTGGGAGAAAAATTAATAAATTTTTTTTTATTTATTTATTTTTGTGAAGCCAGTTAACTTTAATATTTAGGCAAGATATTTACAAAATATTATTCAAAAGATTTAGGAGTAAAAATCACTAAATCATTCATAAATTTCTTTTACTTAAGACAGTAAAATTTGATATTTAGTGTAGAAAGAAGTGCTTCATATTTAAAAGATTTAAAGCTATGTGTGTTTCCTTCTTTATTACACATTGATTTTGAAAATAATTTTAGCTGCTTTAAAATTGAACTGTCGTCTTATAAGTAAAATCCAAGTCTAAAGCTTTAAAACTTAAAAAAAATGGCACTAAAACTTTCTAAACAACAAAAAAAAAATTTCCCGACTCTGATAGTTACGACATTTTTCATAAATAAATCTGAGTCAACTTATAGCTTAGTATAGCAGTAACAGTAACATATAATGTAGCAGTAAAGCTCCATTACTATTAAATGAGGATTCAGTTTTATAAGCGAAGAAATCCTATTTTTCCAGTGAGTATATTATATACAAACTGCTTTAGCTTTCTACGAAATAAAATACTTTAACACTAAATTTTTTCTAACCATATCAGCTGCATTATTGAATACGAAAATAAACCACTCCCGAAAGAAAATAGCAGTGTATGTATATTAAATCTTTTCTGAAACCACCCCCGACAAAAATACTTTTTATGGGTGCTGTAAGAAATAGAACGGTCACTCTGCACACTTAAGACCTCTTCATGGACTCATGAAAAGGAAATGCGCTCTCCATAAAGTCCATCTGTATAAACAGAAAAGAAATAGCTCTGGGATTTTGAGATACAGTAAAAGAAAGCGGTCGCACAGTACGTGTCCTTTATCGTGAAACAGTCACTCAGAATTCAGCCATTTTTGTTCTCTTTGACAACAACATTGTTTTTTTCCCAAAACAACCTCTTAAGCGGTCAATTTTTTTTTTTGCCCAAAACGTTTTTTTTAAACAGCAACAACAGCATTAAGTCAATTCCTACTTTGGTCAACAAAGAAAACTTTTTCTTTAGTTACTTTTTATTAAATAGTTACAATTAATATAAATATGTATTTACATATGACATAATCACACGATCAAGTGACAGAAAAGAAAGCGATTTTCCTTTCTATATATATAATGTTGGAGTATTTTTCTATTTGTTACTATTTATTCAGCTATTAAATTTGATTATTCGAATAAAATGGTGAGTAAAAAATAAATCACATTCTGAGAAATTAGGCCATCCCAGGTGGGATTCAAACCCATGACCTTTAGATTAGAAGTCTAACGCAGTATCCATTGCACTACATGGACACAACGAACAATTTTTCTCTTTATATATGCTGTTGGACTATTATTTTTGTTTGTTAATATTTATTCTTTTTTTCAATTTTATTGATTAATTAATATTTAAAAAAACTGTATAGACATCAAATGTCATCCACTACAAGTTTAAAAAAAGGTATTTGAACTTGAATGGATGAATAGGTTACTCCTTTTTTAACGATTAAAAATTTGAACGATTATAAAATTTGAACTCTATCTCTCTCTCTCTCTCTATATATATATATCTTGTTCAAATTTTACAATGTACAGTATACATTACAGTACATAATATATACAGTACACAGTACATAGTATATACTAGCTGCGTGGCCCGGCGTTGCACTGGCTTTCTTTTTTTCTCATGACACCAGCATTTCTGTGTGTGTGTGTGTGTTTGTACGCGCACAATGTGAGCGATTTCTAAAATTATGTCAATAAATTTCCCTTTTTGGAAATTTGTTCCATTTCACTTATTTTTGATTTAAGAAAAATTTCTTTTTCCTCTCTATAGTCCGGCATAACACAGTTTTTTTTAGTATAAAAGTATTGCTCCTTCTTCCCCTCCCCTCAAAGATAAGACACAGCTTCAAATTTCGATGTATGACTTATGAAAAACAATATTGCGTTAAAGTTAAAAAATTATTAATGTGAAACAATAAAAAGAAAACGATTCTGATGCTAAGAGTAAAACAAAAAAACTTTCAGGATTTTTTAATAATGCACTCATGGACAAAAAAAATTAGCGCAACAAGAAGGAGTCATCAAAATGAAACGAAATTTTACATACGAAATGACTATTTTGATATAAGTAAATGATTAGAAAATCAAAGAAAAAGGATAATTTATTTCAGAGAAAAAGGCAAATCAACGGAGGATTTAATACCCTGTTGAACCTCCACTAGCAAGAATGCACGATGCAATACAATCGGGCATTGAGGCATACAAGTTCTGTATGATGTCTTGAGACATTTCGTTCTATATTTGCTGTAACCTTGTCTCTAGTTCGTTCAAACTCATGGGATGCCCAACTCATTATCCAAAATGACCCCAGATGTATTCGATTGGGGACAAATATGAAGATCGGGCACACCAAGAAAGAGTAGTAACAGTATGGAGACAGACCTGTGACACCCTTGCCGTGTAAGACCGAGCGTTTTCTTATTGAAAAACGTCTCCAATGAGCCATTGCACGAGTGGAAACACATGTGGTTGCAAGATGTCATGGACATACCGCTGGGCTGAAATGATGCCACGAATCAATAGTAGGGGTGATCGTGTATTGTAGGCAACGGCGCCCCTTACCATCACACCAGCTGTGGGAGCGGTGCATTGCTATAAACCAAAGACAGAATTGAGGCGTTCACCACGGGGTCTCCACACACAAACATGATTATCATCACTGCTGAGATTGAATCTGGATTCGTCGCTGAAGATGACCTGGTTCCATTCTGCTGCAGTCCAGGTTCCTTGGGTGTGGCACCACTCCAAACGGAAGCGTCGATGGGTGGGCGTCAAGGACAGCACACGTTAAGAGTGCTGCGATCCCAAATGTCCTGCAGCCAGGCGCCTTCGTATGGTTCGAGAAGACACAGGGGCCCCTAATGAAGGGGCTACCTGTGTCTGGATGGCGGCCGATGAAGCAGTTGGCTGTACGCGTGTTTTTCTTACGATGTGGCGGTCTTCTAGATGACTGGTCTGTTGAGGGCGTCCTGAGTCTAGTCTTCGTGTAAATGATATTTCTCGAATTCACTAGTCCCAACACCTTCTCACAACACAATAAGAGCGGCCTAATTGACAAGCTACTCGCCTAGCTGACCACCCAGCTTCCATCTTACCGATGATTCTCCCTGTTTCACACTGTGACAGCTGCTCATAATGTCTTCAAAAATCGTGTAGTGGCATGTCTCAGCTCTTCCTTTGTAAACGCACTGCACACTAGAAAAATATTTGCTTACCTGTTTTATACTCCACGGAGAGCGACGTTAAATGCCCTCTACTGGCTATACGTAATGCGCAATCACGCTGCGAACTAATCATCTGCATATCTCCCCAACATATACCTTCATTCTAAGTTCCATTACGATCCCGCAATTTTTTCTTGGTGCGCTAATTTTTTTGTTTATCAGTGTAATTACTTTCTAAGAATCTAAAATAATAAAATTGATTTCAGATTTTCATGCATCAATCAATCTCGTTACATATAGTTTTAACTTAAAAATATCTCTAAATTATATTTTGATCCAAAGTAATAGACGATGCACTTTTTAATTATCAAATAATTAATTTAGTAATGAAATAACAGAAATAATCCTTTTAAAAACATATTTATATATTTATTAAAATTAAATTTCTATAAGTAATAAATAAAAGAAAAATTTACAGATACCTATTGAAACAATTGGTTTTTCCCGAACGTTTGAATGTTTGATTAAACATATATATATATATATATATATATATATATATATAAACAGTATAGGGGAAAGCCTATGTATATATATATATATATATATATATATATATATATATATATACATGTACTGAATAAAACATCCAAATGGAAAAAAAAAAAAAAACAATCTAATAAAAACATTTTGATATTTTATTTTAATTTTAACGTTTTTCATTCCATTGTGTTTAGTTAACTATTTACGCGTGTATTTGACGAAAAAAGCCTACAAAACTGACATGTTCATTATGTTAACAATAATTTTATGTATTATGATAATAATTTATATAATATCTTATTTATAACATATTGTATATCATATTATATAACTTTTTGTAACTAATTTTTAGATTAAATTTCAATTAATGTTTATTATAACACATGTTGGCAAAAAGTTTTTTTTATTAATTATTATATTTATGAAGTATAATATAAACATTTATATAATTACAGTAGTTACTTTATTTTTTTAAAATGCAAAGTAATTTTCTAATAGATGATTTAATAATCAATGAGCCTATTTTAAATCAATTTATTTATATGCAAAGTTTCATTGATTTGTAAAAAAAGAAAAAAACAGCAACATACAGAACTGTTTCGAATTAAAAATATATAAGAATAAAAAACTATAAAGCCTGTGGAGATTGATTTACATTCACTGTATAAAATCCTTCAAAAAGAAAATATACTATGTGATAAAAATATATTTCAGAATTTTTAAGATTGTTTATTTCCCTGTTCTTCAATAAATCATTCTTTATGAATGAAGAAAACTATCAGTTGTCTTGCACTCCTTAAAACATTTATCCGTAATGTGTAATAAATTGAATACTGCTATAAATATCAAATAACGTAAGTGATGACAGTGCATAAAGCAAACCTTTCAAAAACCGCGAAAAGTGTGACCTTCCCCATCACACATGTGCAAAACTTTCACCCGTATCGTCATAGCCGACGCGAATAACATTGGCGCAAAACAGAGCTTTTCATGCAATATTTTTAAAAAAATTTTAAGAGCGTAATTTTTAAGTTAATGCTTTCAAACTTAATACATCGAATGCAAACAAAGATAATTTTTAAGCAAAAAATGAATAAAAAAAAACTTCTTAATTTCTCGCAAAAAAGGGAAAAAACGAAAAACATAATTTAAAAAAAAAACCGTAATTTTTGTGTAATTTTTTCAATCTTTGTACAGATTACGAATAATATTGTTCTACAAACGGAAAAAAGTTTCGTGAGATTATTTTTATAAATAAAGAAGTTGTTACGACCCGCATGTGCAGAGGGCGCTAGTAGTCCTCCTTGTTTACATTTTCGTCAGTATGCTTGTAATGCATCCTCGGAGCGGACGTACCTACCGTCCTCAATAAACAAACAATTTTTAAAGTATACAGTCCACGCCTTTTGCTTGAGCAGTCAAGCTATACATAACTCAAAGTCTGCTCATAATCCGTTCTAGACATTTCTAGAATAACCACACCATTTGTGGTTAAAATCAGAGCTATCGACCTCACCCAGTTTTGTGGTCGGTGTCGAGCCCGAGCCAAAAATCAAAATGGCTCCAAAAGAACTGTCAGAACTCACCGTGTTTAACAGAAGGAAAGCACATCTGCTCGGTCAGATCACACGCATTAGAAACTCTTTGGAAAATGTGGATTCACCATTGAATCAAGTTGAAATAAGAACTAAAGTCGCATCGCTTTCTGAAGTGAAAGCAAAAATAGACAAACTTCGGACCGAAAGCTACAGGGTTCTTTCGGATGAAGAGCTCATGGATTTCGAGGCCAGTTTGGACACGATGGAAGTGGACGCAGATAATTTAGAGGTGAGTCTCAATACCTTACTTGAATCTTCTAATGTGAATACCTCTGAATTATCTGTGAAAAATGATTTTGCTAATTACAATGTGAAACTGCCATCCATTAATTTACCGGAATTTTCGGGACAATATATAGATTGGTTACAATTTAAATCCCAATTTGTATCATTAATTCATGATAACACTTGTTTATCAGACTCGCAAAAACTATATTATTTGCAATCTGCCCTGAAAGGCCATGCAAAACAATTGCAAACAGTAAACCATTCTTACTCATCTTTATTTGAAGCTTTAGAAGGTAGATACGAAAATAAAAGATTAATTGTAAATAGTCATATTGCTGAACTTTTAAATCCTAACAAAATAAAATTTGTATCTGCTTTTCATCTCAGAAGTTTAATAGATTCAATTCAGAGTCATCTTAGAGCCTTAAAACAACTAGAATTAGAACCTAATGCTTTGTGTGAATCAATGTTAATTTTTGTTATAACTCAACGTCTAGATCAGTGCTTCTCAAACTTTCAATACTGGCGCCCCCTTTTCAATCACAATGTTTATCGCGCCCCCTTATACATTAATAATTCACTAAATGCAATAATAATGCACTTTGACGCTAAAGCTACAATACGAGATCTTAATTATAAACCATGCAAATTAATACCATAAGTATTAAATTTTGAATACTACTTTTAAGCAAAAAAATAAATTAATTAAGTAATAGGATAATTATTATGTTATTTTTCCTTTCTCTAATTTTTAAATTGAACATATTGCAAAATGCGGTGACTGCTTAGAAGACAAAATATGGATATCTGCTAAATATCCAAATGGAAAAAAAAATAACTCAGAGGGTCAATTTCTAATCATAAGCATTCCTTATAAAAACTTTGCTTTGCAAGACAAGCCCATGGAAGTCGTTAATACTTATTAAACTTGTTCTTAATTTGGTATTAATTAATTAGTTATAAAATACTCTGTGCAGCACTGATACATTAAAAGTATACCGGCTGAAGTACCCACTCTTTGCCCGAGTTCATTTATAAGAAAATAAAACATTATTGATATAATAGCTGTATTGTAAAGGAGAGTAATGAGCCGAGTGCGCGACAATGTTTACAAAAGTGTAAAATGTTTTTTTAAATGATTGCTCAAATTATAATTAGTTTTATTTAAATTTTAATTTCAAGCCTCACAGAATAAGCATTTATAATTGATGTTAAATAATGAACAATAATACAAAATTCCGATGAAGAATAATTGTATTATTTTTAATATTTAAAGCAAAAATACTTCAACATGTTTTAACCTGGGAGCAGGCACACACTCGATACGGTCGAGTGGGGTTATTGAGTCACCCCAATCCTTTTTTTTATAATTATTTTATTGTACACGATACAAATCGTTATTCCAGTGAATAGTTTAATTAAGAGAAAGTTTACTTACCTACTTTCAAGGACTTTTCAATTTTTCTTTGGTAACAAATAAACAGTTTTGCCAGAATGAACAATTTCGTGATATGTGTGTCCCGCGAGACCACTTCCGGGGAAAAATTGTATTCATTATGGTAATATGCATGTTACTGCTAAAAACAATTGTGACCGTGGTTTTCCAAATATAATAAAACCGATCTGCATGGGAAAAACGCGCAACAGAGAAATACATTACTTACAACTTCCTTAAATGAGAAAAAAACACATAAGAGAGGAGTCATAACTAACTGTACCAATAACTAAAAAGGTCAAAAAAATTACAGCTATAATGCGCAGCATTTCAAAAATAATGACAGTGATGAATTTTTTATGTTCCTAAACTTTTTCGATTCTGGATCTGGGATCTGTTTTTTTTTTCTGAAAGAGTAGAATGTTAGTTTTAAAGAAAACGCAATAAAAACTCTCTCCTCATGGGATTACAGCAAATAAAATAAAATATTTTTATTTGGTTATAGAATCAAAGATAGCTAATTAAGTATTGAAGAAGTTTTTTTTAATGATTTAATATCGCCTATAACTTATATCAGAGTAAAAGTGTATTTTTATTATGTTTGAAAGTATTTTGTTCTAATTCATTCCAGTAAATTAATTATTTTTTAAATCTTTTATTTTCGATATGCTCGCGCCCCCTTGTAAGGTTATCGCGCCCCCCAGGGGGCGCGCCCCGCAGTTTGAGAAACACTGGTCTAGATGATGAATCGCGTAAACAATATGAAATGGAATTATATTCTAATGATTTGCCTAAGTGGAATAATTTTTAGACTTTTTAATAAAAAGGAGCCAAGCCTTAGAAAACGTACAAAGAAATTCTTCGTTGAAAAACAAGAACGTATTCTCCAAAATTCAGATCATTTGTCGTGAAAAGCAATGAAAAAACCTGTCCGTTATGTCCTTCAGAGACACACCCAATTTTTAAGTGTAAAATGTTTCACGAGATGTCTGTTCAAGAAAGAAGCAACAAAGTGAGATCCTTAAACCTATGCTTTAATTGTCTAGGCCATCACCTTATTAAGAACTGTTTGAAACTTAACAGGAAATGTAGGGTTTGTAATGCGAACCACAACTCTCTTCTTTGCAAAACAAGGGTGCCCCGAGCGATATCAGAACCACACCAAAATAGAAACCTCCCCTCTGTACAGAGTTCATCAGGGGTCATTTATGACCCGAGTCCAGCTTCGACGTGTCTTTACAATGAGATTGGGGAGAAATCCATTTTGCTTTCGACCGCGAAGGTCAAAGTTCAGAGTGCGACAGGGGGTTGGCTTGTAATGAACGCGATCCTCGATTCAGGGAGCCAGAAATGCCTTTGTAGCTTGGAAGCATCAAATTTCCTCGGGTTGGAAAAATACTCTATGAATTCAACTATTGTAGGCTTGAATGGAGCTTGCATTTCAGTGAGGAAAGGAATTTCCGCTGAAATTTCGAACGGAAGTTCATTTAAAAGAAAACTTAACTTTCTCATAGTCCCTAAAATTACTGGTTGCGTTCCTACACAACCATTGGATTTAACAAAAATAAAATTGCCTCCAAATATAACATATGCAGATGCGGAATTTAATATTCCCAAACGAATTGATATTCTCCTGGGAGGTGAAATATTTTATGAATTATTAAAAAGTAAACAAATAAAATTACATGACAATTCAATAATATTGCAGGACTCCGTATTTGGTTACATTGTAACAGGTTCCATTCAAAACGAACCATCGAACTATATATTATTTTTGCAATTTCATCCAAGATCAGGTTGATAGAAATTTAACAAAATTTTGGGATTTAGAAGCAATAGGAATTAAAGCAGAGTCTAGTTGTGACCCAGACGACCAAGCCATGCAACATTTTAAATCTTCAGTACGTTTCAATAGTGGTCGTTATGAAGTTGGGTTTCCTTGGAAGAGCCATACACAAGAGTTAAATGACAGTTTTTCCGTAGCAGAAAACGTGTAAAATCCTTAACAAGAAGATTCATTCGTGATCCAACTCTGTACATACAATATTCCGAAATTTTGAAAGAATATGAATCTCAAGGAATAATTGAAAGGGTTCTAGAAACTGAAAAACCAACTGATAGAGCAGTATTCTATTTACCGCACCAAGCGGTCTTTCGCCAAGAAAGCCTAACTACAAAAATGCGCATTGTTTTCGATGCAAGTTCCCATGAAGATGGACAATCATCTCTTAATGACTGTATATGGTCAGGTGAGAATTTAAACCCAAACATATTCCACCTGATAATTTCTTTTCGCTTGAACACGATTGCTATCACCGCAGATATAGAACGTGCATTCTTGCAAATCTCATTACGTGACGAGGACAGAGATGCAGTTAGATTTTTGTTTCCAGACATTGGATCAAATCAAACAGATCCCTACAAGTTTCAAGTGTATAGATTTAAGCGTGTGATGTTTGGAGTCAACGTAAGCCCCTTCTTGCTCTCCACAACAATTAAGCATCACATCGAGAATTACCGTGAGCAATATCCAGCAGCAACTGAAATGCTTGACACTTGTCTCTATGCTGATGACGTAATCAGTGGTGCTGATGACATCTCCCAAGCCTTAAAAGTATCAAAGGATGCTGAAACAATCATGAAGAATGCCAGCATGAAATTACGCAAATGGAATTCAAATGATCAAACATTGATGAGAACTTGGGAAAAGGAAGGCCTTGAGACACATCCTCGTCACCCGGACGACAGTTCCAAAATCCCTTCGTCAAAGGTTTTAGGGATACCATGGGATGTTGTCCACGACTATTTTACAATTGATGTTAAAGGACTTCTGCAATTGGACACGTCAAAACCCATCACAAAAAGAATTGTGCTTCAATCAGCTGGGAAAATATACGATCCAGTTGGGTTCTTGTCACCCTACACAATTAGGCTCAAATGCCTATTACAAGAACTTTGGCTACGGAAGTTATCCTGGGATGACGAGCTACCGCCAGATATTCATGCAGTGTGGTCACAATGGTGGTTAGAACTTCCATTTTTATCAGAGTTAAAGATTCCGCGAAAGATCCTCGATTCAAGTAGAGATTCAAGTGAAGTCCAAATCCATACCTTTTCCGATGCCAGTCAAAAGCCGCCAGGAGCAGCCGCCTTCTTGAGAGTCAAGCACAAGGACAGAGTCAGCGTTGATCTTGTAACATCCAAGAGCCGTGTTGCACCTCTGAAAAGATTATCCCTGCCTAGATTGGAACTGATGGGCGCTCTGCTTGCTGCACGCTTAGCGAAGGAAGTCAAGAAAATCCTAGATCAGAAGTGTTCAACCAGAGCCTTTTCTGGACGGACTCTCAGGTCACCTTACATTGGATCAAAGGTCCAAGCCATAGATGGAAACCCTTTGTTGCGAACAGGGTTCGCGAAATCCAATCCCTCACCGATCCTAACTCGTGGTTCCACTGTTCCGGCAAGGACAACCCAGCAGATCTACTTACTAGAGGAATCAGCGTAGACGCTCTTACAACCAACTCCAAGTGGTGGAATGGATCCTCGTTTCTACGTCAAATTGACTTCCAGACCAAAGGACTAGATGAAGGGATCCCAGAAAGAGTGTATTTAACGGAAATGAGAAAGAACTCAAATCCAAAAGAGGACATTTCCTTGACATTGACAGTGACTAAAAACAATTTCCTTGAAAATATTATTGATATCTCAAACAACTATGTAAAATTAATTCGTGTTGTAAGTTTTCTTTACAGATTCATACACAACTGCAGAACCAGAATTACAAAGATAAAGGGACCCCTTACTTCACAGGAGGTAAGTCATGCTGAGAACTGGCTGATCCACTCATTGCATGAAAGGGAGTTCTATGAAGAAATGCGCAAATTGCTGGCAGGTGAGCTATTCCTATGAAAAGCGCAAATTAACCCTACTTAATGTTTTTCTTGATGAGAGAAACTTCATTAGAGTAGGAGGCAGACTTGCCAATTCAAATTTAAATGAGAAAAGGCTAAATTCCCCATGATTTTCCCTAGTAGAAACATTTAAACTGATATTATATCGAGCCATTATTATAAAAAATATTTGCGTTCAGGACCCCACTCACTTTTAAATATGGTTCGTCCAAAAATTCTGGCCACCCAATGGCAGAAATAACTCTCGTAGAATTATTCATGAATGTGTGATTTGCTTCAAAAATAGGCCCATCACAATGAATCAAATTACGGCTAACCTATCAAGAGATCGTGTAACTCTGAATTATCCCTTTTATATCACGGGCATTGATTTTGCAGGCCCATTCTTTATTAAGTTTAAAAATCAAAGAAAAGGTGTACTAAATAAAATTTATGTAGTAGTCTATGTATGTTTATGTACAAAAGCAATTCATTTAGATTTTGTGACTGATCTCACATCCCAAGCATTTACAGCAAGTTTACAAGTTCTTTTGGTAGAAGAGGAAAGTGTGCAAAAATCACCACCGACAACGCTAAAACATTTGTTGGCGCAAATGCCGAAATTAAAAATTGTTCAAAATGATTAAATTACCTGATCACACATTAGCAGAATTTTTGACAAATGAATCATAGAGTGGAATTTTATCCCACCCAGGTCCCCAAACCATGGAGGGCTATGGGAAGCAGGAGTAAAGGCATTTAAATTCCACTTAAAAAGAGTCGTGGGGAACGCACATTTAACTCTCGAAGAGTTCATCACAATACTTTGTGAAATTGAGGCTGTGCTAAATTCCCGACCACTCACTCCTTTGACGTCAAATTTCGATGATTTCGAAACACTGACCCCTGGACACTTCTTAGTAGGTAGACCCCTAACATCCATAGTTGAACCGCAAATAACTAATATAAACGAGAATCAGTTGTCGAGATGGGAAAGAGTAAAAAAAATTACCCAACATATATATAAGCTTTGGAAACGCGATTATTTGAATAATTTACAAGAACGTCACAAGTGGAAATTTAACAAAAATAATGTTTCTGTAGGAACCTTAGTTTTAATCAAAGATGAAAATCTTCCTAGTACGAAATGGAGTACCGGAAGAATAATTGAAATTTTTCCTGACACCTATGGTAAGGTGCGAGTTGTGAACCTGCGTATGCCAAACGGAAATATATTAAAAAGGACAATCAGAAATCTTTGTATATTACCTGTATGAATTTTGTTATTTGTAATTATTGTATGTGTATAAATTAACTTCAATCGTATTTAAGTATCATAAAATGTATTGTGTATTTTTCATTTAAGTACTGTAAATATTGTGTATTTCATTTAAGTACTGTAAATATTGTATATTTGCATTTAATATTGTGCATGCCTTTTTGCTTTGTAAATATTGTGTATTTTGTATGTAAGTATCGTCAATTGCATTATGTATTTGTATTGAAATTTCATTTCAATGGCGGGGACTCTGTTACGACCCGCATGTGCAGAGGGCGCTAGTAGTCCTCCTTGTTTACATTTTCGTCAGTATTCTTGTAATGCATCCTCGGAGCGGACGTACCTACCGTCCTCAATAAACAAACAATTTTTAAAGTATACAGTCCACGCCTTTTGCTTGAGCAGTCAAGTTATACATAACTCAAAGTCTGCTCATAATCCGTTCTAGACATTTCTAGAATAACCACACCATTTGTGGTTAAAATCAGAGCTATCGACCTCACCCAGAAGTTATTAAGTATTTAAATAAAATTTTGAGTACTTTTTGAAAAACCGTAAAAAAAAAGTTGTTGACCTTTTATTTTTTAAATGATTGATTCTAAAAGAGAAAAACATGAAATTTTTAGTGTAGAATATCATTTCATTAACGTGAAAGGAAATGCAAATTGAACGATTTTGAAATCATTTTCATAAAATCGTATCGATTTTCATTCATTTTAGAAAAAAATCGTAAAAAATAGAAAATATCATTATTTTGTAAAATAAATTGTACCGTATAGTTGCGAAGAAAAGGATCTTTCCGATTCTGTAATTATTTTTTTTATCTGAGTCACATAAAAAATATAAAATCGTGTTTTAAAAAGGTCGGGGATAAAAAAAAATTCTCTTCCCAATTTTTCATTCTGTTTGGGTGAAGAAAGAACATGCAAGAGTAAATAAAAGTTCTTAATTAATATATTTTTAACTAATTGCAATATCGTAATATAAATGGTCAAAAAGGATTCCTCGGATCATTCCCAATATTTTGGAAGCAATTCAATCCCAGGGAAGCAATTGAATCCGGTGATTGACGAAGAACCTTTGGACAATGCATGTGTTTGCGCATTATCCTGTTGAAATATGGCTGTGGCCAATTCCTGAAGGTAAGGAAGGACAACTGGCTCCAACACCTCGGAGATGTAGTGCTGGTCGTGGAGACGTCTGTGGTTCTGCGTCAAGGGTAGACCAAGCAATGGACGTCTTGCGGACAGACCACTTTGCTGTAAACGGCGTCGAATGGTGCGCGCAGACACTGAATGATGCGCTACAGACTCAATGTGCTGCGCTACGGTTCGTGATGTGACTGACTGACGTTCGTAACGTCACTGCCATGCGCACAATTTGCCTTTCCTCACGTGAAGTGGTGCACTGAGGTGGATGCGGTCGACCACGTCGGTCCGTCGTACCCTCCTGTATCCAACGGTCACATATTCGCATTATAGTTGTTTGGTTTCGTCCATCATGACTACCGAATTTCCTGAAAGATAATCCACAATCTCGGGAGGCCACTATCCTTCCTCTGTTGAACTCGGATACTTGATCAAAAGCTGATCGCTGTTTTCTACTAGACATAACTGATCGTTTTCTGAAAAACCACAAGAAAAACACAATTGCCAAATTTGAAATCGTCGAAATCTCCAAGCCTTAAATAGCGCTTTGAGGGGGCACCACAGGCGCGCATGATGTGTGTCTGTGCTGAAATTCTAATCATTTGCACACACACATATCTCACCTCCGCTAATGCATTTTATAAATTTCATGTTATTTGCATGCTTCCTTCAGGGTGTTGCATTTACAGTGGCCAGCAGTGTATATACAGTGGTGGCCAAAATTGTCTACACTTTTTTAAAATTGTTATGTTTTTCAAGTTTGTATGCTTTTGGAAAATGTTACGTTGCACAAAATGCTAAGTATTTTATATCATTTTAAAGATATAATTTAATACTAAATTCATTACAAGAACACAAATTCAAATATTTGCAATGAAAAAAAGTTATGGTGCAGTAACTGTTGATATACATTAGACACTCATGATAGCAGTGAGTTATCAGAGCTTAGGGAAGTTGCCTTTATTCTCTATCACAGCTTCACATCGGTGTTTCATTGAGCTGAAAATAGTTTTAAGCTCTTTCTTCGTTAGTACATGGTGCCAGGAAACAATTTTATCCAGAATTAGTTCCTTTTTATTTCATGGGTATCTCCTTCGGGCAAGAGTTTTTAAAAGGTGACACAAGTTTCGATAGGTTTACGGTCAGGACTGTTTCCTGGCCAGGACAACGGTGATATTTAGTCAAAACAATTACATCAAATAGAAGAGTAGAGTTGACACATGTGTGACGATAAAGTGGTATTTTCTTTCTTAAAATTACATAACACGTGGGTAGTTCAGCGACTACATATGGAGATTGAAAGATTTGCTTAAGATGTTAGGGCACGAATTTAATTAAAAAAAGCACCAGAAGGCCGACAAAGGTGCACCACATCTGCTGATGACAGAGAAAGAAAAATAATATGTTTCAGAGATAAAATAATTTATTGGACATTCATCAGAAGTGACTAAAAGAAAGAATTCCACGAAAAAAGTCGTATCCAATTTATAGCAACGCTAAAAAGGACTACAGAGGACAATAGCACACTTTAATTGGACAAATGATCATTGGTCACAAATTATATGGAGGGACGAAACTAAAATATCATTATTCGGTAGTAATAGTCTAAAATATGCAAGACGTAGAATTTGAGAAATGCCACATACTGACTGCATCCAGACAACTGTGAAGTGCCCACATAGTTTTATCATTTGGTCATGTATATCAGTGGATGGTATTGGTCACCTTCATATCATCGACGGGACACTGAATATCGTAAAATACATTAACACCATTCTAGAACCCAAACATCTGCCTTCTATCAGGATTCTAAAGAGTGTTTTTTTTTAGGTATAGAAGTTTAAGTTGGCATTACTTTCCAAGATGGCGACCGATTTAACAGCTGTCAAGTGATTTATTCTCAGTTTGGTTTGGCAATTCATCAAAACGATCATCAAGCAAGGCGTAGATTCGTCGAATGGGCCCAAAACGAGATTGCCGTTGTTCCCGATTTTCATAAGCGAATTTTGTTTAGCGATGAAGCGCACTTCTGGTTGAATGGCTACGTCAACAAACAAAACTGCCGCATTTGGAGTGAAGCTAATCCACAAGTGTATGTCGAAACACTGTTACATCCAGAAAAACTGACTGTTTGGTGCGCTTTATGGGCTGGTGGAATCCTTCTTCAAAAACGATGAAGGCCACAACGTTACAGTCCATGGTGATCGGTATAGAACCATGATTACTAACTTTTTCATTCCTGAATTGAACAATCATGATGTCCAGGAGCTGTGGTTCCAACAAGACGGCGCAATATGTCACACAGCTCGTGCCACAATCGATTTATTGAAAGACACGTTTGGTGAGCGCCTAATTTCACGTTTTGGACCTGTGAATTGGCCTCCAAGATCTTGTGATTTAACACCGCTAGACTATTTTCTGTGGGGCTATGTAAAGTCATTGGTCTATGCGGATAAGCCACAAACGCTTGACCATTAGGAAGACAACATTCGCGCTGTTATTGCCGATATACGGCCACAAATGTTGGAAAAAGTCATCGAAAATTGGACGTCCAGATTGGACTACATCCGAGCCAGCCGTGGCAGTCATATGCCAGAAATCATATTTAAAATGTAATGCCACAAGATTATCTTTGGAATAAAAAAAATGCATGTCAATCGAATAATACATCGTTGTTTTATTGCAATTTAAAGTTTTATACCTCTAAAAAAAACACCCTTTATTTACCAACAATAGTTCATTTATTTTTTGAGTAAGATTCTGCTCCTACAAATATTGTAAAGTAATTGAAAGACTGGTACCGTTCTTAAGATGATTGAGTTGTTGACCTGGCCAGGAAATAGTCCTGACCTCGATTCTATCGAAAACTTGTGCCACCGTTTGAAATTTCTTGTCTAAATGAGGTACCCATGAAATAAAAAGGAACTCATTCTGAATAACATTGTTTTCTGGCATTATGTAATAACGAAGGAGGAGCTTAAAATTATTTTCAGCTCAAAGAAACACCGATGTGAAGCTGTAATAAAGAATAAAGGCAACCTCTCTAAGCTCTGATAACTCACGGATATCATCATTATCTAATGTATATCGCCAGTTATTGCACCATAACTTTTTTTTTTCATTACAAATATTTGAATTTTTTGTTCTTGAATTGAATTCAGCATTAAATTCCCTTTAAAATGATATAAAATACCTTGTATTTTGCAACATAAAATTTTCTATAAGCATACAAACTTTAAAAACATAATTTAAAAAAAAATGTCCACAATTTTGGCCACCACTGCATGTATGGAGACAGTGACTAATGGTAGGAATTGAAAAAAAGTTGTAATTTTGATCCAAATTTTTCAACTGAAACTCTGATCGAGATGTACATGCGTGAAAACTAAAAAAGATTATAAATTAAGAACTGTTCATCTTCATTTGGTTACGATTTTTAATTAAGACAATAACATTAACAGTCTCTTGTGTTACTATTGTCATTTAATTGAATGATTTAAGATAACAGGTAACCTTAAACTTTACCCATATTTTTTATTAAATATCTGTGGTTAAAAATTCAAAAACAAACAAGCTTTTTATTACCTCCTCGAAATAAATATAAATCAAGGACTTTAATTTCGAGAGTATGTTTCCATATACCTAAAAAAATTCATGTCATTGTATAACTCTACAAAACGAATTTGCTTTTAACTCAAAATCTCAACGAGCGTTATGTACAAATTCTAGAACGAAATGTGTTTGAGTTAAGTCAAATTCCTTAAAATGTAAATTTACTTCCCCTTTTTTAGCAGTTATTTAATAATAAAAATGATTTAATAATTTAAAAGATGCTTAAAGTTAAAGTACCTTTTAATAGAAAAAGAATCAAAAACTATTTTTTTAAAAAGATGCTTAAAGTTATTCATAATAGTACCTTTTTTAATAGAAAAAAGAATCAAAAACTGATTTTTAAAATTTCTTAAACGTACAAATAATCAAAGAATATCATTTATTACTATTACAGTTTATATATATATATATATATATATATATATATATATATATACGAGGGTGAGTTGGAAAGTAAGTTTCTCCTATCGGATGTTTTCAGAGTTGTGTAGGAAAGTCAAAACATAGAATGAAACATTAAAGATAAGACATAACTTTATTTTTCCCCAAAAGTACCAAGTACATTGAGACATTTGTCATACCGTTTCATTAGCTTCAAAAAACCATTCAGGAAAATCTCAGGGCCTTGCACACGGAAGACATGTTTACTTTTGAGTGGACTTTGGAGGTTGGAACCAGTGTGTCACAGTGCCTACGCGGTATTGTGGCACCCTGATCGAAATTGAAAGAGATGATTCGGAAAAAGTGGCCTGGGTTTCTCAGTTCTGGCGTTTTGTAGTTGGATGACAATGTGAGACTACACACGGCGACGGCAATGCAAAACTATATTGCAACTATTGGTTGGAAGCGCCTGCACCATCCGCCAGTCCTGATCTAGCACCAAGTGATTTTCATTTGTTTCTGGCTTTGAAAAAGAATCTCATTTGAAGGCGCTTTGGAAGCAATGCTGAAGTTAAACAAACCGTTAAATACTTCTTCCGTTTGCAAAGCCCTTAATTTTTCTTGGAGGGGTTTTTGAAGCTTATCAACGGTATGACAAAAGTCGCTGTGTACTTGGTACTTATGTGGAAAAATAAAGTTATGTCTTATCTTTAATATCTCATTCATGTCTTGACTTTCACACACAACCCTGATCACAATCGAAAGGGGAAACTTACTTTCCGACTCACCCTTGTATATTTAACGAATAGTCTTGATCAAAACACACGTTCGACAAAATAATTTTTCTTCATTCGTATACCCTTATATTAAAGATAACATGATGCAGTTGGGAATTTATTTTTATACTGGATAAATAATTTAAGATATTCTAAATTAAACGTAATAAGCAACAGGCATAAATATCTAGGTATTTTCTCATTAAAACTTGTTATGAGGAAAGGTAAATATTATCAGTAACTAAAAGTAACAAAAATAAAAATTTTATCTGCACTTCAGTATTAAAATATACTTACAACTATCACTCCGTTGGATATTAGATTGGTAACTTCTTAACCTATCTTTACGAAGAAAAAATATTTCGTTATTTCCCCTTAAATTTCTTCGTAATGACTGATTCCAATGTATCCACTTGTTTCAATTTACTGGATTGAATATTGATTCGGATAGATATATATATTCACTTTTTTCATTACTTTCCTAATGTTCCGTAACGTACAGTTTCTTATGGCCACCTAATCTTTACGAAAGTAATATGTATATGTATAATCAAATCCAGAACTCCAAATGATAGCTTGAGTATCTTTTAGATCTCTGCAGATTTAATTAAATGTAGTCAAAACACGGTTATTAAAATATTAAATTGAGGGCTCATGGCTAAGTTATTTCTGTATCAATAGAACCCAAACTATTTTCCGCATTGCGTAAGTCTATGTATAGAGCGACGCAAATTGCATTAAATTACGAACGTAATTTCTAATTTCTTTTAACTAACAGTTTTATAATTTATTTTCGCTTTAAAAGCGTTTAAAAATATTTAGTTTAAATATTTCTTACAATCTTATTGTTTCCACTACAGTATTTGTTCAAATTTTAACGTTTTATTTACTTCATTATTTTAAGGTATCCGACTGCTTGTAACAACTTTTTTTGAAAAAATATGGAGGTGTGGGGATTTTTTTGTGGTTTCTCTAGATTTATTTTGTACATTTTAAGAAAACTATGCTAAAATTGTAAAAGAAAAATAATTATTGTCACTGAAATGGAAAAAAATTGGAAAAAAATTTACAAAAAATTATATAAAAAGGGCCCATTCTGTATAAAAAATATATGAAAAATTTTCAATTTTTCAAATTTGATGTGCTGCTTTGCAAATAATTTTTGAAATCACCTTCAGGATAAGAGATATTTTAATTTTTACAAAACCCAGAGCACTTTATCTTCGTCATTATGTAAAATTGCTTAAAAAAACAGTGATGATATTTACATAGGAGACTAAATTTTGTAATAAAACAACGATTATTAAATCTGAAGGTTAAAACACTTTTACTATTACACAGAACAAACACAAAAAATTTCTACAACATCCGACAACTTTTTTTTTTTTAAAAAAAATGGAGATATGGGGACTCTTTTTGTGGTTTTTAGATTTATTTAGTACTTTTTAAGAAAAATAGGCTAAAATTAAGAAGAGAAAAATAAATTATTATCGCTAAAATGGGAAAAAATTGGTAGAAATTTACAAAAAATTACATAAACGGAGCCTATTTTGTACAAAACATTTATGAACTAATTTTCATTTTTTACGCGTTGCTTTGCTATTGATTATTGAAATGACCCTCAGGATAAGAGATATTTTAATTTTTACGAAAACTAGAGAACTTTATCTTAGTTATTATATGAAATTGCTTAAAAGAACAGTGATTATATTCACATAAAGGAACTGTAAATTATGTAATGAAACAGTGATTGAGATAAATCTGAGGGTTAAAGCACTTATACTATTATACAGAACATACACAAAAAATTTTAGTTCATTATTTTCAAAACTTTTTGAGCAACCACTGTTCCCATTTGAACATTTTCAAAAAAAAAAATACATTTCGAGTTAAACGCATTTTAAAGTATGACTTGTTGCTCAACGTAGTGGCATCTGCTTTTACAAAAACACTTGTTGTTTTTGTTCTAGTGAATGGAAATTAATAAACGGTATTATTAGAGAGCTAATATAAGTTGGCATATAAAGTAAAATCATTAGAAAATCGTCCATTTTTGACAAAATTCACAGTTTTGGGGAAGTCGGATACCTTAAATATTATGTTTTGTAGTTGTTCTTTAACGAACAACTTTTATATCACATTTAAGGTTGTTTCATAAAGGAAGGCTAAATTCTTGTAAATAATAATTCTATAAATTAAAATAAACTATTATGCATATAATTTATAAATTAATATGATATTAAATACATCTCTTTTAAGGGTGATATGAAAGGAGTGTAAAATTATATTATTAATATGTTGAAGCTGCAATTATACACTATTTAGGGAGAATTGACAGAGTAATAACTGAAAAGTGGAATTTAATATAGTTTTTTCATTATATTTTTAATATACTGGTATATCTCCTTTTTCTTATGATATTTTTTAATAAACAAAGTACGTATGATAATTGTATGTCTAAAACACTCATTGCTGATATTTTTTTATATTGATTTCAGTAACTGTAATAATCTTACCAATAAAACTGCCTCATTTTAATAACGTGAACTCTAAACATATCTATTGTAAACAATCATGCGGTGTAATGCAAGCTGCTGCCTTTTAAGTTCAGTGTTCTGAAATTTCTGATCGCATAAAATGCACTTATGCCCATAAATTAAGGATAATGTGAGTTCAGGCAAAGAAAGAGTCAGAAGCACAACAAATGTGACTTATTTG
The DNA here is from genome assembly GCA_019973935.1 of Trichonephila clavipes. Classification (NCBI taxonomy): domain Eukaryota; kingdom Metazoa; phylum Arthropoda; class Arachnida; order Araneae; family Nephilidae; genus Trichonephila; species Trichonephila clavipes. The sequence goes on from BMAU01004340.1 coordinate 134,181, forward strand.
TAAAGCTTTCTTATGACACAAAAGGTAAAAAGCAAAAAAGATGCTATATGTTTAATATTATTGATAAAATTACGATTTTTGCATCCTGGAGCAAATTACAAAAAAAAATTACGAAAACGAATATTACATGCTTGTTAGGATAGTCAATACATAGTATATCTCTCAGACGATGCAATACAGTCCGTACAACGCCTAGGTATGCGGAATATAAATTTATCGACGTGATCTTGGGGAATATTACATCACTCATCAAGCAATGCTCTCAGAAGTTCCGGTAGACATGTAGGAGGTGGTTTACGGGCTGCAACTCTACGGCCAAGCATGCTCCACACATGCTGTACTGGATTCAAGTCCGGTGAGAATGCTGGCCAGTCCATACAGGTCATATCCTCCGATTGAAGGCATTCAGTTATGATGTTTGCACGGTGAAGACGGGTGCTGTCATCCATAAACACAAATTCTGCGTCCATGGCACCCCGAAACAAACGTACATGTTGTTCGAGAATGACTTCCAGAGAGATTAGGCCTGTCATGGTTCCAATTTGAACATGCACATCAGTTCTAGAACCGAGAATAATCCCCAAACGAGCAATTCTGTACTACCGTAACGGTGTCATTCAATGATGTTCTCTTGGTGGTAAAGGGTACCTGGTGTTCTCCATATGAAAGTCCGGAGAGAATCAGACTACAAGCTAAGCCTCGACTAGTCCGAGAACATCACACATGCCCACTATTGCGGTGTCCACAATACATGCTGTCTACTCCACGCAACCTTTAGCCACCGTCAAGTTACGAGAATACAATCTGAGTTGGCATCCCACTCTCTCTCCTGCCACCCTAAGTCAACACGGGAGGACTTCGTATCTCAACTGAGATTTAACGTGCCTCATCTCTTCTACATGACAAGTCTTCAATAGCACCAGTATTCGATTCCACAACCCGACGATGCTGGCCAAGAATGTGGTACCATGACTACTTGACTATCGTGATCACTCGAAATTTTGTTGATGTGAGTATATATTTAATATTTTTTTATTTTTGTTGTTTTTCTGGTGGTGGGACTAATCCCCATCTGGTCTAGTGAAACTAGACCAGATCCATGAGTCCATAAATCTGCACAAAGTCTAAGAACAGCAGGGGGAGCAACAGCCTCCTCACAGGAAAACCCCAGACATTACAGAATGTGCTGAGGAGAAAACATACTGAGAGATGTTTCATTTGGTGCAAATTGGAAAGATTCTTTTGCCACCCTCAAAATTTATGCACCTCAGGTGACCAGACGAAAATCGCGAGAATGCCGTTTGATATCATCTGGAACCCTTGAAAGATGTGGCGGATCCAGGTTGTCTTTGAAAATACCATGGGTGTACTGGAGAGACTACCTAGGTTCTATATATTAATTCCTTAACCCTGGAGTGTATCTCTAATTATTCAAAGAATTACAAATACAGCCACGTTGGCATCATTTTTGGCGACTTGTGTTAAAACTTGAAAAGGTTTTTTTTTCTCACATTTTAAAGCACTCATTTGAGCTGAAATTTTCTATACTCTATTGTTTTGGGTAAAAATACGATAATTGAATCGTAGTTAATTAAAATTAATTGACTGAAACAAATTATTATTCAAAGAATTACAGATACAGTCGTGTTGGTTTCATTTTTACCGGTTTCTGACGCCATCTTAGATTTGTCTCTATTGTTGTAACAATGTAACTGTTAAAACAAAGAGAAAAGTTGGCGTCGAAAACCTGATTTTCAGCCAAACTAGCCAAACCGGGTTTGCATTGTTACAACAATGCAGACAAATAATGCTCTTTTTTCAATTCCTACTATTATATATAGTACACTCTCTCCTTATATATATATTTATTTATATTTATATATCTTATTCAAATTTTCAAAAGTTATTAGAATACTTTCTATTCATTCATTTAAAAAAGAAATTGACAATTTATTTTTATATTACTAGTTAATGATTTTTTCAACAAAAAAAGTCAAAACTTTCAGTTTTGTCAAAACGGAATTCGCAATGAAAAATATCTTAAGCTACTAAAAATCAATCGACACACCGTAACTAAATTGTTTATTTTCCAAATGATGTTGGAATTACAAGCATTCGAGTGCAACCATAATGATGATGCGCTCTGTACATTGCCTCTAAAAAATGTAAGCAAACTATCTTCTAACTAAGACTTGGCTCAGTGCCAAGAGAGAAGAGCGCCAGCTGGCGGCATTATATAGTAATTAAGAATTTGCGGATGTAACACGCAACAACTTGTAACCAACGTCAAGTAACGAGTTTGTCATTGAGTTGAAACTACACTCTGAAGTTCTATTGGCCATGACAGCCTGCTCATGGGCACGAACTCGTGGTCAGCGTCGTCGAGTCGAGTCTTCGAGTCCAGATGCCATTGAGGATTCACCGCGTAGGGAAGCTGATACACGTTAAATCGGTCGTTGCTCGAAGTCCTAGAGTTTATTGGGTTTAAATAGGAGAGTGTAGCGTTGTTTCATGTGTCGTCCCCGTCTTTTGACCACGTTACAAAATTAAGAGGTCAGTTGCCAATAGCCCTAGTGTTGCTTTTAGTGTGACGTTAATAATCACACTCACTCATTCCGAAATTCCATACTACACCAACGCGAGGTTGTGTAAATTTAATTCTTATCACCCCCTCTACAAGACGGGACTTTAGTGAAATCAGGTTTCAAACGTACATTTGGTCACTAATAAATCTTTCCACAAATTCGTGACTAGATATAAGACACTTATAAAATGCAAAACTAAAAATACGAACAAAATTCAAGATATTGCTAATATTTTGCTTAAGGTCTTTGCTCATGTTCGGAACCGTGATTTTGCAAAAACGTAAAAACGAATATTTTTTTTAAATATTTAGTGTCACTTAGATTAGAATACATGCATGAAATTGTTTTAAGAATATTATTACAATAAAAAGTTAATTAAATGCAATACTTTGGCAAAAAATGAACTTAGAATTACTTATTTTCAAAATATTCTCCTTTTATGGAAAATACTTATATAATAATAATATTTTGCTAATGTGTAACTCAGGCCTTTGTACAGAGTCTGGACTAGGATGTTTGAAATAAATATTTCAAACATCCTAGTCCAGACTCTGTACAGATAACTTAGTAGTGGATTTATTCATATTTTAATACATCAGAGTGGAGAAATTTAACAAAAAACACCGATAACTATTTCAATTGATAGTAACTCTGGAAACAATGTGAATTGTTATAAAATCCTAGTTCAGGCTCTCTGGAGAAGTCTTAGCTATGTGTATAAGCAAAATATTATTATTATAGAAGCATTTTTCATAAGAGAACATTTTGAAAATAAATAATTCTAAGTTCATTTTTTGCCCAAACAATGCTTTTAAATAACTTTTTATTGTAATAATATTCTTAAAACAATTTTATTCGTGTATTCTGATCTAAAAAACACTAAATATTAGAAAAATATATCCGTTTGTACACTTCTGCAAACTTACAATTCCGAACATAGTTGGATACCTTAACATAAGTCAAATTACCCGATTCTTACACATGAAAAACAAACACTGAAAATTCAGCCTCTCTCGAGCTGATAGTGACCAAACATGTCTCCCAACTTCCACTTTTGCTGAAAACATAACCCACACCAGCTCGGCTGTTTACGACACAAAGGCATTAAGCACGTATCTTACAAACTCTTTTAGATTTCTTATAGACGTATGGCGGCTTCACCAGAGGGTGTGAATGATAATCTTAACGCCTTAAGCCCAACATTAAGTTGGCGATATTGCCTTGAAGCGGGTATAACCATTTTCACGGAAGAGTTAATCTTGTAATAGAACCTTCATACTAGCTGCGATAGGAAGTGTTTACGCGATTTGGGACTGCTGATTTCGTTGGATATGCCCGTATAATCCATAAATTTATGCCTCCGCTGCTGTTTAACGTGCTTCCAAAAAAGTTCATTGTAGGCAATATCAAATGTTATGAGAACACTTAAAGGGACTCATTTGCGAAAGTAGATTTGGATTACGCATTGGTGTTTCGAACAACGATAGAAAAATATATAGTGTAGTGTTCTTAATAGAGAAGGGTGAAACGCGTGTTTGGAAATTGGCTTTAGAATGCATTATTTTACTTTATTTATAGCATTTCTGCATTTCTTGAATGGATAGCGTTCGAAAATTATTTTTATTAGTATCTTAGACTAAGGGTGTACAACACGCGGCCCGCCAGTACGTAAGTTGCGGCCCACCGACTCTTTTTTAAAATATTTTAAATGTCAGGTTTTTAAAGTGTTTTCATTTTTAAATTTATTTGAGGGAAAATTTATATATATATATATAAAGTTAAATTAGATTTTACTATAATAAATTACTTTTTTAATAAATTCCGAATTGCATTAGGTATATCCTTTACTATGGATGGTACATGATTCTCTGTGTGTGCGACTTTCATTTCTCCTCCTCCTTTTCTGTTTGGAGTGCCCAAAAAGCAAGATACAGTCAGAGATGTTTTTTAAAGTTTAAAAAACATATTCAGGGTGGTTAAGATAAAGGGCAATGTATATACTTAATCGTTTTCGAATGACAGCACAATCAAATTTCAACAATGAGTAACGAAAGTTCAATTGAAAAGGAATACCATAATTATCAAGAAAATGGCAACTGTAGTATTTTTAACTTTATTTGATTATTGCATTATTATATTATAAAAGATTATTATATTATCTATGTCTGTACATGAATAATAATAAAAACAATAATTTATTCTGTTTTAAATTTTCACTCCAATAATTGTTTTTTTGTTCCCAAATCTGATATAAAGGTACAAATTTTTATGTGCACCCGTGAGATTATAATGTTTTTCCGAAGTGTCCCGTAAGATCATTTGGGTTAGACACCCTGTCTTAGACAATAGTTAATAAAAGAATGTATTAACTATGTAATTGTTACACAGTAGTACAAACTGATCTAAAAGAGCAGAAAATAATCATATTTTCATTTCATGAGGTTTATGATATGGTTTGAACCAGGGCTTCGAACCATAACTTTTTATCGCTTCAGTTCAACTAAATATATTACGGTTACGTTCGAACAAAAATAACTATTTTCGGTTCAGTTCCGAATGAATAATTTTTTTGTATGTATATTCTTGTCTTTTAAATCATCTGTACTTCTAGTTCATTCAATTAAATTAAATCTGCCTGCTACAAGTAAATTCTAGAGAAAGTAAAACAGAAAAGCGCAATTATAAATAAATCACAACACAGAAAATCGAGAAGAAATGTACACGTAATGATAATAATTATATGGTTGAAGTTAAATTAGAAAATATCGATACGTTGGCTACAATAACAAAATGGCTGAAAATATATCGAACCAAAATAAACTGATAATATTTTTTCAGTTCAATTCCACTTTTCATTCCATCCAAAGTAACGGCTCTTTCTGGTTTTCGGTTCAGTTTCGGTTCAAAGCCCTGGTTTTTGTACGATATATTTTTACCCAATATTTAATTTACACAAACCAATTGAAAACTTTGTATGTATCTACAAGCGAAAAGAAATATGTTACTACAAATTTGTTTATAGAATTGCTTTCAACGATAAATACTTAAGTAGTAATCTCTCAAATTGGTAGCTTAATTTTCAGATTAGCACATCATGTGACCATTTTTCAATTCCTAATATTAGCTCACACTCTCTATTTATTTATTTATTTATCTTGGTGGAATTTTCAATCGTTAATAAAATACATTTTAAAGCACTCAATTGAGCAGAAATTTTATATACATGATTATTTTGGATGATAATACAGTCATTTAATTACAATTAATAAAATTAATTGATTAAAACTAATTATTCAAAGAATTACAAATTCAGCCATGTTGGCATTATTTTTGGCGACTTAGCGACCCTTTTGTCAAAGATGCTGTTTTTCTCATGTTTTAAAACATTCAGTTGAACTGAAATTTTATATACCCGATTATTTTGGATAACAATACGATACTTTAATGATAATTAATAAAAATCAATTACGACTTAGATTCTGTCCTATGTATATATACATATGTTTACTAATTGTAACTATTTAATAAAAAGTAGCTAAAATAAAAAAATTCTTTGTTGATCTAAGTAGGAATTGACTTAATTTTTTTATATTATTTGTTTTCTAGTAGTTTTACATTAAAACATTTTTGGGATTGGGATTGATTTACTTAAAAAAAAATTCGTTAAGCTTAGCACCTAAAATTGCTTTGGTTTTGTAACCATTATTTTGGTGGGATATATGTTTCTCTCCACCCACTAGAGCTATTCAAAGGTAGGGGCCTCTTGCGTTTTGCATTTCTTTTTATAATATATTACATTAGTGCTTCTCAAACTTTCACTGCTTACGATCCAATATTCAATAAAAATTTTCATCACCTCCCACCCTCCCTTTCACACAATAATAATGTATGAAATTTAATAACGCTATACCTTGAAGCTAAATCTTAAACACGACTTTAACCTCTTAAGTGTCACCGGCGTATATAAACGCCTCACTCAACCAAAAACAACAATAATTGCCTTGGACGTATATATACGTCTTTCCGAAATACGATCTTTTCTGTGTGCTGCTACCCATAAAATTATTCCTGAAGCTTTGAAACGCAATAAAAGGACCTTGACAGAGTGTTTGCGATGGGTTTACTTTTATTCATAGAGGATTTGCTTATTTGTACCTTTTCTCCACCCCCATACATGACACGCGCTCGCCTACGTGGAAAACGGCGGTATTGGGGGTCGATTTGCGTAACTTTGAACCGGCAGTTAAGGGATTAATTATAACCGTACAAAGTGTTAAGGGGACTTGGTACTCTTTGAGCAAACTTCTTTATTTACGTATTTAAAAATTATATTTTAGCATTTTGTACAATGTTTCTATTCAAGAAAATGATACCAGTAGAAAATTTTCATATATTGTTCACACAATTTTAAAAATTTAAATTTTTTGAAGAAAATTGGGAAAATTTTTAAAATCTTACTCCTTTTGTAAAAATTAATTTTTTGACCTGAAATTTTTTTATGATATTCTTATGGATGTTCTAAACAACTTTAGGGATCGATTTTAGAAAGACTTCATTCGTTTTCGAGAACAAAAATAAAAGGTTCATATACAGGCTAAAAATCAACGAAAAAGCCTACATGTCTTACATTTTATTTTTTTAAAAAAAAGTATTCAGTTTATAGCAAAACGGATCCCTAATTTTATTACATGCTTTATTTTTAACACGCAGGAAAAAATGGAAGTGATTGGTAAATAATTGTCGAAGGAGTAGCATTTTGAATGCACTAAGGTTTCGAAAAACACAAACTGAGAAAAACCACTTTAAAGTTTATAATTCTGAAAAAATAATTATTATAAGCTTAATTGAACTTAAAATACCACTTTAAGATATTAGTTATACGTTTTTCTTTAAAATAATTGCATTTTCATATTTTTTCAACCCACACATTTTTATAAATGATCAACTTTTAGAGAGTACCAATTGCACAAGAAAATTCAAGAAAAACGTTAAAAAAAATTTTTTTCTGTCACGACAGAAATTTTAGCTGTTTTTCTTCTTATAATATTAAAGTATTACATTTGTATGAAAAATATATCAGGAATAAGAACTGAAATTATATGAAATTATTAATATAAAATGCCTTAATTTAAAAATTTTACATGCACACATTTCACAAGGAAGAAAAATTACATTATTGTATTGCCTCGGAAATATTCTGCTTTTAATACTACACATTCTTTTTTATAGCTATTATTTCTATTTCTAAAATAGATTTTTTTTTTATCATAAAGCATTTTTAGCTTTTTTTTTTTTGTTTCTAAAAAGGGGGTGTGGCTGAATTGCCGTATTTGTTTTCAAATGAAGTTTTATTCAACTTCTAACTTTCCGACATGCACAAGTGATATATCAATCGAAAGATAATAATGCAAAGAATAAGACTAAATGAAAATTAAAAAAAAATGATAGGTTTGTGATTTTTAGGGTACCAAGTCCTCTTAAGATAAATATGAATTTGTGGATATATATTTTTTACGTGACAAGGTCATGGGGTCATTTGTAATTTTTAAATGGGTTCTTAACTTAGTATTGCTAAATTAATTATAAGATAAATTGTGCAGTACTGATACATTTATAAAAGTATTATATCAGTGTAAATGTGTGTTTAATTTTTTTTTATTATGTCAGAATATATTTTGTTTGTTTAATTCTAACGAAAATTAAAAATTGTCTTAAATTATCTTTTGTTTTTTGACTTTTCATTGCGCTTGCGCCCCCCTCGTAGAGTTATCACGCCAACCCCTAAAGGGGACGCACCCTACAGTTTGAGAAAGACTCTTCATTACATGATATAATTTGCAGGCACTAAAATCTACAAAAGTAATTACAAATGAGAAACATTTTGTTTTTAAAAATGTAAAGATTTACACGTATTACTTTCCATGAAATTTTAGAAAATCAGGATATACACATTGTGCGACGTTGCAAGTCTTGAAATCGTATTTTGTTTTCTAATCATGTGCTTTAGTAGATCACAAAGCGACACAGCCCAGTGGTGCACACAAGGGGGGTTCTGGAGGTCCGGACCCCTCCCAAAGCCCTTGATATTTTTTCCGATTGATTATAATTCTAAGTATGTAGTACGTAAAATTTAATTAAGTATTTGTTATTATTGATTAATTTTATTAATTAATGCTAATTATTTATTCAATAATTAGTTTTTTCAATAATAATTTACTGTGTTTTGTTCCCGAAAAAAGAGAAAATCAAAAGGAGCATGATACAAGAATGGTGAACTTTCGACCCTGGCCCCCCACCCCTTGAAAAATTCCTGTGTGCGCTACTGACACAGCCTATATGTTTTTTTAATAAAGTGGTCATATGGTCATCAACTTAAGCCAATAATACGTCATCTGGAACATTTTTCTTACTCCTCGGGAAGCTTACTTCCTTTATGTTCACGATTTGAAAATCCAGAAATTGATTGTTGTGAAATCGGAAGCACTAGCAACATAAATCGTACGTGGGAAAATAGCTTTCCATCGACATTCAAAAATTATATTCAATAATTGGGAATTATACTTCCCACGGTCTTAAAAAGGTTTAAATTATCAAACTTAATTTTATCTCATGTTTACCTAGATAATTAAGTGAAAAGTACAAAAGTACTTTTATAAAATCAATTGAAAGGATTAACTGAAAATAAGCCAGTTTTTTTTTCTTTCTCTTTTGCATTTTTGCAGTGAACCGCACATAAACAATCCATTTTTTTTCTAAAAGTTTCTTTAAGATTAGGCTAAAGGATCAGACAACGCAGAGCTAGTCCTTATACGAAAGACCGTATCATATTTTCTACACGTAAATGTTAAGAGTAAAATCAAGATTTAAACCAGGGGTGGCCAACTTTTTTGAGCAGAGTACTACTATTTGATAAAAAAAATTACATGTGTGTGTGTGTGTGTGTGTATCATTTTGAACTTTTCCAACAAATAAAAAGATGTGAAAAAGTGAAAAAAATTTGCTTAAATGCTTATTAAGGGATTTTTACTCAAATAGCCGTACTTTTTTTAAGCAAATCTATACATATGTAGTCGAAATTTAAAAATTGTATAGTAAAGAAGAATAAAAGTATAAACTTAGGTTTTATTAGTAACAAGCTTTTTATAAGTTCAATCCTTTAGGTTACTTACAAGATAAAAATGAGTAACTTGAATCATTTAATTCGAAATAATTATTACACAGTCTGTATTTACTTAATTTGACTTTTGAATTTCTACTTGTTTTACCAAGCCATCTATATTAGGATTAACTCTAGAAGATGATAGCAAAATTAGGTTATTTTAGGAGCATATGGGTTAGTATCGAGTGATTTTTATTTTATTATGTTCATAATAGAAAACATTTATTCACACACACACACACAGAAACATATGTTGGTCCATATTTTGAGGTCTATATAAGTCAATCTGATTTCAATAAAATCGTAAACAAAAAATAATTATTTATTTCTTTCTCTTTTCAAAATTTTTTAGTAAGTATTCATGTGTCACTGTTACAACTTCACCGTGCCAAATTGTGCACGCGTGCCGTTGGTTTGCCACCCCTGATTTAAACTGACAAAAATCAAAACTCGAGAGACTTGGAAACAAACTCGCTCTAGAGCTCTTATGATTACAGGCATTATTTCCCTTCCCAACAAAACTATTCGGCTGTAGCCAATTAACACAAAATATTATGTCGCTTTTTTTTATAGATGAAGATAAAGACAATTCCCCACTCAAGCTTCAAAAATGAAATGAGATCTCAAATGTTTACGAGAAGGGTCGTATTCCCTTATACTTGATTAATGTATTCATTAGTGTGGATACCACCACAATTTAAATTTCTTTTTGGATTACAAATTTAAATGCTTACTATTAAAAATAATATTTAAAATATTATTTAAATACTACAAAATTAGTGAGTAAATTAATTGTTGTATACATCAATATAATATCAATTTAATTAACGCAACAATGCCCAACCAGAGGAATATTGTCAGGCACTATAAAAAGTTAAGGAATAATTAAATTATCTTCCCTTTAAAAATGTAAAAGTTCCTTATCACACTCACAGCATTAGTGAAACTTCATCAAGTGGCTGATATTCTCAGGAAATGAAAGATACGGCAAAGAAATAAAAAAAAAGAACCTCCCTCCACTAACTAATACCCACTTCACATAATGAATATTCCATTCAAATCATCTCGGAAAGAGAAGCCAAAAATGTACCGGAAAATAACAATCAATCTCGAGCACCCGAACCCTACTCCATCTCCCTAAGTCTTTATAAAACGATTAGGCCATACAAAACTAGTCTAAGTTTCGAGTTCTCCAAACTATCAAAACGATATTCTCTTCCTCATTTATGATGTAAGCAGAGAGCCAAAGCCAGCGAGGATTCCATCATAACCAAATTTAAAACCACTCCAAAAAGGAAGTAAAAGACGGAACTACTTTCCTCCGCGGCGGAAGAATGTTCACCCTTAATGACCTGGTAATTAGTGCGTACTTCGACCTCGGGATGATTTATCGAGTAGACGGATTAATCCGCCTACTCCATCTCAGTAATTATACCGAGTTCCCAGAACCTATTCGGGCGATTTAAGGCGACAAGGATGAGGGGGGGGAGAGTTGTTGAAAATCGTTTGAAAATACTTTCGCAGGTGTTGAGGGATTGGTAGAGAGTTGGAAAAAAAAAGAAATCGTGTTGAAAGAGGAACGAATTTGGTGGGGGGATTTTTATATCCTTCTTTTTCTGGTACCCTTCTTTCATGGAAGAATTTCAATGGGGAATTGTTTGTTTTATTGAAGAAGGCATGGATGGATTATTGGTTGTTTTCGCGTCTTAAAGAGATTTCTGGACGTCCCTTTTTCTTAATTTTGATTGATGTACAAATGATTATCGTCAGAGCGCTTCACTAAGTATAAGTGAATAGCTTCGTTACGTTTTCGTAGTTTAGTTTTTAAGTTCTTGGCTGTTTGTCAATAAAAGATGTTAACGAAATTAGTGGGAAAAAATATCGAATAAAATAAAGTGCTTGTAATAAAACTGTTCCTTAAGGATTGTTGAAATGCAGTGACAGTATTGAAGATTTTTTTACGATAGTTCTTGATTTTTACAGAAAGGATATTTTTAAATCAGTCTATTTTGGAGACAAATATGCTTAAATAAGAAATATTTCTTTGGTAATAGATCAAAACACACTCACAGTTTAAATTTTTGTTAACCTTTAAAATAGAACTGATTCATAGTAACAAGTTTTTGTATCAATAAAAATCATGAGTCAATGGTTTAAATTTCCATAAGTAATATTAAAACTTAAAATATGTTTTAAGAAAGCAAAATACGCTTATCAATTCCTTTAAGTGTATCTCACATTAAATATGTAGTTATATGCATTGCATACGTAAAGCTAGTAGCTTTTAAATTGATATTATATTCAGTTTTTCAACTGCGGTTTTTATACTTGCTTGAAAGTTTCTTATAAGCAAGCTACTGCAGATTTTTTTTTTATATTAGGTACCAAGCGTATCATATAAAAATAATGGTGACAAATAAATGTACGCAAGCAAAACACAAGTAAAAGAAGAGAAAGGAAACTTATAAATATTAGTTGAGAAAATAAGGAGGGCAAAAATCAGTTTAAGATTGCTTAGACAGGGGTAAATATACCGCGGCTTGTGAGAACCGCATGTTGCTCTTAGCGTAGATAGAATTGTGGCTCTTCAGAAATCTCTCTCTTATAAGTCAGGGGTGGGCAGCACGCAGCCCACAAGATTCATTACATCTTTACAAGCCACGATTATTTTGTTCAATATTTTTGTTTTTAGTGTTTGTTGTGTGTTGTCCTATAATAAATCTTATAACTGTTTCGATTTTACTACGTTGCTTCTGTTTTTATACGTACTTAGATGTAGGCAGTATTGCATTGCAGCGACCCTCCTTCCACGGCATCACGTTTTATTCCTGTAACTTTATTGCTTTGCTTATTGCTAAAGCAAGTGGCGTAACGTACCCCCCTCCCCCCATTACGGGAGGGAGCTGAATTCTTCTTTTTTCAAAGCCTGACTAATGCCTGGTACGTAGATCCGGCGTGTAAATTGGACTTGGGATCCATAATCTGACTTTACAGATGGGTCCTAATATTCTCCCATACACCTCTGACTAGGGCCAAGAAATATTTGACCATTGTATTATTATTATTATTATTGTATATGATATACGTTTGTGTGCATGAAAAATAAATATAAACAATAATAATAATTCATTCAATTTAAAATTTTCAATCCAATACATGTTTGTAATGGGTCCAAATCAAATATAAAGATACCGTAAAATCCGGCGTTTAACGCGCACCTATACTTTGAAACTGCATTTTTCATTTCTTCGGTATATTCTCCGTATAACGCACACACCCTTCTTTTACGAAGAAACCTAAAATGTATATGTACAATGTTATGTTTTGAAGTCATTTATTCCAGAAACTTTTAAATAAAGAGTGTATATCTAAAACTACAACTCCAAGTTCATAAAGTGAGTCATTTCTTTTAAATAAGCATTATTTCAATCTATGTAGATGTCTAGTTTTTTATGCTGATCTCCGTTTTTTATTTTTAAAGCTCTAATTTTTATAATCGGTGTATAACGTGCACCCGTAAATTTCGATCTTATTTTCTGTGTTAAAAGTGCGCGTTATACGCCGGACTTTACGGTATATCCCTTTAAGACCCGAATTATTTTTATCTTCAAATATTAAATTCTTCTGGTTATTAATACTATATGGACCCCAATGACATTGGGAAAAATAATAAAAAATCCCCCCGGAATGTAGACGGCACCCGCACGATCGTGCGGGTTGGATGTTATCTACGAAACTGGTCGGTCACCCATTAAATTTTTCGAGTTTTTCATTTTTAGCTCTAAGTTGATAGAAGAAACAATCATATCTTAATTCAACTAAAATTGTTACAAATAAGGAAATTATTGATGGAAATTAAATCTTTTATTAAATCATTATTTGTTTACTGCAAAAATCTTTTGTTTCGTTTTTGACAAGTATAAATAACCATTGCATTTCTCACGACATGTTTTCGAACTGCTTTCGTTGTTTTCAAATCTGCACTTGCGAGGCCTTGAAATGTCATCAACACATCAAAAACGACTATATATGCCACGCCTTTTATCCTGGAATAGCCAGGATAAAAGCCATGACATGTATAGCAGGTGTATTATAACGCTTCGATTTTTTGGGAGTGGAATTACAACACTGTTAGCTTCATCATCAGTTAAATTACTTTTGTTAGTAGGTGGAGAGGCTGATAACGCTTCAACTATCTCTAACTTAAATTTTAAGCGATCCATTTTGATTTTTAGAGGAATTTTATTTGATATTACATCATGTTTGCAGCAGCTGAATCAATGTAATGAATGTGTTCAAGAGATTTTTATGGTAAAGTATAACCCAAAATTGTGTGTCTTTTCATTTCAAATATTCCCATGTGTTTCTTCATCGATCTCATCTGAACTTGATTCTCCTTCCAGTATTCGCTATTCATATGTTTTGTTCGCAGAATTGTCATCATCCGGGAGATCACTAAGTTCTGATCTAACTTCAATCTGATTTTTATTCATCAATTGAAAAATTTCTTCTGTGAGAATTTTTCACCTTTTAGAAGCCTGAAAAAGTTTTGGGTTAAAAGTTAACACAGTATTCCATGAAGAATAGTAAAATGTATCAGACAATTTTATTATTTAAAAATATGTATATATTATATGCATATATATATTTAAACCACATCATAAAACCACACCATAAAACCACACCATAACCTACCACCGGAAAACCTAGATTTTTTTTGGAGGTTAAAAGACATATGGATGCAAATATTTGTGGAGAAGATAAAAATGCTATACTCATCAACAAATGTAAAGAAAACAAAATTAATTGCAAAAAAGAGTTAGAGAAAGAAAAAAGCGTCTCATCCATGGCGACCCTCAAAAAAATTTGGTATTAATTATATAACTATATATTTAATTTTTTTGTAGGATTTCATCAAAATTATTGAAACAGAAAAGAAAATTCGCATGGTAAGTACTTACCTTTACAGCTGCAGTGACTCAAATAACGCCCAACCCACGCGATCATGCGGGTAACGAAATCCCGGAGCCCTAGAAGCCCCATTAATTGAGTATAATTAATATTTTTTCTATTTTACAATTATTTAAACATTAATACAAAAATTTGTATCTAAGCAATTGGAAATATATTGATTATTACCTTTTTACGACAGATAAAAAAAGACATGTTTTCGTTGTATTTTAAAACCAAGTTAGATTTGCCAGCTGAAAGTAAAACATGGACTACAACCACCATCTATTGATAAAAAATGATACTTTACACCTTCTGCAAACCCGTTCAATCGTTGGATTTGGGATTTTTTTACATACGACTATTCCAGAAGCAAAATTGTATAAGAAAGTCGTACCCGCACGATCGTGCTGGTTGGGCCTTAGAGGGTTATATCTTTATATGCGGTCCGCAGAATTATGATATTTTCCTGAAGTGATCCACAAAGCCATTTGGAATAGCCCCTCCCCCCTGCTCGAAGTATTTTTTTCAAAAAAGAATTTATTTATGTTTATTATTTTACTTTCCCTTTATATTTTCTCTTGTAAAAAAATCCCCTGTGTTTACATATACACAAATATATTCAAACATCTAATTGGCTTAAGGCAAATACTTCTGTATTGAATAATTTGCCTTTACAGAGTTTTTTTAGAATTAGTGAAAACTTTAAAATTAGTTCCAACAAACAGTAAAAGTCCAATTTATACACTAGTAAAAATACCACTACTAGAAGACGCTCTTCTCGAAATGATTTCCAACAACGTTTGTTTATTTTCAAAAAATAGCTTGGGGAACACTCATTTCTAGACAGGAGGTACACTTCAATCCCCATTAGAAAATGAAAGAACACTTTCCATATTTTATGGCATGCTTAAAGATTAATAAATACTACTGATTGAAATGATTTTAATATACAAAAAACCTAAGTCACTTTTATTCTCGTAATTATGGAAAATATGAAATTCCAAAATTTAATATTATTGCGGTGTGGGACTTCTTTCAGGAAGCTTGAAAACTTAATTTCCAATAGCCTTATGTTTGACAATGGTTATTCTTGTATTGAGCCACAGAAATAAAAATGCCTTCTACAGCATTTAGTTTTTAAATCCATGAAAAATGTTACTTTGTGTAAAACATTACTAAAATATTATGAAAGTTAAAAGGAGCATGAGATAGTTTTGATCACGACATCTATCAGAATCCCCTTCTGCTCACGTGTATGTTTTTAAATGACTCTCCGATATTATAACGTCGAACGGGGATCGAGGATTTTATGTAATGTGTCTCAAAAACAAGACAGTTCTTCAGGAGTACACGCACACACAATGGAAATTTATTATCGAAAAACAATCCATGAAATATAGGATACTGTACTCAAATTCCTGATTAATTCTCATAAGACCTTCACACCTTCTACGACAAATATGTTTAAAGATAATTCTCAAGCACCCACTCGTCCTACACAACCGCAGAAGTAATAGTTAATCACTGGTCAACGCTTCATGGCCGGCCATATCAATACTACTCTTCAAGGGTCAAAATAAGACGATCTCAGTTTCGGCGAGTGATTCCTTATTTATAAGCCTCACGGAGCTTTCGAGAAAAATTCACTTGCTTCATAGATCGTGATATAAGTAGATTTCTCCACTAATTTTCAGAAGAATCTCATGGTCACCAATTTGCCAAAAAGGGTCACCAAAATGATGCCAATTTGGCTCTGCCGCCAAGACTTCGCCAAGTTTTTATTGAATCGCCATTATAATGTAAGAAACGGCGCTTGCGAATATTACAATTTAAACATAAAATGAAGACAACATAGAGTAATTTCAGCGCGTATTACATATACACACTATTTTAAAAATTCTTCTCACAAAATTCGTAACACTATCTTTGTTATATTGCTTCGCTTACAACTTGGCTCTCTCCCTGTCGAAAGTTTACCAGTTCCCGCACAAGGGTATATTGAAGGCGCGTGAACTATTTACCAAAGACAGTAAATTCCTTTGGAAAGAAGATCGCTTGGGTAATCGTAATTCCTATATTTATTTGAAAAAGATAATCCTCGAAAAAAAACATTCAGATTCACTTTTATTAAAAAAAAAGACAAAAATCATTTCGATCTAAAGAATCTTATTATACATGCTGTTTATAAGAGATAGAATAACTAGTTTTGTGTGTTCATAAAATCATGTTATGTATGTGGGAGTCCGAATAAATCTTCGAATAAAAATCAGACTCTTCAGAAGGCGGGATTTTAGATTGGCGAGGTGGTTTGTCTAGGGGTAAGTATTTAAGGGTGAGTGATGAATTATTAATTGAATCTAAGTCATTTAAAACACAAATACTTCAAAGTAAAAGAGAATTTATTTAAAGTGTTAAAGGAAATATTTACAAAAGGGGATATTTACAAAGAGAAAGAAATGCAGGAATTAGGTTAATTAAAAGTTGAGTTATACTTTTTAGAAGACGGAGAAATAAACCTTTCTCATTCTTGGATGTTAGGACTGGTGGTGCCGCGCTGGGCGCGGAAATGCGGTAAAGACGCGACGTGTTGAACAAGCAGTGGTTAGTAGGCCTCTGCCGAAAAATTATTCAAGCCGGAGCTACGAAAGCTCACTAGATGGCGCTGCTTCGGAATGCAGTAATAAATAAAATTGAGATTTATGGTCCTATGAAAAGGATATGACTCAACCTTTTAACAAAAATGTTTCAAAGGGAAAATCCTACAAAATCACCCTCTCCTGACAGAGCTGGTCTCTCAGCTCTTACAAAATGTTGAGAGCTAAAGTACTTTAAATACAAACTATTTTTAGTTACTACTATAAATTTGATGATTATTGGAATGTGGATGTAATAAAGACAAATAATATGGTTCTTAGAGATAATAAAATAAAATATTACAGATGAAAAGATGTATACCTAATATTCAAAATTCCGGACCTAAAATAAAGCATATAAAAACAAAATATTCTATGTTGTGATCTACAATTAAATAAACCATAAAAATATCCTTCGCATCAATAGAAAGATAATGAATAATACGAAAATATAATAAATGTTACAAGTGAATATAAAGTGATTAAAGGAAACGAGTATAGAATCTAAACGAGCATAGAACATCTATTAATTTCTCAAGAGGGATATAATATGAGAAAAATTAAAAATAATAACTAATATAAAAAATTCAATTAAGCATAAAAATGTTTCATCAAATCAGCTGAGGTGGTGGTTGAGTTCGGTCCATCGTGCTGACCAACCTTTTCCACTTCATACCTATCCTTGGAATTAACTTTTTGTTACTTTGTAAGGGCCTAAGAACTTTGGTCTTGGTTTCAGTCCAGCTCCCAAATTGGGTTCTTTGGATGGCAACTAAATCACCTTCTTTGTATAACGAAGCTTTCTTTCTTCTTCTGTTATACGTCTTTCTATTTTCAGACTGCAGGGTTTCGATGTTCTTTTTTGCATCGTTTCTTAAAAATTCGCGTTGTTCTAGTAATTCGTTCTCCATTTCTTCTAGAAGTAAGTCTTTGATTAGGATGTCTTCCTTGTTACGCATTTTGATTCCCACTAATGGTGTCCATTTTGTACTGCGACTTATAGTACTATTTAGTATTCTCTGTAATCTGTCGACGTATTTGTACCATTTCGTTGAGTCGTCTAATGATAGTTTGGTGAGAACTGGAATCAAAGTTCGATGAATTCGTTCAACTTGTCCGTTTCCTCGAGGAACACCTGTTGCTATTTATAGATGTTGAATGTTTTCTTCATCACAGTAGTCGTTGAATAATTTTGAAGTGAACGCTGAACCTCTATCAGAGATAATTCTGATGGGATTACCAAGGTTTTCTGCTGTTGTTTTTAGTTTTTCGAAGGCACTTTCAGCAGACACAGTTTTGACGGGATATAGCCAAGTAAATTTGGTAAATGCGTCTACTACGGTGAAAATGTGTTGATAACTTTTTGTTTGTGGAGGGTAAAGGACCAATGAAGTCAACATGGTACGTACTTAAAGGAATGCTTTCCTTAGAAATAGGATTCAAAAAACCCTTCCTTTTTGCCAGTTTTCTTATTAGCTAAGATACATGGAACACAATTAACTATTACTTTTTAACGACGTTGGATAAATTTGGGATAAAAATTCCTGTTTCACAATTTCTTCTGTTTTTCCTACTGAGAAATGACCATTTTCGTGAATCAATTTAATTAGTTCAGCTTGCATTGCTTTAGGTGTTACAATTAATTCTCGACCATTTAAGTACTTATAGAGTATACCATTTCGCTCAAAAAAATTCTTCTTATTCTTGCTTCTCTAGAAGTGATTTCAATGTTTGGATGTTGTCATCTTCCTCTTGTGCTTTTTAAGCTTTGAAGTTAATGTATCATTGCATACCATCATTACGGGATATCGGCTAAAGAGCATCAACGTGCTTCATACGACTTCCAGCTCTGTGCTCTATTTCATAATCAAATTCTTCTAATTGAAGCGCCCATCTGGCTATGAGTAATTAGCTCCTTTTTGCATAGTCTTCTGAAATGCTGAACAGTCAGTTACTATTTTAAAGTGTTGTCCTAAAAGATAAACACGAAACTTCTTTAATGCGATGATAATTGCTAGTACCTCTAATTCGTAGCTGTCATACTTTTCTTCTGCTGTATTTGTCTTTTTTGACATGTAGTAAACGGGATGTAACTTTCCATCTTCTGCTTCTTGTAACAAAATTGCGCCGTACCCTTGTTTACAGGCGTCTGTATGCAGTTCTGTTTTTCTTCCATACTTGTAAAGGTGCAAGATTGGGCCTTCGGACATGATTTTCTTCAATTTTTCAAATGCTTCTTTTTGTTGAGTCCCGAAAAAAAAACAAAGAGGTTTTCTTTTCTTGTTAAATCGCTAAGTGGTTTAGCTATCTTTGAATAATCCTTGATGTACTTGCAGAAATATCCAGTTAAACCAAGAAAACTTTGTACTTGTTTTATTGTTGTTGGTTCTGGAAATTTTCGGACAGCTAGTGTCTTCGTGGGAGATGGTTTAATAGTTCCACTTTCTACAATGTGACCTAGAAATTCAATTTTCTTTTTAAGAATTGGCACTTCTTGAACTTAATTTCTAATCCGTATTTCTTTTGCGACTTCAAAAATAATTTAAGTTTTTCGAGACCTTCCTGTTCGTTTTTAGCTGGAATGACGAGATCATCTAAATAACTGATTACAATTCCTTTCCGAGTAAGATCTCTAAATATACTTGATACGTAGCGTTGGAAAACTCCTGGACTTGTGCTTAGTCCGAAAGGAACTTTGTTGAGTTCAAATTGTCCATCTGGGACGATAAAGGATGTATACTTTCTGCAATCTTCGTCAACATCGACGTGAAAGAAACCATTGCGTAAATCTAATGTAGAATATACCTTTGCTTCTTGCAAAGTGTCTAAATCATCTTTGATGATAGGTAACGGAAATTTATCTTTCACAAGCTTCTGATTCAATTTTCTGTAGTCAATGCACATTTTCGAAGATCCATCTTTCTTTTTACCATTACGATTGGACTTGCATATTCCGCAGAACTCGGACGTATAATGCCTTCGTTGAGCCATTCTTCTATCTGTTTGTTTACTTCTTGTCTTTCCGTGAAAGCTAGTCGACGAGGGTGTTGACGGACTGGTTCTTCGTCTTTTAAAATAATTCTCATTGTGACGTCAGTAGATGCTGTTTTTTCTGGCTTGTAGTCTTGAATTAACTTTTCAAGTTCCTTCTTGATTTGACGATTTTCAACATGACGTAGGTCTACTTCTTCTTGAAGATTTTCAGCAGATATTTGCATAAGCTGTGCATGATTCTCATATTTGTTGAATTTAACTCCTTCTTTAGTAAAACTTATCGATGCTTGTGTCCAAAAATCTGATCCAATAACTGCTTCGAATTTTAATTTATCAGTCGGTACAACATGCCAAGTTAACGAGTAATTTTCATCATCTATTTTGAACTCATGTTCAAAGGAACCGATAGTTGTCACTTGTGCTTCACCAATACCTGTGAGAAGCATCTTGTTCTTCGATAATTTTGTTGGATCCATTATTCATCTGCTCGTATATTTTCTCGAAGCAAACTTACGGTACTACCACTGTATATCAGCACCGTGATTTTCACCTTTCCAAAAATATCTCTTTAGTACGTAAACCTTCCTTAACGATGAGTGTGCAAGTTTCTTTTGGAGGTTCTTTGAATTTTCTGCGATTTTGAATAGTTCGTCTGAGCATATGCTTGGAAGCATTGTGATTTGAGTGTTTCTCGTAATTTTTGTTGTAATACCCTTTCTGCGCGTTGTCTTGATATCTTTTAACAGATTCGTACTTGGTAACAGGGGCTTCGTAATGTTTGTTGTAATTCGTTGACGCTGGAAACTTCTTATCTTTCCTGTTATACTCGAATTTTCCTGGTGCTTCATACCTGCGATTCTTTTCTGTGAATTTGTATTCTTGTTTCTTCACAAATGGACTGCTAGATTTTTTGTTTCAGAGTCCTTTTAAAGTCTTCGAATTCTTCTAGTTTTTCTGCTAATTGAACAGGGGGAGTTCATATTTGCCCATTCATCAAGATAATATTCTTTAAATTCAAAAGGAGTTTTTCGTTTGAGTTGATCTGTTATGATTAGATCTGATAACTTTTGAAAGTATCTATCTTCAATCCATCTATCCATCCGTTGAAGTAAGTGTTTAACTCATGGTAAAAATCAATCCATGTTCTTTCAGGTGCTTTTGGTGAGTGACAAATAGTTGTCGAAACTTTTCTGGAGTTAGTTTAAATCGTTTCAGCAGTAAATCTTTAACGTGTTCGTAAGAGTTGGCTTTATCGTCAGGCTCTCTCGCTATGATGCGAGATACTTCCGTTGGTAACAAACCTAACAGATGAGAAACCCAGTTTTCTTGATCAATATTTAATCTCTGCGCTTGACGTTCAAATAATTTTAGATAAAGACTGATGTCTTCTTTCAAATCAAAGCGATGTATAAACTTTGAAATTTCTTTGACGAGAAATTTAGTATCACTTTCTTTGGATGTATCAGCGCCTAACTTGGATTGTGTTTGGATTCTTAACTTTTCCAACTCAAATTCATCTTTGCGTTTTTGCTCATCTAACCTCAATTGTTCGAAGCGTAATTTTTCTTCTCGTTCTTCAACGCGTAATTTTTCTTTTTGCTCTTCAATGCGTAAATTTTCCTCTCTGACTTTGCGATCCTCAACAATCGTTGAATGTATGTTTTTGGTCAGTTCTTCGTCATAATCTTCACTACCAATAATTAAATCTTTGAGTGTGGCGATGGTCATCGATTTATCGAATTTTAAATTTAATTCCGTGGCTAAGACAAATAAATCTTCGCGTCGACCTTTGCCAAGACACGCCATTTTAAAATTTAAATTTAAGTTTAGATAGTAACCAAAGGAATAAACAAAATTGTCACGCGTTCAAACAAAAACAATGATGTTGCTATTGGCAATTCTCGTTTGCATTTACAAAAATTCTCAAGTTAAAATGATATTGCATCAAAATACACTAAATATACATTGAAATATTCAAATTCTATTCATTTAGAAATATTTTAAACCAGTAACGTGTAAAGACAACAGTGCGAGATAAAATACGTAATGCTTAATTTAAAGTAGTCAAATCATTAATTTCAACTAAAAACAAAACCTTTTTTTAAAAAAAAACCATTTGATATATCAGTTCTCATTTCGTTATAATAAATGCAAAAGAATTTGAAAGAAAAAATAAATTAATATAAATCTTGTTTAGAAACAGTGATTAAATTTATTGTGATATGAAAAAGTTAATCATTTAAAGTTCTTTGCTGAAAAAAGCAAACAATTAGAAGTTAATTACTTAAGAAAAATCTCATATATATATTTTATTACACCAATAAAAATAAAATCTTTTTAGGATCCCTTCAGCACATTCTAAGGATAAACACATGTTTCAATAGAAAGCATAATAATTCTGTCAAAATGAACTCAAAATACTTATATATTGAATACACCATTAAAATAAGATTATACATGATCCTTCATCAATTCTAAAAACCATAGCATATTCTTTCAAAATATATTTCTCGAATACTCATAAAAATAATTAATTACTAAACAGCTGCGGGAAAAAGAAATGTTACACTATATGAGTCATTGAAATTACGATTGCATCCAAACGGTAAATGTTTAGGAATGGGATAAACATTAATCTCTTACAGTTCAAGGTCAATGACGTAACCCAAAAGAAAATGAGAACTTTATATATGAAATGCAATTCCTTAATAAATGGCATACAAATAAAACACTTGAATATTACGTACGACTTTCTTAATATTTTAAAAGATATACTTGTAGAAAATTTTAATTGGTACAATTTCTATACACACAGAAAAATAGTATTTCAGAAAAACACACATCATATTTAAAAATATAAATTACTTCATGAAATCGACTACAACAATTTTTTCATTATCAAATTAACAGTGACTCACGTATTCTTTTAGATATTTTTTCTTTTTTTTCCTGTTGCAATGAAAACGAAATAAAAAACAGTACACACCTGATACAGTTGACGACGTGTGATTAATTACTTGAAAACAAACTTCAAAGGCTCCTGGATGCGTTCACTGGACTTGTGAAACTCTTGTAGTTGTTGTACACGGCAGAAAATAACTTGGTTTCGGCGAACGATCTTGTAAGATCGTGAGGAGTGACTCGTTTTATTCACCTAAATGTTAGTATGTTATGAGAGGCAATCCGCATTTTCGATTCAGTCAGCTTGTAAATTAGGCTTGCAGCCAAAAATGAGTTTTTTTAAAAGAAGAGAGTTAGAAGGTTATCAACTTATTATTTAGAGAAGGTTTTCGAAATCAAATCCCAGGCGATCCCCAATTATTTCTGTGGGAAGTCCGAATAAATCTTCGAATAAAATCACTCTTCAGAAGGCGGGATTTTAGATTGGTGAGGTGGTTTGTCTAGGGGTAAGTATTTAAGGGTGAGTGATGAATTATTAATTGAATCTAAGTCATTTAAACACAAATACTTCAAAGTAAAGAGAATTTATTTAAAGTTAAAGGGAAATATTTACAAAAGGGGATAGTTACAAAGAGAAAGAAATGCAGGAATTAGGTTAGTTAAAAGTTGAGTTATACCTTTAGAAGACGGGGAAATAAACCTTTCTCATTCTTGGATGTTAGGACTGGTGGTGCCGCGCTGGGCGCGGAAATGCGGTAAAGACGCGACGTGTTGAACAAGCAGTGTTAGTAGGCCTCTGCCGAAAAATTATTCAAGCCGGAGCTACGAAAGCTCACTAGATGGCGCTGCTTCGGAATGCAGTAATAAATAAAATTGAGATTTATGGTCCTCTGAAAAGGATATGACTCAACCTTTTAACAAAATGTTTCAAAGGGAAAATCCTACATGTATGTACTTTCAATTTCTTTTTAACGAAAAATTTTAAATAAAATTTGTGATGCATAGAGGAAAAAAGAATGATATTTTGAATAGTAGATCATGAAAATATAAAATGAAACAAACTGTAAAAAATAAATTCAAAATTAAGAAAATTTCTTCCTTCAAGCATATATTTTATTAAATTTACCAATAAGTCAAAGCTTATAAATTCTCTCTTAAAATCTAAGATTCATATTTATAAACAGCACAACTAAGTTGGAAAAAAGCATGATTAAATGATGATTAACGTGAATTATATTTTTTAGAGTGTGTTAGTGAAAGTTCTAAAGTTACACAGTACCCTAGTACAAATAGTCCTTTTTTTTACATTTTCTTGTGGTCCATATCATTGTGCCGCTTGCCACCAAATTTCAGATTTGATAACACATTAGTTTTTTAGATATTTGAAGTTTTCTGAGCATAGATTTTGATTTCGGTTTCATTTTAAAGCATTTTTCGACTCTAAAATTGAAGCAATTAAAAATATTTTTAAGTACAATCAACTCTTTCAGTGTGAAATAGTTATTAATTTCAATTTTCATTACTAAAATCATTTCTGCCTGATAATGTTTAGAATTTTCTGAGTTCTCATAAATACTTAATTCTGACTTCAAGGCCAATTTTTGATTTAAAAGATAGGTTTTATAACTTAGAGGCTTTTTATCATCAATTTTTTCCAGTTGAGATATAGCCACGGCCAAAACGTTCTCAGGTAGCTATGACAAACAATATTTCGAAGGGAGGGAATAATATTAAAAATGTTTTTTCTAAAATCGCCTTTTCAGTTGATACGGCAATTAAACTGTTACACAAATACAAGTATTACAGATAAAACTGAATATTTCCATCATGTACTAAACTTCGTTATAGTGAACATAGTGTAGTACTATGTTATAGTATTTTAAAGTCACGTAACAAAAACTCAAACTTGCTAAACTGTGCCAATTTAAAACTGAAAAAAATTAAATTTTATGTACAAATCTGGCGATTTTTAGCTTAAATTAGTGGCATTATTATTGTGTACATAAATGCTTTGTTTCAAAACTTTTGAGAAAATATTAGGTTACCATTAAACTGAATAACTTATCCTGTCATATCTATCACTACTATGCAAAAATATATTTTGAATTAAAAAAATGTTTCCAGTCATATCTAATTAAAATAGTGTTTTAATTTATAAAATAATTTAAGAAGTAACATATTAAGAAATTAGAGCTTTACGGGCCAAATAAGTTTTTGTTTTATACCTTTACAAACTTTGCATGCGTTTTTCTCAAACTTTTAATTTTGAAGATGTATAAGTGGTTCCAAATCCCTAAAGCCTTTTTCCTACTCATAATAATAGTCTTGAAATTTTTTTGTATATACTCCCAAACGTATGTTCTGTAAAAGTTAGTATGGATATATATATATACACTGGTGTGCAAAAATTAAGGACGAGACGGTTTTTTCAATATAACTTTGTACAAAAGCTTTCCAAATCAACACATTTAATACCGTAAGATCCCCAATACGTAAGGACATGTGTAATGTAAGCAACACTTACTAAAAGAGAAATCAGAGGGATAAAAAGAAGCTTGATTGAAAAAGTAGCATGGAGCGCAATGCGACTGAAAGGCCGAAACATCCCTGTGATGGGTGTCCAGCAAGAAACATCCGGTCTTTAGTAGGGGATATGATCTCCCCTGACTGCTAGGCAGGTTTCACAGCGTCTGCCCATGCTGAGAATGAGGGTGTCATTGAGTTGTTGAGGCATTGCTGCCCATTCGTCTTGCAGCGCCAATCGAAGCTCCCGAATCGTTACTGGTGGTAAGGTACGAGCTGTCAAGCGTCTGCCTAGAAAATCCCATACATGCTCGATGGGATACAGATCCGGAGATCGTGCCGACCAATCCATACGTTCAATATCCTCACTCTCTAAGAGCTGTTCGGCAGCTACTGTGCGATGACATGGTGCATTGTCGTCCATGAAAAGGAACTGCAGACCCATAGCGCCTCTAGAAAGACGCACATATGGAAGAAGAATCTCGTTACAATAACGGGTCCCGTTGACTGAACCTGCGTCGAAGATGTGAAGGTCTGTACGACTACCAAGCATGATGCCTCCCCAAACGAGAACACCGCGACCTCCATACCTGTCCCTTTCAATGATGTTCGAGGGATGATTGCGGCTTCCCCGCTCTCTCCAGATGAGTATGCGATGAGAATCGCTACTCCAACTGAATCTGCTCTCATCTGTAAAGAGTACTCGTCCCCATTCATTGTCGGTGTTCCCGGCACCACAGAGAACGCCTTCTCCGATGGGCAGGCATTAAAGGTGCACACCGTACTTTGCGTCGTGCAAACAGACCACCACCGTGCAGTCATCTGGCCACGGTAAAATGCGATATCGGTCGTCCAGTCGCCTGTGTCGTGTGTCTAGCGATTTCTCCCGCTGTCTGCCGCCTGTTTCTTCTGGCCTGTAAGACAATGTACCGGTCATCTGCGGGTGTGGTTCCTCGTGGACGACCACTACTGTACCCCCGGATAGCTGTTCCTGTAGTTTGAAATTGTCTCCAAAGTCGTGAAACGATGCTGTAAGCAATTCCGAACTCTACAGCCACACTTGTTACACTGCGGCCTTCCTCCAACTTTCCAATGATTCGACCTCGGGTAAAAGCATCCAGATGTCGTCTTACAGATTGATTATTCGCCATTTCTCGCTGAGGCAGCAAATCGGTGTGAATTTAACTGCTATACGGCGTGCAATCTCTTTGCCAGAGATACTGATCTTACACCGACAACATGCTTTATACTACTCAGACACTCCCCCATTACGTCTACCTGCATATCTGCGCATGTGCTACCGTACATCACCGTTCTTAATCTCCTGATTGATCTTTCTGTCCACTCTGCCTCTTCGTTCAGCTGATATGCTAATTTTTCGACTTCGTCCTTAATTTTTGCACACCAGTGTGTATATATATATATAGGTCTGAGATCTCTAGTTATTTTTTTAAAAAATGCTGAAGTTAATATTTTTAAAAATTTCGTAGTTTTATCAGTTTTAACTAGAAAAATAATTATTAAAAATCGACCAGGGAACATATTCTCAAATCAATGCTAGCTTTTCTGCAAAATAACCCAAGGTAAGCAATTACTTAAAGTGACTTAAAAAATTTAAAAATTGAGTATTTTATAAAAATTTGAAAAAAAAATTCACAAAAATTCCTAATTTTTTAAAATTGGTAAACAATGGCTGGTGAAAATGACTTTTACTTACAAAATCAGCTTAATAATTCAATCAAAATACAAAACATAAATTATTTTTACTGTTACTGTTTCAAAAAAAATTTTTTTAAAGGGTACTGTGTAACCTTAAATTTTAATATGTAGTTTAATAAGAATTTAAAAATAAAGCCCGAGAGTTACTTTATACCTTGCTTCATCAAAAGAAATAATAATAATTTGAAAAATAAAAACTCCTTGCTAAAATGTTTCAAAAAAACTACGTTCTTCTAATATAACTTAATGATACATTTGATTTTAAAAAAAAATACTGATATGTGTGTTATTTCCCATGAAGGAAGCGTGCCAGTAATTAGATCTTTAAAAAAATAGTGTGCAAATTATTGTATTGAATACAGTTAATGATTAAGACTTGACAGCCAAAGTAGGCCCAAAATAATAATAAAGTTTCCGTTCGCGTCATTTAATTCAAACTACATTGAATGCTCTGCATTGAAATGAAGTGAGTGTATTGAAACTTGTTATTTGTAAGATAATAGGTGTTGAAATTCTCAATTGTTTAATATTCTTCTTAACTATTCGAAATACTATTCTCTTTTAATCTATTTTACAACAAAATGGACTCAAGGCAGAATGTTCTTTTTAAAATATTTGAAATGTCTCGTGAATAAAGGGAACAAAAGTTTTAGAGACAGAATAAATTTATTCAACGACTTTTATTTGCTTCATGAGGAATAATAGTATTCTTACAGATAATTCGAAGTCATGAAAGAATCGAACACTAGTTGCAAATTTCAATCTGGTTGGTAGAGTCGATTTTAATTCGATTGTTTTGAAGAAAATGTTCTTGTTTCTTTATTATGTATCGTGAGAAGAACAAACCATTATAAATCAGGCGAGAAGTTCAAAAATATCATTAACTAGCTGGTATACTTGTTCTTCGCACGGGTAAATTGAAAATTTAAACAATACAGATTGAAGGAAAAAGAATTTTTAATGAGTTAATTTTACGTGAATTGCAAATTACACAAAAAAAGTTTTTGCATATCTCAGCTGAACAAAAAAAAAACCCATATTTGTTCAATTTTAAGTCTGTAGATCTAATAGCTGATAAAAGGTATCTTTATTTACTTATAACTCCCCGTAACTCTCTTGTCAGTCGATTTTTGAAAGCACCTTCCTAAGATGATTTCTGCTCACCAAAAGTAACACATTGTTACACATTTTGTGTAATGAACGCTTAAAATAGGGTAAAAAATTTATATCTGGAAGTATAATACGTTAATATTACTTTCTGTTGTATATATTTTATGTTGAATTCTTGCCACCACCTCTCCCTTCGAAATCTAGTTTTATTATGAAATAAAAAAAAATAGTGATTACACTGATCAAATGAATAAATTTAAAACGAGTGTGCACTGAGGTATGGTGTAGACAAAACAAAAAGGGAAAGATTTGCTTCACACAAAAAAGATAGATATATGCTGTCGCGGACTTTTTTGCAGATGTCAGAATTTTTTCCTACTTTCTTGACAATTATCGTTATATTTTGGAAACTTCACACAATATCTTTATAAATTATAGACTATGGATTATTCTGATGTATAAGCTATATTATTGTAATGTTGCATTGAAATCCATTCAGTTGTTTTTCCGTTAAAGGATAACAAACATCCATACAAACTTTTGCGTTTATAATATTAGTAAGGATTAACAAAAGAAAGATAACATAAGTAAATGTCTTATGCTGTGAATATAGGAAAACTATGTATAGACACAAATTGAGATACATGAAAGTTTAGATTTAGACTTAATCACTCTAGTTTTCGTATGTATTTGCTTGCATTTATTGTACAGTTTGGCCCCCATTTAATGAATTTATCGGGATCGAACATTGTGTTCATTGATTTGGGGCTATTTGTTATATCGGGGTCCAAACAAAATACAAATGCTTTGCACTTACCTTTTATAAATTCTAAAAGCAGCTGCACAAAAACAATATAAAAAGTTTGTAACCACACACTTTTTATGTAAGAGCTAAAATTCTATTAGTGAATTACCAAACACTAGTTAATTGGAAATTTAAAAACACTGACTAATACATGTTTGAAAATCTTTTTGATTCCTGATTCTCCGAATTTATACAGAGAAAAAAATAATGTATCATTTACATCCTGTTGCATAAGAGAGAGATATATGTTTTCACAATTATACCAAATATTGCAAAACATTAGAAATATGTTGAATGGGGAATGGAGCACCTGATATCCGAAAGGGATCTACATCTCCTGTCTTTCATAATTGGGGATTGACTTTTGTTCGATAGTTTCCCTTTTTTTTAAAGAAAGTAGTATTAAATAAATAAGAATTGACAGTATGAATTAAAAAATATCAGTAGGGATGTAAAGCTGGAAACGTTGTGTTTGAGGGGAAGTGTGGTATCTTGAGAGTGAAATCTGTGCCTACCTAATCAGCCCTCCGCAAGTGGAGAAGCAGGAGACGGCGGCTTACATTAGAAAATGTAACAGATTTAATAAGAGTTTTATTGATTGTATT
The DNA here is from genome assembly GCA_019973935.1 of Trichonephila clavipes. Taxonomy (NCBI): domain Eukaryota; kingdom Metazoa; phylum Arthropoda; class Arachnida; order Araneae; family Nephilidae; genus Trichonephila; species Trichonephila clavipes. The sequence goes on from BMAU01004340.1 coordinate 164,168, forward strand.
TGCATTAAAATTGCTATTCATTGGCCCCGACAAAACGTCCTTAACTAATTTTATACATGTATTCTAATCTAAGTGACACTAAATATGAAAATTATCCATTTATGCTCTTTTTTAAAATTACGGTTCCAAACGTAGTCGGATACCTTAAACGTTCCACTCTCCTTGGTGACAGCCCAAATGACTGCGGCAATGTAGATCTGTTTACTTAAATGCCCTTATAAACAACAACACCTAGTGGCGGACGAAGACGCATAAGATTCCGTAAACAACCATTTAAGGATTGCTATGGAGGATAAAGTGTAACAACTGCAAATTTGAAGCGCCGCCATAAATATGATGGTCGAAACCTACGGAGAAAACTGCCGATTAAAATTGAAAACCGTGAATTCCTCAATGCAAACATCATGCGTATTCACAACACCATTCAAATCCATCCAAAACAACACTCTTCCGTTCATTTAATCCCATTTGCTTTACATTTTTTTTGCAATTAATCCTTCTTTCATAAATTGACTTTTCAATAACGTTAAAAATTCGTGTATATTGGTCAACCCGGAGCCCAACAACAAAATGAAATTTATGCGCGCCCACAAATCTTGGTTCTCTATTTTGCGCCAAGGGTGGGGTTTCCTCCCTAGGAGTGAACCAAATGCCCTTATAAACAACAACATTTAAACTTGCAAATCTGAATCCTACCTCCCCTTAAAATTTGTCCCAATGAATCTGGAACACCCTGTAAAAAAAGTTTTTTTTTTTGATAAATTGACTTTTCCTCATATATTGGTTTCTTTATCTTGGTTCTCTATTTTGGAATTTAAACTTCCTCCGATGTACATGATATTTAATCAATCAACATTTCTTTTATTTATTATATATATTTGTATTCTGAGTGTGCGTGCGTGTGGGAATTAAGGGAGTGAGAGAGAGGGGTGGTGACAGATTTTATTATACTATTTTTTTACAAATATGTGATCTGCAATCACTATCCTAGATTCCAAATATGTGATCTTCAATCACTATCATAGATTCCTAATATGTGATCTACAATCATTATCGTAGATTCCTAATATGTGATCTAAAATCACTATCGTAGATTCCAAATATGTGATCTACAATCACTATCGTAGATTCCTAATATGTGATCTACAATCACTATCGATTCCTAATATGTGATCTACAATCACTATCGTAGAAATATGTGATCTACAATCACTATCGCAGATTCCAAAAATGTGATCTATAATCACTATCGTAGATTCCAAATATGTGATCTACAATCACTATCGTAGATTCCAAATATGAGATTTACAATCACTATCGTAGATTCCAAATATGTGATCTACGTCACCTGGTACAAAATGTAATGCACACTTCGTTCCCTATACCACAATGTAAAATGAATTTTCGGTTTACATCACACTTTCGGTTTCTCAAACTTTCAAATTTTGCGACCCAATTTTCAATCATAATTTTTATCGCGCCCCCCCCAAACAATAACAATGTATTGAATGTAATAGAAACGTACTTCGACGCAATACGACTTCATTTATAAACCAAAGAAATTATAAAGATAAGCATTATATTTTGTATATGACAAGCCAATGGGAGGCACTAGTAATTATTAAACTTGTTTTTAATTTAGTATTGATAAATTAATTATTAAAAACATTACGCAGTATTGAGATACATTCATAAGTACATTATATCTATGTTAATATGTATTTAATTTTTATTACGTCTGAATGTATTTCGTTTTGCTTCCTTTCAGTAAATTAATACTTATTTTAAGATTAGTCGGTGCCCCCTATACCGTCAATGTTAAATTGAGTCATTATAAGAACCTGTTTCATGGAAACTGTTAAATATAAAAACTTCAAATTTTGTCTGTATATTAACTAGGCTTTTTTATTTAAGTAATGGTAAAATATTTTAAATATATTGTTTACTTTTTTCAAAAAATATTCATCGTAAAAGTATTGATTGAAATTTTGAAAATTGTCATTTTCTTACGATAACTGCTTTTTAGCAAAATATTTCGGAAAAATTTCCAAAAACGTAGCTCTATTACATACAGTTACGTATTATTTAAGTGTAGTAAAAATTGCAAGTACATTCATTCAGTAGATTCTTTGAAAAGGGTACACGCGGTTCGAAAACCATCAATTTGAGAAAATTGCATTCTTAGTGTAAAAAGGCACTTCATCACAAAATAATGAAGTACAACATGTACTTGTCCTATTTTATTAAACATTAGTATCTTCTTAAGTTTTTAAGCATAAAATAGGAAACAAAAAAGTCTTAAAATGTTCTGAAAATTCATATATAGTATTTTTCAGTTTTTGTTCAACCAGATTTTTTTTAGCATTTTGCATCAATTTTCCCAAATTATGTAACAATCTGTGAAGAATTTTTAGCTTCGATGCATTTAAAATATCAAATTTGATCTTATAACATCATAAATATAATGTAAACATGTATCAATATGTAAAAGTAATGATTTGGAAATACGTGATTTTACGACTTTGCGAAAGATAATATTATGGATTTGTATGTTCACATGCAAACACAATTTCTAAAAGTTTCAAAATTCAAAATTTTCTCTGAATTGTACAAGAGATTTCTAAAAAAGTCAAAAATAAAACTGTTTTTATGTTTTTAAACATGAAATTTGGGTATTTTTATGCATGTAACAAGCTTCTCGCAACGACAAAAAGCATTACAGATCTGAGTTATAATAAGTTACCATTTATTGTAATACCTTTGAATTTTAAAACTTAAAAACTTGTCTGAAAAATAAATAAACATTAATATTTGCAATGAATTGAAATATTTAAAATATATTGTTTAGTTTTCTCAAAAACATGTAACATAAGAATATCACAAAGTATTTTTTTAAAAAAATGACATTTTTGAGGCACATGAGGAAATGGGGACATGAGAAAAACATTTCATACGCCAACATACATTATTTTCTGAGAAAAAGATGCATTCAGTTTTAAAAACATCATTTTTGAGAAAATTAAAATTTTTACTATAAAGTGTGACTTCATCAGACATACATTCAAATACAACATGTATTTGTCCAATTTTATTAAACATTAGCATCTTTGCAATTTACTTTGCATAAAATAGTAAACAAAAAAAGTAATAAATTGCCCAGAATAGAATTTTTCAATTTTTTTAACGAGATAATTTCTAGTATTATATCAATTTTTTCAATTCTGTATCAATTTTTGAAGAATTATTAGCTTTCATGCTTTACAGATATCAAATTTGAACATAAAGCATCATAAATATAATGTGAAAATGTATAAATATGGTTTTGATATGAATTTGAGATGGTATTTAAAAATACCTGACTATATACGACATTGTGAAAGTTTTCACTGGGTTTTTATAAAGTTATCATTAGGTTTTGTTGTTGACAGTTTCTGTTTTTATGTTTTTAAACGTGAAAATTATGTATTTTTAAGTATGTAACAAGCTTCTTGCAAAGACAACGAACATCTCATTTGATGTATCATCTTATTCCTTTATCTCAGAAACTATTAAACATAAAGAAACAAGATTTTGACTATATGTATTAATTACGCATTTATATTTATACTGAAGTGAAATTTTTTAAATAGATTAATTAATTTTTTAAGAAACAAACTTTTAGTTGAGCGAGCAACTATGATTAATATGAGTTTATTGAAAATCGTCATTTTTTGTTATGATATCTGCTTAACAATATTTCAAAATGTCACTTGAGTATACACAATTGCATTTCAGAAACAGAGTACAGGCATATAGTAAATTAACACATTTTAAAAAAAATCATTTAGAAAGCAATTTTTATGAAAAATCTTACCTTGTAAAAGTTTTATCCTATATTTTTCCATCTTAAATTTTCTTCATTATGCTTTACGCAGTTATAAAATTAAGATTCATTACGTCTATATTGCTCACCTGGTCACAATCATATATCCTAATTTTTTTTTCCCTTTTAACACTTTATTTAAACACGCGAAGATTTAGTAATCAGTAATAATAACTAATTAGAAATGAATTTAAACTGAAGAAAAGAACTAAATTTCAGTAAAAAATGACAACATTTAAGTATAACATTTACTAAAACCCATTCGAACATTTGAAATAGCCTCCAAAAGTATTTAGCAAATCTAACAGTTGCAGTTATACAGTTATCTAAAGTTAATTTGAGTATTAAAAATAAAAATTAATCGAAGCTTTGCAACTTTTCTCCAGTTTTAAAAAAAGACAATATTTACATTTCTACCTGTCAAAATGGGCGTGGTAAAGCTGCTGATTATATTTTAAAAATCATTTTCAAATACTTCTAGTTCATATAATGGATTGTATGTTATATCATTTGAAAGGTCTTGATTTGGAGATTTTAGAAATATCAAAAACTCAAAATCGTTTTCCAAAAGGTTTTTACCCGACTGACTGAACATATTTTATTTTTGACTTTTCAATATGCTCGCACTCCCCGCGTAGGGATATCACACAGTTTGAGAAATCATAGTTTACATATTACAAATATTATAAAAAAAAAACTTTTTTAAGTCAATTCCTACTTAGATCAACAAAGAAAAATTTTATTTTAGCTACTTCTTATTAAGTAGTTACAATTAATATAAATATGTATATACATATGACAGAGTCACAACATTAAGTGGAAATTAATTTTATTAATTACCTTTTAAGTATCGTATTGTCATCCAAAACAATCATTTCCATAAAATTTAAATTCAACTGAATGCTTTAAGACATGAGAAAAAAAAATATTTTAAAGTTTTGACCCAAGTCGCCAAAAATCATGTCCATATGGCTGTATTTGTAATTCTTTAAATAATTAGTTTTAATCAATTAATTTTTATTAATTATAATATGTTTGTCATCCAAAATAATCATGTATATAAAATTTCAGCTGAATTGAGCGCTTTAAAATGTATTTTATCAACGATTGAAAATTCCACCAAGATAAATAAATAAATAGAGAGTGTGAGCTAATAAGGAATTGAAAAAAGAAAACTTGCTTATTTATGGATTTTTTTTAAATTTATAAACAGTAGAATTTTAAACATATGTATAAGTCAAAACGTTGAAAATTATCATAAAAATTTAGACATTTTTATATTTGAAAATATGTTTGGGGTTTAATTCAGGATATTTTATATTGGCAAATTATAACCTTATATATTATAATGACTCTTTCTGTATTTCTTAGCAATAGAATTCTTGAGAATTATGATTTTGTTCCGGATCTTTTATAATTAGAGAGAGAGAGAGAGAGATTACAGCTTTATATATAAAAATAACTCTTTCTATAGGTCTTAGTATTTGATTTCTTAAGAGTTTCGTCTTAGAAACCTAGACAACCATTCAATTAATCCAGGAAACAGCTGGATTCAAAATATACAGTATTGCACTATTTAAGTTTCCACGTACCAAATGATTAACTTCAAACGAATCCTCTCCCGAGAAATCAATTCTGAGACTTAACACCTTCCTTATTACAATTTAACTGTGTGATGTGTGAACACACTCTTTCCCCTTTCCTCCATAGTAAAACCCAAACAGAACCAAGTCATTTCCAGTCGTTTAAATATACGACACAAATTGAAAGGCGCATTAAAGCGTTTTATCAACTCTATTGGCAACGGAAACACACAAGCAAGAGTTCCCCTATTTACCAAGTACATAATGCCTTTCTCCTCTCATTGCTTTCTAAGAAAATTCATTACTTTTACGGAAGGATAATACCTACAAAATAGGGCACGTCCCGCACCTTCCGGGATACTCATTGGTATTCCCCCTCCTCTCTATCTAAGGTCGGTATCTTCCCCTAGCTACCGAAGAGAGATTTAACCGTCTAGGGATTATATGCACTCTTCGCTCGTGAATAGCCTTTAATTTGGCTTGCAGGAACTCCCCACCATGCACAAACATGATCGTCTTACAAGTGAGATTGGTACAGCGGGGTACACACAAATAACTGGAGCGTCTTTTCGCAGTTCTTATCTTTCGCTTTTACTGGTTTTCGTGGTGGATATGGAAAGACAGAGGATAATTTAACCAATCATGTGTCATCAGAATATGTTAGAGTAGTCTTCTTGCTGTTTTTGTCGCTAACTATGTGATCTTTCAATTTCATGTAAGTGCTGTTTTTCTTGAAGTATAGCGTAATTTAAAAATAATAAGAATAGTCTTTCATGAAATAATGTTGCGCATGCTTGATTGGGTTTATGTCCTCCAAGTGCTGCAAACAGGATATTGATTATGGATCTCTCGTGTATGGATTCATAGGTGAGAGATCTGGAGAACGTACTGTCCACGGCAACAATCGAATATCTTGTGCATCGAGGTAAATAAGGACACAACGGGAAAAAAACTGGTATAGCACTACTTTGTTAAATATGACGTTTCCTAAGTTTCAAAGGGCGTAAAAATTAGATTAGTTAGTAAAAATTAGACTTAGATTTAAAGGCCTTGCCTTAAAATCTGAGAAATGTAATTCGAGCAATTCAGATTGTCAGACACGCAAATTTAAATTTAAATTGGAGGCAAATAAAATACATTTTTGAAAGAAATGATCAGAGAGAAGAATACTAGCAAAAATAAAAACATGATTATTTGAAATCTGCATACTAAATTTTACTCACAAGATGAATATGCTAAAAATTGAACGACAAATATTATGTGATTTAAAAGTACATTATAGTTTTCAAATTTTAATAATTAAGAAAATGTTGTTCAAATATTGAATGAAATGACAAAATATGCTTGTCGTGGTACCTCCTCCTCGTGTTGGTTGTGATAGAGGTTTCGCTAAAGTTTCAGGGGAATCCGAACGTAATAGGGAAGAAAAAATCATTGAATAAGACATGAATTTATTACGAACAGGCATTCACAATTATTCATTCTTTTGAATTTCACGTTAGAGCTGATTATGCAATGTGTTGTAAAGGTAAATTAACTAATAAGAAATAATGAGTACTTAACGTTAATGAGATAAAACCTCTGCAACTAGCCAACCAAGAAATCCTCTAATATCTTCCAATAGCGACTTTAACTCTGGTAGTACTAGCATGGCAATATTATACACATAACAATTATCCTCTATCTCAGTGATCTTCAAACTATTTCAACTCACGGAACATCTAGAACTTGAAGGTGTTTTCGAGGGAACCCTAGAGCTAGAAAGTGTGTTTATAGAAACCCCATTCCGTAAAAAACATACTTAGAATATATCTCAAGATAATATTTAAAGTGATTAGCATGTTATAGATACTTTATGTGATGGAAATTTTTAAAAAAGTGTTGTATTTATTACAGCGTTTCTCAAACTGTAGGGCAGCCCCCTAGGGGCCGTGATAACTCTACAAGGGGGGGAGGATATTAAAAAGTCGAAAACAAAAGATTATTTTAAAAAGTTATTAATTTGCCGAAAGTAAGCAAACAAAATACATTCTGGCATAATAAAAAAGATAAAATACACATTTATACTAATATGATACACTTATAAATGTATCAGTATTTCACAATGTATTTTATAAGTAATTGAAAACTATGAAGTTAAGACAGTGCTTCTCAAACTTTCAATACTGGCGCCCCCCTTTTCAATCACAATTTTTATCGCGCCCCCCTTATATATAATAATTTACTAAATGCAATAATAATGCACTTTTACGATAAAGCAACAATATTTATTATAAACCGTACAAATTCATGATATAAAAATTAAATTTTGTATATGTTACTTTTAAGCAAAAAAAAGTTAAGTAATAGGATAATTACTAAGTTATTTTTCCGTTCTCTGATTTTTAAATTGGAACATATTACAAAATGCGGTGGTTGCTTAGAAGACAAAATATAGATATCAGCTAAATATAGAAAATGAACTCAGAGGGTCAATTTCTAATCATAAGCATTCTTTTGAAAAATTTGCTCTGTAAGACAAGCCCATGGAAGTAGCTAATAATTATTAAACTTGTTCTTAATTTAGTATTAATTAATTAGTCATAAAATACTCTGTGCACCACTCATACATTAAAAGCAGTGTTTCTCAAACTTTCAATACTGGCGACCCAATTTTCAATCATAATTTTTGTCTCGCCCCCTGTACAACAATAATGTATTTACTGCAATAAAAATGCACTTTGAGAGAGAGACGCTAAAGTTACAATACGATCTTAATTATAAACCGTACAAATTAATACGATAAGTATATTAAATTTTGTGTATATGTAACTTTTCAGTAATATATATATATATATATATATATATATATATATATATATGTGAGGAGACAACAAGGGGGTCCAAGACGTTTGTCTTTCTTCTATTTTATTTTAAAACTTAATAAAAATTAATTAGGTAGATAAGTTTGACAATGATATGCAGAAGGTAACGCCTGCTCGCGCACCTCTGTGTTTCTCCCTTCTCCTCTCTTAAAAGTTTTGGTTCTACTTTCACTAGTTCAAAAGTTTCACAGTTTCAGTTCTCATTAGCTGCGCCTGCGCGCGAAGACTGCGTTGTTATCTTGAGAACTATTGGATCCTACATCCGGCTATCCTGACTGTACGCTGTGCGGTACTTCCTCCTTTTTTCCTTTTTCATCGAGACCAGAGGAGAATCTGAAATATACAAAAAAGACGGAACAGACCAGGACTATACGACAAATACATAGAGATTTAACATATAATTTTTCTGAACTAGACAGTTTCTCCATCATGTGAAGGCACCTCTTCGACATCCGGAAGGTTCCACAGGAAAACATTGTGTTTCACAGGCATAAGAACGTCTTTTTTAACAAGTTGATCTTTGGTTGAACGCATCGATATTTTCCTCTCTAGAGTTCTGGACGTCTGTTCAAAACGATTTCTCTTTTTCCTCCGTTTCCACTGCCAGGGCTCAAAGATTTCCCGGAGCATTGTAAACCGATGATGTTTACACTTCATAGGTAAAGGGTTGGGTTGCTGGGAGTTGAAGTCCACGGAACTCGTTTTCATGGCACCATTGACTTTCTTACACAATACTATATCAGAACATTTTTCTCTTATAATACTCATTTTTAACTTAGTACTCTTAATTTTATTACATTTATAATCCTTAATTAGAGAACTCGAATCATTTCTAGTATTAAAGTTTTTAACATGTGGCAAATCATAACTAGATTTTTTTATCACACTTGAAACAGAAAAATTTGAATTAAAATGAACACCCAAAGAGGATCCACTTTCACTCAATAAAACATCGCTCTTTGCGTGGCCTAGTTTCTTTATTTCAGCATATACACTGGGATGTATAATAATTTCTTCGGTCAAGGTCGGTGATATTGCCGTTCGAACACTTAGACCGGGAAGTGTTGAATAAAAAATATTTATGGGTTTAACTTCTACCATTCGCTGTTCGCCAAAACATGAACTTAATGTTATTATTTCTTCGGAAGGTGTTTGCACTCTAATTAGTGAGGAATTTAAAACTGGGATCTGGCAACCTGAATCGATCAAGGCTGTTACGGGCTGATTTTCTACAAAAATGTGTACATATTGAAGATTTGCGAATTCATCGCTATTTTGTTTTTCGCTCTCGACTTTCAAAGTATTCACGTTTATTCTATTATGGATGTGGGATTCTTTAGGCTTAAAACGCTTCTCACAGTCTCTTGTGTAATGAGATGAATCACCGCATATATAGCAATTTTTATTTTCTCTTTCAAGATATTGGGGATAGTTCTCTTTAATCTCTGGTTTAAAGTTTTGTGATCTATTTTTAAAGGGGTCTTGGTTATATCCATAGGTAATAGGAATTTCCTTACGTGATCCGTTTTTAGATGAAATATAAATATCACACTCTTTAGCTAAATCGATAGGCCTAAACCAATCTTCTGCTTCTCGAATGCCAATATGAGTTGCGGTTTCCTTATTTAAAGTTTCGAACTGTTTCTCTTCGACTTTAGCTGCAGGATTTAAACTTAATGCTTTATTTTTAGCCGTTTGAAGTTCGACTTCTTTTTCTAATTTTGCTAACTGAAGTTTCGCGAGCTCAATTTTCTGTTTTTCTAAAGTTACCTCTCTTTCGTTTCGCGATACCCTCTCATCTATACAGTTTTTAATTAAAGTTTTAACGAAATCTGGATCACTTTCAAATGTACTACTGTTCTCAATTTTAGTCTTTAGTTTAACTATAGTGTCCGTACTCTCCACAGTACCGTCTAGATCCTCAACAACTCTTATGAGATCCTCTTTAAGAGCGTTTTTATACATTTTAGAAAAATATGGAAAGATCCTACCTTTTTTTTCTAGCTCCCTTGTTGCTCGCACGTACGATGTATCCAATAATTGAAGAAAAACTTCGATTCCACTGATTTCACCTCTTCGCAGGTAATATAGTTGAAATTGTTCGAATTGGCACCTCTTCTCAGGTGTTTATGTGAGTGGTTCCAACCTCTACACAGGCGGAATAATTGTCGATGGTTCCAACCTCTACACAGGCGGAATATTTGTCGATGGTTCCAACCTCTACACTGGCGGAATATTTGTCGATGGTTCCAACCTCTACACAGGCGGAACGAGGTTTTCGAAAAATGGCGGCGCGTCTCCTCCACGGACGGCTTTTGTTCACGTTCCAAACTTAGATCAAAATCGAAATTTTTCAATCCCGGCCTATACACAGGCGGAGTTTTCATGCTGAGTTCAAACCTCTACACAAGTTTCAAATGGCGGAGCGTCTCCTTCACGGAGGCTTTTGTTCATTGTCAGACTTTGGTTCAAAATGAAATTTTTCGATCGCGGCCGAGCCCCATAATTTGTGGGAGACAACAAGGGGTCCAAGACGTTTGTCTTTCTTCTATTTTATTTTATAAAAATTAATTAAAAAGGTAGATAAGTTTGACAATGATATGCAGAAGGTAACGCCTGCTCGTGCACCTCTGTGTTTCTCCCTTCTCCTCTCTTAAAAGTTTTGGTTCTACTTTCACTAGTTCAAAAGTTTCACAGTTTCAGTTCTCATTAAAGACTGCGTTGTTATCTTGAGAACTATTGAATCCTACATATATATATATATATATATATATATATATATATATATATATATATATATTTTAAGAAAATTACTTAAAATATATATATTACTTAAATTGTGTTATTTTTCTTTCTCTAATTTTTAAATTGGAACAGATCGCAAAATGATGTATTTAAAGATTTATTTCCTTCAGCATTCATTTCTCAAAGTACAAATGTCATTAGAAAAATAGACTAGTCAATGTCGCTCTCTATCATATCCATCACATCTGGCATTATAGGGTACGTTTGCGTGAGTCTGGGCAACCTATCGGACGTCTGCGCAAAACATGTAAAAATGCTTTTCCTCGTACAATTCAGTCAGTTTGGTCGACTCGATACTCCTATAGCTACCGAATCTAGCTTGAATGTACATTTTTTAATTTCGACGTTAATTGTAATTCACGGTAATTAAGTATTTACGGCAGTAATTAAAACAATATCATACATACATTTTTAAGTTGTAAGCAAACATTCGACCATAATAAAGAATCAACAAGTACACAGAATAACGAGCATGGTTCGAAAATTAAATCAAGACGATCTTCTCAGAAATACTAAAATTTTGGATTTACCACCTTTGAAGAAAATGATGGAAAAAAAGCCCCAGCTCGATATGTGTTAAAACTTACAAATCTGTAGAACAACGTGTGAAAGTTGTTTTTAAAACATGTAAAATCATTTACCTATGTTGGCAAAGAATTTTAAAAAATTTTTCTGGATGAGGACAGCTTGGTAGCAAGTTACGAGTGGATTAGGGATCTATTTCAAGATACTCAGAAGGGCTCTCAACTTCCGAAGAAGAAATTTTCATAGATTTCACATCCAGTGAAAAATTAAAAGGCAATTTTGTAATAAATCGCTCTTTGAATTTGGGGTAGAGGTGGATGAGGAATTATCTGTACTGAAAACAAAAGCACTTCGTATACTATTACCATTTTCAACATCCTACCTTTTTTCAAACCGGATTTTCTGCAGTGGATGCCTTGAAGACAAAATATAGATCTCAGCTAAATATAGAAAAATAACTCTTTAAGTGTCAATTTCTGATATTAAACCTTCCTTTGAAAAACTTTCCTCTATAAGACAAGCCCGTGGAAGTAAGTCCCTAATAATTATTAAACTTGTTCTTAATTTAGTAACAAGATTGATTGATTGATTGAATATTAACGTTGCACTGTTCAGCTGCACGAGGGCTTTTGACGACGGGCCACGTAATTTTGAACCATGGTCAAGTGACGTGGATGCTGGCACCCCTCTCTCTAACTACCACACCACACCAACGGGAAAACGTTTCAACTCTCAACAGATTTAACGTGCATCGCTGCCCTACACGGCGGGTCTTTAGTGGTACTGGACTCGAACTCGTGACAAGGCAAGCGACGATCCGATACCTATACCACTCAGCTACCGCGGCCAAATTCAGTAATAAGAAATTATTTATAAAATACCTTCTTCAATACTGATACATCAAACGTATACTGGCTAAAACACCGACTCTTCGCACGAGTTCATTTTTAAAAAAAAATAAAACATTATTCTTGATATAATAACTGAACTGTAAGGAGGGTAAAACTGTGTGCACGACATTGTATACAAAAATGTAAAATGATTTTTTAGATAAATGCTATAATTGTAAATAACTGTTTAAAAGAACTGTAATTTTAAACCTCACACAATTAGCATTTAGAATTAATGTTAAATTATGAAAAAGAATATAAAATTCCGATGAAGAATAATTGTGTTACTTTTTAACTTTTAAAGCGAGAAGACTTCAAAATGTTTTAACCCGGGTGCAGGCGCGTACTCGATACTAACATTAATGGTAGTGCGGGGGGACTCAGTCACCCCAATCATTTGTTTAGAATTACTTTTACTGTACACGATACAAATGAATTCTAGTGAATATTTTAATTTATAGAAAGTATACTTACCTTCTTTCAAGGACTATTAAATTCTTTGATGATTTGAGAAAAAAATCCAATAAAACTGAACTAAAATGATTTAAAAGTACAAGACCATAATAAAGGACGTAAATCAGACACTTTTCAATTATCCAACAGAAATGTTAAACCAATCAATTCTTTTCCAAATATCGCAAAACTCAATTATTTACAATTTCCTAAGCGAAAAGCAAACGCATAAAAGATGGGAGGGAACTAATATTGAATAACCATACCACATAAGATTGAAGGTCAATCAAATGATTAGCAAACGTACTGTGCAGCCTGGCTGAAAAGTGAATCATGACTTCCTTTTCTTTTCTACAACTAATGTACAGTATTTCAATAATAATTACAGTGGTGAATTGTTTATCTTCTTAGAATTTTCTCAGGGTCTGGGTTTCGTTTTTCTTTTAACGAGTAATATTTTATGTTAAAACGTAATAAAAAAATCTCTCATTGAGGAAATACAGCAAATAAAACAAAATGTTTTTTTTTCTTTAATTTGGTTTTGGGATCAAAGATAGCTATTTGATGACGGAAAAAAGCCAGATAAAAAACATAAATTATGTCAGTGTTGTTGTGTGTATTTTTTTTATTATGGAAGAAAGCATTTTGTTTTACTTCTCTTTCCGGTTATTTTTTTTTAAAAAAAATCTTTAAATTTTCGATACGCTCGCGCCCCCCTTGTAGGGTCATCGCGCCCCCTCTGTAATACGTAAATCCTTCGCAAACACTGCCCAGTTAATTTTATTGCATTACAACGCTTTCGGAATAATTCTATGGATAGGAATTCACAGAAAAAAATCGTACTTCGGAAAGACGTATGTATACGCTCGGACCAATTAATACATTGGATGACAAAGACGTTCATATACGTCGGCGGGACTTAAGAGGTTAAAGTCGTATATTATAGCCTTAGCATCAAATCATAGTATTACTGAATTCAATGTATTGTTATTGTATGGAAAAATGGGAGCGCGATGGAAATTATGACTGAAAATTGGGTCGCAAGAATCGAAAGTTTGAGAAGCACTTATTTATTATTAAAAAAATTCTAATCTAATTTTTTAATATAATTTAATAATATTAATTTGTGATCCAAGTGTCACCTACTCATGTTTCATATTTAGTAACTGAGATATGGGCTTGCTTTTTTTCGCGCAAAATGTCAGTCTAGGTCTTTTAAAATTAAATTCACAAATTTTGAGGTTAAATTCATAAAATCATGACATATTCTGAGTTCAATGTAATTTTATACTTTGCTTTTGTAGCCACTCACTTTAAGAAATATATTTCCCTTACACACAAAGTTCTGAATAGCACTAAAATATTTAAAGCTGCGTTAGAAATACTGGGCATTTTGCATGAATTTGCAACCTAAAATTTAGGAGCTGTTCTTGCTTAAATTTAGATTGCAACATCGAATCTGCTGATAAGTTGTTTCCGCTCCACTGTAGGTGGTTTTTTCTTCACAAATGGAAAACGGAGCATTTTTCTTTAGAAAATTGTTTCGTTTCGAAAGACACTGTGCTAACTAACAAGAATATTCTCTTTCTAGAAAGAAATATATATAAAGATAAAACACGCGTGGTTTAATATCCCTTTATTATATTACAATAAAAGTTTAAGAAGTGTTGCAAAATAAAGTTATTATAAAAATTAAAATTTTCAGTTTTAAGGAATAGGGGATGGACTTTAGATACTTGTAACTATGCAAAATTCATAGAGAAGGTAAATCCATTTTGCATACATATTTATAAGTTTACATTCGAATTTTTTTTATTGTGACTTGTGGAACCTCTGGGTATGCATTGTGGAACCCCAGGGCTCCGTGGAACACAGTTTGAAGAACATTGCTCTATCTCAACGACCATTTATATACTACTTAAAAATGGCTTTCATTTGCGGAGTTTAGTTATTCTAGCTCAAAGTGCCAATTTGGCTGGACGGGGAAAATCCTCGATATAAAAAGGATAGACTTCGCTGATAGACTATTGTTTAACATTTAAGAGTTAATTGCATCAGTTTGTATGAAAATAGGAACGCCAACTGTACAGCAGGTAAAAAAGAAGTAGGGGAGACAGGGACAAGATGAAGGTTGGGGCAAGATAACGAATGTCTTAATTTTTTCCGTTTTCCACTAGGTGGCAGGATCAACCGAGCACTACTGGTTCTCCTATTGGCCGTTCGTTAAACAATAGTATAGAGAAGCTGAAATCGCCATTTTTGCATTAGTTGTGAAGCTTTGATTGTTTACCATTGCCACGATATAACTTTTCGGCATCTGTAAATAAGCTCTGCTACATACAAAGATACAGTTAAGATGTATTATTTTCTTTAAAATTTATGAGTAAATTAGTTTAAATACTACTTATTACCACGACTAAATGCCAATTAATTGACTTTCTTCATGGAAATGGAAACGAATATTTTTAAACAGGCAGTCAGGGGCAAGATGACGAGCTCGTCATCTTGTCCCGTGTGTTTCGGGGAGTTTATTAAACTAACTATGTTGTCAGTTGTATTAAATCCTGTAAACGCTTCTTTGTCTGTGTTTTTGTCCGCTCAACCTTACGCTTCTATCTCTTCTGGGGCTAAGGGGTGCATCGGATCGTCGAATGAGTCGCTCGAAAGTGGGCAACAAGAGAAAGACATTTTGCCATCCTCTAAGCCCCCCACTCTAGTACCCGAAAGAGAAACCAGTTGGAAATGTCGTGAAAGGGTTTACAGAATGTGGGATCGAGCCTCATAATCCTCTTGTGTTTAGCGAACATAACTTTGCTGCTGCGAAAACTACTAACCATGATGTTGTTGCCGATGCAACTGAGATTAATAGTGCTAATCCTTAGACCCTGGCAGTAGAAAACCAACATATAACCCCCCAGAAGAACCAGAACTTATGGCAAATACTGATTCCGATGCACCAAAGAAGCCTGTTAGTGTTTTTGTTCAAACCATTGCCTAAAGCCAGTGTGAGAAAAGAAGTAAAAGCAAAAAAGTGAGCTCATGCATTCTTGCAAGCACACCCATCAAAGAAATGTTAGAACAAGAGAAAAGCAGAAGGAAGAACAGGAAATTTTAAGAAAATATAGAAGCTCGTGAAGCTAAAAGTTGAGTAAAAAAATCAAACTAAGTTTCTGTAGGCCTAAGTCTATAAAATCCAGGCCAAACAGTCCAGTTGCATCAATTTCAAAGGATGGGGTTATAAGATGTCTTGCTTGTGAAGAGAAATATAATAACCAACAGAGGAATGGATCTAGTGCTGTAAATACCAGAAGTGGTGACTTAAGGAATGTTCCAATTATGAAAAGGGCGTTTTTATTTGTGGCTATTGTTAGCTGCACAACTAAACAGCTCAACATTACGTTACAATGCATCACGCTTAGTTTGATATTTTGTAAGATATAAAAACACAGTTATCATTTGTTAAACCGTGTAACATATTCAAAGGATAAAATTTTTTCAACATTTTTCAGTGTTGTCATCTTGTTCTAGTACTGGGGCAAGATGACAATTTGTTAAGGTTCTGAAAAAATAAAATTATACTTTGTTTTTTAAATTGAAAAACTAAATGGCAATGCATTTAATACTACAAAGAACTACTCTAACACTTCATGTAAAAATAATTTTAAAATAAATTAATAAACAACAAAAACTGTTAGCATAGTCATCTTGCCATGGTCTCACCTATAATATATTATTTAGTTTTGGAAGCTTCTAATCATGACTATAATTTTTTGAAAATCTATGTTTTTTTTACAAAAAGAGTTAAAGAATTGCTTATAATTTAAACAAAAATTGATGTATATGTCTATCGAAAATAAATGACAATTGAGATGCCACTGTATGATTCTTTTAGCTTTCATGATTATCTTTTCACGCTTCTTTTCTCTTCTTATCATTGAATGATTATTTATTGGTCTCTCTAGTAGAGATTATTAAAAAATATTATATATATATATATATATATTTAAATATATATCAATCAATTAAAAATTATAAATATATATCAATCAATTAAAAATATTATATATATATATATATATATATCACCGAGGAGGAAACTTTTTGCTAAAAGAAGAAAAACAAAACGTTGTGGTTGCGTAGAAAAACTCTCACAAACATAAAAACAAGTAGTAACACACAAAGCAGCAAGACAGAAATACTTTCGGTTTAAAGACACTTACAAAAAGCAGCAGTTTCTATCCTGAAATCTCAGTCTATTTATACTGATGGTTAACCATAATCTCCTGAAATTAAATGACTTCCCTCAAATGCTTTTCTAACTGGTCCAAATAATCGGATGATGTAGATTACATAACTTTAAACCTAAAAATGCTGAACTTTCAGATTTGAAGAGATAAAGTAATTGTTATATCTCGTCAGGCGGGTAAACTAAAAATTGAAAATTGATTATTACGCTCAGTCCAGGAAAGCTCGGAATTCTTATGGATTAAAAAAACCGTAAGATAATATTAAAGTGAATTAATGCACACACACTAAATATATATATATATATATATATATATATATATATATATATATATATATACAAATAGCTATAAAACCCAAGTATAATTAGTCAAGATAGTATATACAGGAAATATTAACCACAATAGTACAATAACAAACTCCTGGCTTTAGGAAACAAGATTACAGGTTTAAACAAAGTTTTGGGGTTAGCCAATCTTCAACTGTAATTTGCCTATACTCTGAGCCATATAGAAAGGAAGGAATAATATTAGGAGAAATTTAAATATTACAAATAAAATACACTATACTATTAAAATATAACGATAAAATTATAGTATATAATGATATATATATGTGTATATATATAATTATATACTATAATACAATATAATATATGTATATATATTATTTTTAACTACATTTATCATAATACTATATTAGTTAGCGAGAACTCTGAACTTTATTAGTCATTGTATTGAACATGGATACCATATTAATTTTCTTTGTAATTGTATTTCTAATGGTTTTCAGTGAAATGACAAAATATGTAGTAATATTTGCATAGTAAGTTTTTTTAAATAAATTATACAGTTACTCAAGAGATGGCGCTACATGTTTAATAAAATTAATAATACTTTTATTGTATTAGTATGACTGTGTATGTTGTTAGAAAGTCTTTAAAATTCCAATGAATTTTATATCAGTGATTACGGTTTTTTTTAAATATGCATTCATAGACTTACTTGTATTTTTCTTAATTTACTAACATAATAATTAGTTTATTATGTATTTAAGAATAATATAAAATGTAACAATTGTAAATGAAGTATGATTGTGAAACATTTCTTCTATTCACGCCATGTCAGCAAATCTTAATTTTAAGATGGAAATTATCATAT
This sequence comes from Trichonephila clavipes, assembly GCA_019973935.1. Classification (NCBI taxonomy): domain Eukaryota; kingdom Metazoa; phylum Arthropoda; class Arachnida; order Araneae; family Nephilidae; genus Trichonephila; species Trichonephila clavipes. The sequence goes on from BMAU01004340.1 coordinate 182,555, forward strand.
TAATGAATGAATAATCAGTGGAAACAAAAACATTACCAGAAAGGGAGACAGTGTAAAAGACTTCTCTAACAATTATCTCTAAGAATAATGAATGCATAAACTTTCTATGAAAGTTAAAGCCTTTTTTTATAGTATGTGGTCGATTGTCCAAAGTAATTTGCTGCATTAATCACACACACTTCACTCTCAGAGTTAATGTATTAGAACTATATATTTCGAAGTAATTAAGCGTCCAGGTTTGTTAATTCAAACTTAATGCATTGTAACTGCATCATCACACTATTAATCTGATTCATTAAGGACCTATTTTGAAAACTTAATGGTGGATCTTAATCTCAGAGGCATATTCTAATGACTAGTGATTCTTAAAATAAAAGACTACATCATTTTTGGAGAAAGTGACTATATGCTCTGAATAACTTTAAGCGAACACAGTATTTCATCTAATCCTGAGCTGAGTTTTAGTTGTGATTCATACAAAATATGAACTGTGAATATAACAAAAAGTGATGAAATTTCTGATTATTTTAGCATAAATAATGCTCCTCACCTACTTTGGAGCTGAATTTTTAATATTCGATGGGAGTTTAAAAATATGTTTCATAATATTATTTTGTGATAACATAAATATGTCATCATAAGATTTATAGGTTAAAATACAGCCTCTATAAGAATACAGTTAGGTGGATAGTTCTGCAACATTAATGAAGATGAAATACTAACAAAAGATACCTTACTGTCCTTCGAAATAGTTACCTCCATAACTATGCACCGCCGAGATTTAGTATACATGTCTTGGTAACTTTGCAAGAAGTCTTCTTTTGGGATAGAGTTCAAAAGCCTCGTCACGTTTCGTTGGATGTTAGGAATATCAATAACACATTTTTCTTATCTCTAAATTTTGAATAACGATTTGTCACACGGATTCATGGTTAATCTATAGTTCATTAGCTACCATACGCACAGTTATTTGATGAACTTTAGTGATTAAGAGGGTCCGGCAGTTGAATTTTCGGAAAATTATCGATTTTCACTTTTTTATATTTTCTAAGAGTTCAAATATTTCAGTTTACAATGATATATGATATAAGGAAGTACCATAATTTGAAGCATTTTTATTTATTTTTTAAAATAAAGTTACTCCTTGACGCGCATCATTTCTGATGAGCGCTAACCCACATGATATTCAAGGGGAAAAAATTAGAATGTATTGGGCTTATCCAAAAGTGTATGAGTACACTTCTTTTAGATCTTCAAAGCGAAACAGAGAAAAAAAAATTAAGTGATAGAAAAGCCTAAGAGGTCGTAATCGACTCACCGATATTTTAATAACAAAAATTCAAAGATATTATAGTATGGCAATCAGAAATAATATCAATGATCTACACAGCATGAAAACTGCTGTTTGGGCTGTTTATTGTCATCTTCTGTCTTCAAACGAGAGCCCTCAACATGGACTGTGTCCTGCGATTATACATACCTGGTGCAAGTTTCAAAAGATATAAGCTGCATGTAACGAAAGGCATTATGTCATAAACACATACACATGTACCATATACCATAATGAATTAAATGAAGCCATATTTTAAAGATCTAGGTGACCCTATATAAGGGATGTTGAATCATTGGCACGCGTGCCATTGATGGCACGCGGTACAATATTTTGGGTACACACCGATGAAAAGGATCGACTGCGACTGATTATTCAATTAAGGAATTTTGAGTGAGATTTTCTCAGTTCAAAGAGTTATCAAAAACGCTCAAGTTTATTGTGTATCCTGTTTTGACATCATTTGATAAACTGAACTTGCCCAATTCAATTGGTTTGAAATTGAAGAATTTGAAATACAGCTTATTGATTTCCAGTCTAGTTCAATATGGATTCATAAAATTATTGAAACAAGGAAAAAGTTAGAATTGATTGAAACAGAAAGATTAACAAAGCAATATAAGTAAAAACGCCAATAACGAAATTTTAGAAACATTCAATTCAATTCCAGATACGTTTAACTATTTGAATAAGCCGGCTCATGCTATTTTAACCATATTTTCATCAACCTATGCCTACGAGTCATTATTTTAGAGATGAATAACATTAAAGACTCGCTTAGAAACCATTTAGCAGATGACTTCGATTTACAGCATTCATTCTGCTAAAAGTAACATCTTACCTGATTCTAATATAATTTTTTTTCGTGTTATCGGCAGCAGCAGAAATCACGCTAATGTTGTTTTAAGTAATTTGAATTACATGTTTAACTAAAACATTTACTACTATAAAATGTAAAATGTATGTTTCTTTAGTAAATAAAAGATTTTGCGTTTTGTTTGTATTTAGTTTTATTATTTTCCCAATAATCACAAGTCAAAATTATTTGGCCATACGTCTATATCTCACTAAGCATTTCTTTAGAAAAAATGGCACGTTGAACCATAATGGTTCACCACCCCTGCCCTATGTTATTAACAAAATGTTTACATGGAAAGACCCAGAACCCAAATGAGTCAGTTAATAACACCATATGGTCTCAGTGATTTCAAGACCTACATTTGTGGAATTAAAAACTCTAAAATTATAGGGGTGAATACAGTTATTGCATTGTCCAATAGGAGTCATGTAGCAAAATTAATTATCTTAAAACATTGTGATATTGAACGAAGTTATAACTGTGTGCCATGCTTCAAAAAATTAGATACACTTAGAATTCGTGCAGCCCAAAGAAAGCATCTTAAGATCCAAAAAAGGGGCTAAATTATTGAAAATAATGAAAAAAGAAAATTAGAAGAGAGTCTTTTGTACGAGAAGAGAGTAAAAAAGTGCTTCATATCCTTTTGGAAAGTATTAAAAAAAAGTAAATGCTCAAAAAATTACAAATTTTAACTTTAAAACCTATTTTCCCAAAATGCAATATTTTTCACTTTATGTACCTTTTTCTCAAAAATTACTTATTATATAATCCTCAAATTTTCAGTGAGCAGATTTTTAACATGTTTACACATTTTAATGGAGGGAATTAGATACACCTCTTAAATCCTTTTAGATATGGCTTTTTTAAACCAAAATTTAGGGGAAATAATTGGACAATTTCTAAAAAATTCATAATTAAACAATTTTTTAACAAAAAGATAAAACTCTTTGTTAAACTGTTATTTGTAGTACTCATAATCTACTGTAAAATTGTTATCAATGAGAAGTATATAATTTCTGAGAAAAAAGTACATAAACTTACGCAATTTAACATGGACTTCTATGGACGTGTCTCGGACCCCCTTAATTTCCTCTCTTTCTAAATGTTTTCGTCACTGAAGGAGGTCACAAGTTTTCCGCTGCAAGGGTTGTAAAAGCGAATTTCCCTGCTTTTCGAAAACGAGTGAACCACTCGTGCACACACTTCATGGACAGTGCTTCATCTTCCATTGCATAAGTTTCTTTTGGTGTCTTGCCAAACTTAAAACAAAACTTTAAATTGATCTTTTGTTCGTTCATCTTCCTGTCCTCAGTTAAGAACCAACGAACTAAACAAGTACTTCGTAAATCAAGTTTTACATGGAACACAAATGAGACTCAACTAAACAATGGTGGGGGCAGAAGGTCAACACCTTCTATTACGCATGTGCAGCGTTTTGTTTCGCCAGTGTTTTCAGATCAGCCGTTCTGACTCTATTCACCGAACTTCATTGTCAGAGGTTGTATGTTAGACCTTTCATTTTAACAGATTTTATTTATGGCTCCCTAAAAAAGAATAGCTAAATGGCTTACACGTACCTTACTGAGCGATTGGAACTTTTCCCTAAAATCACATGTAAGTTCTAGAAATAACTAATATTTCCCTCCATTAGTACACATGATTACTTGAATGTAGGGAAGGATAATTCTGCCTTTTTTATCGTTCGACAATTGAAGCTTATTGATGCCCTAACTCAGCCTTGAAGTTGTCGTGGCCCGAAGGTTGGGGGAGGAAGAGGGTTCGAGAAAGAAGCAGGCATAATCATAAAAATAACGGCTTTTATTCTATCTTTAGTGCTTTATGTAGTATACAAATTTTAAACTTAATTCTAGAAGCAATATGGAATCCTAACCTGCAATTGGATAACTAGATTATCGAAAGTACTTATCTGGATTGAGTCTCCTTACTATCATCCTTCTCGAAACCCGTCAGCTTTGTCAGCTCCAAGATTGATTACTTCACCACTTCCTGTGGACTCTACGTCGAATTCTAATCTCAAGACGCGTGACCACTTAGTCGCTGTTCACCCTTACTAACACTTGGATTAACACGCTTAACTATTAACGCCCATGTTCAACGACAGGCACTTAAATAGAAGTTACATTTGCATAAAATCAAGTCATCTCTTCGGTAAGTGGTTTTTAAACTAAAAGCTCTGTTAAACGATATATTCCCCAAGAGGATTAGTAGAAGACTCCGAATAGTACCGGTTACAAAGTGATGTTTTAATTTATTGATAATAAGAACTAAGTTCTTGACAATGTAACTCATCCCCACTACAGATGATTTAATTTAACAATATTCGATTGGAATTGAAACATTATGTTTTAAAAATGTATGGATGTATTGATATGAGGTACCATTTTGAAGATAAAAAACTGACTTGCAGTGTGTGAGAGATTAATTTTAACAATGTACCAATGAAATTCTTTACTGCATATAATTTTTTTGCACGGATATACAAAAATAACCAGTGTATTGATTTTGTTAAAAAGATTGGAAATGTGAAATCTTATTATTTTGTAATTAATCGTTAATTTTTGCTTTCAATTGAAGCATTGACTGATAGTATAAAAGGAACAATGTTTTTATAAAAACAGTAGAACTTGTTTTTGTGCTGTCCTTTTTTTATGTGACCGCATAAAAAATTTTTTTGCAGTATTTCCACGAATTTGCTTGTTATATGTAAGAATCAATGAAATTTTCGAATATTTTTTTTGTGCGGTTATTTTTATGTGGTTTTTATCAACCGCACAAAAACAGGTTCAACTGTATAAGACTACGCACGCTATATTTTATTATAAAAATGTTCTTGTTGTTTTCAATGCCACCTGATCGTCAAAGGCCAGATCGAGCCCCACGAAATTCATCATGGTAAAGGGCTGTCGTTAGCCGTGGCCTTGAGCACTATACAGGTGACAGTACGATTTGGCTCGATTCCGCCCCCATTTTAGAGGGAGAACACTCTGGGGATGGTCAGAGGCCTCCCACCTCTCTTCCCCTTCAACGAACCTCACGAGAGGACTTGCGGCTCGACGGCTGCTTAGAATATCCGCCGCCCCATGCCGCTCAGGCTCTATACAATTACAAACATCCATGTCTTCTCCGGGATTCGAACCTAGTCCCTATGGCACAGCAGTTAGTGTTGCTAACCCCTGTACCGTATGGGCGACATTATAAAAATAAATTATAACAAACTTTTAGACACTGTTTATTACCTTATATGCATGGCTATATTTATATCCCAGAGAACCAGCTAAAAGCCCTTACATTACAAGTGCATCTGTGTGTCATATTATTATCATAATAATAAGCCAAAATAAAGTGTTTTGTTTTTTCTTAAGCAATTAGCTATTACCCACCGACTTCACTGGGTATTTCGTAATATTCTATAACTATATACTACTTTCAACTTATGGATATTTAAGCCTTAGCATGAAACCTTCAAAGGCATTGCAAATCATATTCTTATAACCAATTCCTCTTCATTCAAAAAACCTACGGCTAGAATTTCTAAAATGGAAGGGTTATTATCTCTTACGCCTCAGTTAGCCTGTCCCTTTCAAAGTCGATTACCACAAAAATCGTTTTCAGAAGGTGCCTATTCAACAAAAGAAACATGCCTGTCAACTTTTAAGTATGAAGGTCTAATATTTCAAAAACTGGTATTTTTTTTCTAAAGCACCCTTACAATTCCCTGGATTTAGATTTTTACATAAACCGTTTCCTAGTGTTTCCTCTTCAGCAAAAGAAACAATTCTGCAAAATGTCAAGTTTGTCGGACAAAAAAATAGTTCCGGAAATCTTGCGATGAAATAGTGAATAAATAAGTGAGTTAGAGAATGAAGGAATTAGTGAGTAAATGAATAAGTGAGTAGAATTATAAATGAGTAAATGAATAAGTGAGTAGAATAAATGAATGAATGAATAATTGATTAGAATAAGTGAGTAAAGGAATAAGATAATAACTTTTCTCCTATAAATAAAAATAATTTATGTTGATTATTATGGAATTTTAACTGTTTTCATATTTTCAAGCATAATTGTCTCAGATCTAATTCAAGAATCAACAATAACTTACGTTTCTTCATTTCGTCATAAAAGTTCCAAGCAGGCAAAAGATTCTCACCATCAACTAGTTACATTTTTTATATATAGATTGCTGAATAACAAAACATAAAATGAGCTTGGTAAAGTTTCTACATTTTTTTTCATTATCATTGCCATTTTATAAAATGCAAACCTTCTTAAGCTGCTTAAGTTTTATTAAGCGTCACACGCGAAGAGCAAAAGTATTCAAGCGTCACCTGTGTCGAACAACATGAACAAGAAAACACGAAAAAATGCTTAACATCTATTATAGAGTTCGAAGGAAAACATAATTACAAAAAAAAATAATAATTACTAAGACGCTGCACACATAAAAGTCGCGTTTTATTTTAAAAGATGAATTTATGATCGAAAAAAAAGCGCACTCTTTAAAGAAAGAGATGAGAAATGTCTTTTCTGAATATGCCATTTTCAGAGTTTTAATTTTCCGGATATATCTATTATACATTTTTTTCCGAACTGTCCGCCATTTTAATGGAATTTCTGACGTTCTTCAGTTATTGTTATGTTCGAGTGATTAAACTTTTGATTCTTTGAAGGAGGGAATTTTTCTTTTGGAAAAAAATGCTAGTGCTTTCTTGCTGAAATTAAAATTTTATCGTACTTCTCTTCTGCCTTTTTTTTTCTTTTTAGAATCTTTAACCGTTAGTTGAATGAAAAGCCTGAAGTTGGGGTATGTTTATGAGCCATAAGGTTATAAAATATGATGAAAAGTTGCTTTCGCGTTCGATCATCGGATGTTTTAAGGATTGAACTTTGTTTTTTTTTTGCTAAATCCAAGTCATTTTTATTTTTAAGAGTACAGATATGACCTAATGTATGTACATATCAAAAAAGAAATTCGTAATGTCAATGGAAACTTGTTTACTGAAAGATCCTGGAGAAGTAAGACAAAAGTAAAAACTTTTTAAACTTATTTTATAAATTGATTTCATTTGAATGTGTAATAAATCTAAAGAATAATTCTTTGATAAGCTGGTTTTTTATCTCTAAATTTTCGCACTTGTATTCCTTTCTACTATTATACGCTTCACAATTTGTTATTATTTTTTATTCAGATAAATCAATTTTATATTAAAATCCCAAATTCATTTTTTAAAATTAATTTCGATTTTAATCGAATTAATTTACCAAATGCAAATAATATTAGGTAAGGGGAAAAGAAATCCATTATTTTTGCATGAAAATCAAGACTTTTTTAACATGCTTCCGATTGTTCGATCTGAGTCAAATATGCACCGTTTTGTTGTATAATTTGTTGCCATATTAAAAGTAGCTTCACATAATGCCTCTCGCATAGAAGTCTCGGCACATATTGGCGAAAACATCTAGTAATCGATTTTCACAATCTTCTCTTGAACCTAATTTCTTATCACTCAGGAAGTTTTGCATTGCGAGAAAAAGGGGATAATCGCTTGATGCAAGGTGCGGACTATATGGTGGATGCATGAAAACTTCCCAACTAAGCTCCCATAGGTTCTGGTGAGTCACTGCAGAAGTGTGTAGACTGGCGTTGTCCTGACGAAACACAAAACCTCTTCTGTTGGTCATTTGTGGTCAATCGCTAGCTTTAGACAGTCCAGTTGTTAAAAGTGCAGATCTAAATTTAGAGTTTGGCCATGCGGAAGCAACTCCTAAAAAATTATTCCTTTCCAGTTCCACCATATACAAAGTAGAACCTTCTTGGACATTAGTCCTTGTTCGGCCACCACTTGAGCTGCTTCACCGCACTTTGACCGCGATCCTTTTCGCACAATATTGTAGTATGAGACCCATTTTTCATCCCCAGTCACCATCCGCTTAAGAAATGGGTCGATTTCATTCCGTTTGGCCAAGACTTCGTGGATGGAAATTCGCTCCATCATGTTTTTTGGTGTTAATTGGTGTGGCACTCAAACAAGGAGCTTCTTTTTGAATTAAACTTTGCGCAAATGGCTTAAAACTGTTTTATGATTCATCTTTATCTCCTGGGTGATAATAGGACTACTAACATGTCGGTCAACTTCGATTATTTCTGTGATTTTATCGACATTTTTGACGACGCACATGCCTGTGCGAGGTGCATCTTTAACATCAAAAATACCTGAATGGAATCGAAGAAACCAAAATTGCACACGCAATTAGCTGTTACGGTATCGGCACCATAAATAACAATCGCAATTTCAGCCACTTGGCTTGCATTTTCGCCTTTATTAGAGAAAAACCGTAAAAAGAACTGAATTTTCTCTTTGTTGACTTCCATTTTTAACACCCTTTGACTCACAACTGCATGGACCAAACAAAAAAGGCGGAATAATTTTGTTAGCGTGAAATGTCACCTTGACAACGAGCATAAATTTCAAATTGTTTGATCGATACTTCACGAGATATCGACTCTACAGCCACCTACCGCAAAATAATGGATTTCTTTTTCCACAACGTAATAATTTTGAATTTAAGACGTAAAATGCACTCAGGAACATTAAAAATACCGACCCATAAAGAAAGCATCGGATTGAAATGAAATTTAATACACATAATGACACAGATAAGAGATTCACTTGATCTCAAAAACAAGACAATTTAACGAATACAGGGTGTGCAACGACACAAATACTGGGCAACTTCAATAGCGCGTTGGACCACCTCCAGCTGCAATACATGCAGCCACACGATCTGGCATTGAGTTGATTAGACACCTTATGTTGTCCTGAGACAGATGGGTCCACAAATCTTGAACAGCCAACTCTAAATCATGTACAGAGTGACACGATGGCATCTGCCGTTTTAGCTGATCCCACACGTGCTCTACAGGGAACAAATTGGGGGAGCGGGCCGGCCATGGAAGAGTCAGAAAATGACGTAGGAAGTCTTGAGCAACTCTTGCTGTATACGGATGAGCATTATCTCGCTGGAAAATTGCCCCTGGGAGACTATTTAGGAAAGGTCCTACATGGGATCGAAGAATATCATCAACGAAACGTAGGACCGTTAAGGTTCCACGCATCACAATTAAAGTGGACCGGCTATCATAGGCTATCGCCCCCAGACCATTACACCAGCTGTGCGGGCAGTGTGACGTAGAACAGTTAGGGGGGAATTGTACCGCTCACCAGGGCGCCTCCACACGCGTACACGGTTATCATCTGTCCCCAAAACAAACCGGGATTCATCAATAAACACAACTTTTTGCCAATCTGGGACATTCCACATTGATCTGGCTTGACACCACTGTAGACGCAGTTGCCGATGTTCCGGTGTTAAAGGGAGTGCACGGAAAGTGTGCTTGGATTTAAGATTTGCTTCTGCAAAGTGTCTGGAAATTATTTGCGGAACAATTGCTACGCCTACGTCTGCTCGTATCGTTGAACGAGTCACTGTGGGGTCCTCAAGTGTTTGCCGCACGATCCTTCGATCCTCTCTCCTCGTGGTCTTCCTGGTCACTCCAGACCCGGTTTTCTCTTCGCGTGTCTACTACTCCCAACAATTTCTAACGGCACACTCCGAACGATCCACCTGGCCAGTAACACGGCGCGTCGACCAGCCTGCAGTTTTCATCCCGATGATCAGGCCTCTCTCAAACTCGCTTAACTGTGAGAAATGTCTTCTAGCACGTTTACCTGGCATGTTTCGCTTACCAAAGTCTTCTTACAATTGGCGGATATCGTCACGTTTATGAATCTTCCAATATGCGCTGGCTTATATAGCACCCTCTTCCTGATTGTAGCGCCACCTCGACGTGTATGAGCATGCGTATTGGCACAAAACTTGGATCATTTGCATATCACATTACGCTGTACTTATTTGCAAAGTTTGGCGATTGTACTTAGCTTCCTTCTCGGGTCGCTATTTTCAATGTTCCTGAGTGCATATGGGATTTTTCTTAACTATTCCTGTACATTATGTGAGAATTAAATATTCTGTTCTTTATTGTAACAGATTATAAATGCCATGTTATTTTTTATTTAGAATATGATGCTACCAATGGTGAAAACTATTTTATTGATGTGAACTCAACATTCTTTCTGTATTTTGAAATGTATCGTACTTTCATCATGGTATTCAGTTTCTGCTTTCGGTTACTTTTTAATAGGCATTAAAGTTTCAACTGTTTAAAAATATGATAAATAAAAATAATAATTGTGTGCTAATAATATTTATTTTTCAGTTGTAAATGCTTAACATTCTTCCTGTAATTTAAATCATACCTCACTTTCGTAATCATATTCAGTTTCTTTTTTTTTCGATTAATAATAAATAGGAATTAAGGTATCAATTTTCTAAAAATATCTTAAATGGAAATAATAATTGTTTGGAAATAAATAATTGTAATTGTATATCTCACTTTCTTCATTATATTCAGTTTCTTTTTTTTTCGATTACTAATATATAGGAATTAATGCTTCAATTTTCTAAAAATATTATAAATGCAAATAATAATTGTTTGGTAGGAATATTTCTTTTTCAGCTGTAAATATGCTTAGAATTTTTCCTTTAATATAAATTATTCGTTATAGTTTCTATTTTTGGTTACTATTAAACAGGGATTATAGTTTAAATGAAAGTATCATATAAATCTTGTTATTTGACTAACTCTGTCTCCACATACATATACGCTTTCATATTCGAAGTACAAGATTCGCATATTTGTTTAGAAACAATACTTTTACATTTCTTTCAATTCTTTTTCATAAAATGCCACAAAATATGCGAATTTCCTTAATTTTGTGAACACCAGTGTAAGATTCTATTAATATTAAAAATAATAATCATAAGAACGCCAGAAGAATAATTCTAAAACTAAGCTATAAATGAAAAACATTAAGTAAAAATACCAAAGAAAAAAACCAATAAGAATATAGTAATAATAATAATAGAATATAGCTAATATATAATAATAATAATGCAGTCATTTCTTGCACTAAAATTACGAGTATACTTTAAACTATCTTTTGAAAACCAAGTAAAATTAACTATCCAAAAGTCAAAATCTCCAAAACCAAGTTATTAAAACATTTCATTCTAAAATAAACTTCGTAAAACTTGCATAACCAATTGTTTCACTTCCACCAGACATCACAAACATTTAACTGGAAATTCCCATAAAACTCAAAAGCAAACAATAGTCATTTTACGATACCCTATCGTATCACACTCGAGAGAAATAGTTTCTTATTCACAAGTTTTCTCCTTCCAACTTTCCAAAGCCACAATACAAAGGCTAGTTCCAAATGGAAACATAATGGTATTGATGAATGTTAGAGGAAAAATAGCAAGGTTTCTGTTATATTTCAACACCGTTGCACCTTCGGGAAAAATCAAATGAAAGAATTCTTCACACTACAAACGCGGGGTTACATTCTTGGCTATGGTTCACTTGGGAATCGAAATCCTGTACACCGTTTCTGTGGAAATGACTCTTTTGGGTTCAGCTCTCATTAAAGAGTAGTAGAAACTTTACGAGGAAAATGGCTGCTTAAGAAAATAAACGAGTTTCGTCTTTAGGAAAAGGTTGAAGAATTTTGCTGGAGACATTTATATCAAACAATGTGATGAAATATTTCAGTATAGCGTGGGCATATTATATTCTATACGCTTTTCTACATATTTAATTTGAAAGAAATACTCATACATTCAGTTTTTATATTGAGTATTTTACCTCGATTTTTTAACAAATATATATAACGTTAATGTTTAAGGTATCCGACTATGTTCGAACCGTGATTTTGCAAAAGCGTATGAATGGATAATATTTAGGATATTTAGTGTCAATTAGATTAGAAAATGTATTTAAAATTGTTTTAAGAATATTATTACAGTAAAATGATTTAAGAAGAATATTTTGACAAAAAATGAACATAGAATGACCCATTTTCAAAATATTCTCCTTTTTTTAAAAAAAATGCTTCTATTATAATAATATTTTGCCAGTATATAGCTCAGACCTAGAATCTTGAAATATAGAGGCTGGGTTTATCCATGTTTTTATGACAACAGAGGGGAGAAATTTTGCCTTGAAATATGTAACTCTAAAAAGAATGTGAACTATTCACAAATCCTAGTTCAGACACTCTGTAGAAGCCTTTACTTTATATAAGTGAAATATTTTATTATTTTAAAAGCATTTTTTATAAAAGGAGAACATTTTGAAAAAAGATTATTTTAAATTAATTTTTTGCAAAAATATTATATTAAAATAATTTTTTTGTCAAAATATCCTTAAAACAATTTTATACTTGTATTCTAATCTGAGTGACACTAAATATCATGAAACTTATCCATTTATGCGTTTACGAACGTAGTCGGATACCTTAAATAAAAACAAAAAAGTCTTTGAATTTAAAGTAAACTAGTATGTCATATGTATTTAGCAAGATTAAATGGCAAGCTATCACCTACCCGCTACAATTATATATATAGATTTTAAGTTATCTTTATCTTGGTAGTTCTATTATGTGAATTTTTAATGTATTGAAAATTTTTAACTACGGTTCAAAATGGCGGGGTTCTTAAGCAATAACTCTAATGTTTTTTCCAAAAATATATTCAACATTAATAATTAATTAATCAATCAATCGAGTCAATAACAACGATATCAAATCTATTCTGCTGGGGTCAGAGTTATGGAAATTATTAAGGTTATACTCACATACCCCCCTTTGTGACGTTTGTACTTTCGGCTTATCACGAAACTATACTTTATAGCTTACCTTTTTTTCTCTAAATTATTTGAAATTTATGTACATTTAATTTTGAGGGATATAACTACACTTTTACAGATGAATCTTGACTTATATTTACATCCTTTAGATAAGAATTATCCTGATATGTCCGTATAACATAATTGAAATTTTCGATACATTAAACAAAGGTAACAACCACCTTAATACTTATTCCTTTCATATCCTTTCGAAATGCCCAATGTAGATATCATATCATAAGTCACTTCATTTCTAAATACGTCTAGTAGCCGCGGTAGCCTAGTGGTCAAGGTATCGGATTGTGGCTGGCATGCCATGAGTTCGAGTCCAGTACCACTAAAGATCCGCCGTGTATGGGTGCTATGCACATTAAATCTGTGGCGAGAGGTCAAACATCCACCTTTTGGTGTGATGTGGTAGTTAGGAGAAGGGGTGCCAGCTCAGGTGTCGTTCTCGTCACTGGACCAAGTTTCAAAATTACGAGGTCGTGTCACCAAAAACCCTCGTGTGGTTGAGCAGTGTGACGTTGATATTCACTCACTCATTCTAAATACATCTAAACCAGAAATTTCCTTCTACTGCCATTAATATTAATTTTCCTTCAATTAGCCCTAAAATGAAGAATTTATTGTTATTATTAAATTCTTATTTAAGTAAGAATTAAAAATTGCTAAATGTAAACATGTACCTTTGCAGTGAAATATAAATATTTAAACATTTCATTCAAAAGGGAAAAACCTAATTCTAAAAAAAGGAAAATCTCAATAATTCGTGACTCACACAGTAAAATAACAAAAAAAAGCTACAGAAACAAAATTTCTGAATTACCGAATACATAACCTATTATTAAAAAATAAAAATACATAGAAATAGTTACGAATGTCCTTCACACCACAAAGAGAGCATCGTCTCAAACACTACAACTAAACATCAAACTCCACAACCCTTTCGCTCAAAAGATTTGCATAACTTTTCCTCGCCACCAAACATTCCCTACCAGGCTTCCAATCCTCGCAGAACCGTGCCCTTGCTAATCTTAAGATACTACTCTACATACCGGAATCCGTCGTTCCGGAATTGAGTTTTCCGGAGTGACAGAGCTCTCAGGTTAATGAGCTCGTTGCACATGGGGAAACCCCCCTATCTCAATCAAGAGAACTAATTGGCAAGTACCGTGCAACGCGGCGGCCCAACAAGCAATTAGATTTCCTATCCACTTATTAAACAACTTGATCCTATCCCTTCCACCCCTCTTCGGTTTAATACCGGCGTGCTTCTGCAACGTGGTATGAGAGAGCTGATCCGGCACCGAATTATCCGGATGCTGTAGTTTACGGCATGCGGACTTGGTATTCCTCTCTGCTGACGGTGATGAAGGATTTGAGATATGGACTTGAGGACAGGTGTGAATGTTTTCAGGAATTTATATGAATTGGTATCGGAATGTACCTATTATTAGGAATATGTATTTTTTAAGTGGGTATAATAACGCAATATCTGTGTTAATAACAAGGGAAATGTGTAATTCAGGAAATACAAAAGAAATATCCTCGATTATTTCAATATTTCATTATTATTTTTAGGAATGTCATAAACTAATTGTGCATAAATAATAATGCATTTATCTGTAAAACATATCTAGTCCTCAATGGTTGAAATAAATGTGGTATCTCCGCAAATACAGACGAACCTCTATATAACGAACCTCTATATTGCGAGTTTTTCTATATAGCGAACCTTTTCCTGGAACCTTGAACATTTCACGATTTTCTTCGTAAAATAACCTCTCTATTGCGAAGTGTATTTTCTATATAACGAACTTTTTCTTTTGCGATTCGGTTTTGGTTCTTCCTTTTTTTAAAGTATTTCTGAAAAAATTTCAAGTTATTCTGTCTTTAATACATTTATGGTGGTCATAAATCTTGAACTGGATTTATTAGATTTCAACTCGCCGAGAGCAATAGAGTTCTAGAAGTTTCATCCGAGAAGTGTAACTTTTAACCCCCATTGCCCAGTTCACTAGAAAAATCTTCGATATCCTCTTTCATCCTCAGTGGAGTTGTCTCGTGTTCTAATTCTAAAATAATGTATGTTTAATATTACTTGTATGCTTTAAATTATAAAAATGTCCTAAAAATTCATTAGTTTTAGTATAAAATTATTTTCTTAACATTGAAAATACAGTGCATTCTTCGACATACTTTTTTCTTGTTTTCATTTGCAGTCTTTCTTTCTTTCTTTTTTGATGGGTAAGATATATAAAATAAGCATATATATATATATATATATATATATTAATTTTAAAAAAAATGGGAAAAATTACTTTTTAATATATAGTGTTTATGAATT
Source organism: Trichonephila clavipes (assembly GCA_019973935.1). Classification (NCBI taxonomy): domain Eukaryota; kingdom Metazoa; phylum Arthropoda; class Arachnida; order Araneae; family Nephilidae; genus Trichonephila; species Trichonephila clavipes. The sequence goes on from BMAU01004340.1 coordinate 197,922, forward strand.
TAAAATTTGTTTTATGTGGTTTAAAAAGTATATTAAAAGATGAACCTCTATATAACGAACTTTTCCCGGGATTTTGCGACTTCGTTATTATGTAGAGGTCCAACTGTATATAACAACATCTCCAGAATGTAGGAATATACACATTCATAGTTATATATTCATATTGTGAATTTAACAAATCCTCGAGTATATATTTAACACTTCATCGATTGCACCTCTGAAAGAAAGGAATTAGGCGCACTTGGTCTGAGGGGTTACCAACCCCTTAATCAATTTTAATTCAAACACCGTTAGAGCCACCTTAGATAAGGTTCAAGAAAAGCAAATACAGAAAATTGTAAGGAAAATAATCAGTTAAATGAAAAAATGAAGCTTAATCTAAAACAAAAAAAATTGCTAATTTGACACAAAATGCTTTTCCTGGCCTCTCAGTCGAACGGCATCCACAACGAAGGGTTAATATTACAATTAATATTCAAACTATGTTAAAGTAAAAATTATGATGTATTGAAATGAACTACGAGTTATAAGAAATTTTCTACCGTAGCATTTTGGCTGTACATAGATCTGTGTGTAAAATAATTTATTCATGACCGATTCTAGTGTATCGTCGTATTGTACACTGCCGAAGGACGTTATGTAGTTTGGGTTAAAACACTTTACAACTATCAAATTATATGAGCTAGTTGACCGTCCTCATAGAAATAAGGATATCAGTTCATGCACCAACGTCTTCATTTACCTGTTGTTCAACATTGGTTATAATTCCCCAGTTACGTAAAAACTTTTCATAAATGTGAAGATTTTGCAATTTAACTTGTATGGCTTGATAATTCATGTACGATTTAATTTTCATTAGAAATATTCAATGTGAAATTTGTTACAACAATAATTGTTAGTGACAATAACTGCTATTTATAATAATAAAAATTAGTTTAATACATTAATTGTTTGTTGGTATCACATTCCAAAGTAACAAGAGGACTATTGGCGACTGATCTATTAATTTTGTGAATCCCTGTCAAGCGATGAGAACAAAACTTGAGTTGGCACTGTACGCAGCGTGAAGATTTTGAACCTGTACAGATTGAACGTGTATCGTGCATAAAAGAGTTCTTTAGTGATCACGTGGTGATCGCGACTTGTTTACAGCTGATACATTTGCTCATCAGAAGTGTGGACGAAACCAAGATCTAACCATTTCTCTTTGGATCATTCTACTACTTATATATCGGCTTCACTGAGTATTTAATCATGCCGTATGATAACGTATTGTTTGTATGTTTGTGACGGGGCTTTACGTGAATTTCTATTAATCCTATTGGGGAATCTTTGGGACAGCAATCGAGTTATTTCACAGCCATCCCTCTCAAGAAGAAACCTTGATGTGCAGAGTAGCCAGTATATATATATATATAGTTTAAGTTTAATAATCGTGGAGTAGAAGGAAAAGGAGCTGAAACAGTGCTGTTAGGGTAAGGATCAGAATTTAGACGCATAACTAAAGGTCGGATTTTGACTATTAGAATAAATTAAGGAATTTAGGATTCTTAAAATAACGTTAAGTAAAGTTAAGCCATTAGGATTTCGGGCGCTTATTCACATAGGGTTTTGATCTCTCGTTATATCACTCTAAAATTTTCCTTTATAATTGGCTTGTTTTGGAATATTATCTTTGGTCATAATAAATTGAATTTATCATGGTTAGTCTTTGTTCATCAATCTTTACCTTCCACAGATTTAGGTCAATTAGATGAGGAGGCTTCTCAGGGGAGGCCATTACATGCTAAATATATATATCCTGTCATTTGCTTTTTCCATATTCAAAAACTTTATAATAGTCCTCGTCTCTTCATTGAAAAGGACAGGATATGAATTTTTTAAACAAAAGTATATTTATATCTTATCCGCCTCCACCTTTGAGAGTCGGTTTCCACCAAAACCGTCCTCAGCGTATTTCTGTTCAACAAATGAAATAAGCCTGCCAAATTCCAAGTCTGTAAATCTCACGGTTGAAGAGATATTACGATGAGTGAGCCGCTCTCTCTCTCTCCCTCTATCTATCTTTTTACTCTCTCTGCCTCTCTCTCTCTCTATCTTTTTCTTATATATGTATATATATATATATATGAGGCGAGTTCAAATGAAAGAGATTGGGAGCGTCGCATGTGAACAGTTTTGAATGTATTTTCGTGAAACAAACGCGGCACTAAAGGTATATGTACCACTCACGCGTGTGCGCAAGCAGATTTGTGATAACTGCATTTGTAAGGACGTGGTATTAATTTAAAAATGCCTGACGTGGATGCAACCTCGTCCAAAATGGATCAGAGAACTGTAATAAAGATTTTGATACTGTAAGGGTACATGTGCCAGTAGATAATCATCGTGGAATGCTGGCTGTGTACGGTGACACATGTGTATCGAAGCCCAAGGTGACAGGTTTGCGAGAATGTTTTACGAGAATGACAGAAAAGCTGATTATGTACATTGACGCTGTAATCAAGGGAAATCGACACCAAACATTCGTGACGTTGGGAATGAGTTCAACGTTTTCATTGGTTCTGTTCTGAACTGGCTCCATGACAAAAAGGCATTATTTTTCTCAGACGGAATTCGTAACTTTCCTATGCAATGGGAAGCTTGCTTAACCCTTTATTACCGGTGGTACTTATAAGTACCACTCACTTTAAAATTTCATAGAATAACCATTTTTGAGAATACTCTGACAATACTTAGCAGGAATATTCTTTTAAATCCACTCTTCCAAGATATGGCAGCACGGGTTCTAGGATGAGTATTTTAGTGGGGAAGGCGAAAAGTTTTATAGCAGACATTGCGTTTTCAGCTGACGGCGTTTTCAGTGGATTGCAAAGATTGTCATTTTTGTGCCAAAAAAATAGTTTATGTCACAAAAAGGTGTCTTCTTTTTTTTTTTATTATTTATTTTTGTATGTTAATGAAGACTTTAGAAAACTATTTGACAATTTATTTTAAGAGAGCAGTGTATATAATTAATTTTACTGTTGATTATCTTTAATTTGATTAATTAGCTCTAACGAATTAAATTTTTCAAAGTCGAGTATTTTGCTTATGTATAATCCCTTAACTTTCAATGTAGTGATTTTAAAAACAACATGAAAAAAATGCAGTAAATCATAATGCGGTAGATAAAGGGTTAAACGCCAGGAGTGATTTCTATTAACAAACTTTGTATACATTTCACTCATTAAATATTGTTGTTCCTGTTTATGTATCTGTCTTATTTCTGTCCTTACGCATCTCATGGATGCATGCTTTGAATTTCTTTCTTTTGAACACACGCAACCTTGGGCGAAGAAAGCTAGTTGCAAACCAAATGATAAAAAAATGTATAGTATACTGTCATTTTTTTATAAAGTTTATAAACTAAGAATTTGTTAATATTTTAACAGTATGGAAAACTTTCTAAAACGTGAAAATAATCGTTGTTTATATAAGTAGGATCATCAGTGACAACTATTTCCTTTTTACTAAAGTCAAGCATGAAATATTTAATATACTTGACATTAAAGTATTTTACAAAATTATTCACGAATTCAATAACTTTATCTCTTAAAAATTATATACTTCTCTCTCTCTCTCTCTCTCTCTCTTTTTTCCTCTTTTATTGATGGATATTATTTTAATATTATTAACAATATTAATGTCGTTATTGTAAAAATATTTATTTTTATCTTGTTTTTAATAATCTTTATTGGATTTTTACCATATTTCATTACATTAACTCCATATGAATAAGGCGTATTAAAATTTTTAATGAAGTAGTTTTTCCACCACACTGTATGATTTATATTTGAAATATAAACATAATAATAGATCTCTCAAAATTAAATAAAAACTATCTATTCTAAAATGTTTTTATTGGATTCCATGTGAGTTTTCTATACTACTGAAATTTTTGACTTAAAATCTATGCTGATCAATTTGTAATCTAATTTTGTTAGATATCTGACCAATATACTTGTAACTAATATTACACTTCAAAAGATAAATATACTTTTCGTTTTTGCTTAAATTAAATTTAAATCATTATGAAACCAATCTGTTTTTAAAATTGTACAAAAGATTTATTTATTTATTCTGCACAATTCTTCTTCTTTTTCTTTATAAGCGTAACAACCTGTTACAGGTCTTGGCTGCCTCCACAGCTCGCTTCCTCCAATTCCAACGATACGCAGCCACTCTCTGCCAGTTTTTAATATTTATAGTTTTTAAGTCATTTTCAACATCATCTATATCCATCTTGTTGGTGGTCTTCCTCTTGTTCGAGATCCCATAGGATTCTTAAATGTGTAAGCTCTGGTCTGGTTGTTTTCAGGGCTTATCCAGATGTGGCCGAGCCATCTCAATCTGTTACTTCGGATGACTTGAGTAACTTGAGGTTCTTTGTAAAGCCTATATAGCTCGAAATTATATCTAGTACGCCAACATCCTTGATCTTTAACAGGCCCAAATATAGTTCTCAGTGCTTTTCTTTCGAAAGTTTCAAGAGCTCGTATAGTCTCCAAATTCAGCGTCCAGGTTTCGCTAGCATACAGCAACACAGGCAAAATTAATGTCTTATATAATCTTAACTTTGTTTTTCCGCTGATAAATTTCGATCTTAATTGCTTCTTTAGTCCAAAAAAACATTTTTAGCCGATTTTATACGGTTGTTTATTTCAGATTATTTTGGTGATTAATAATATGGTTCCGATGTATTTGAACTCACACTAACCCACTTTCAAAAGAATGACCGTTTACACAAAAAGAGGTGTTGTTTACAGAAGAGGGCAGTGTTTCCATGAACTTTGTCTTATTCTCGTTGATAGTTAGGCCCATGTTTGTAGCTGAGATTTCAAGGGCTTGAAAAGCCTCTTTCACTGCTTTTTCAGATCTTCCAATTATGTCAATGTCGTCTGCGTAAGCCAGTAACTGTACTGACCTATTCCACAGGGTGCCGCTTCGGTCTAAGCCACTGTCTCGGATATATTTCTCCAATACCAGATTGAAAACCAAGCAGGCAAGCAAGTCTCCCTGGCGCAGGCCTCTTTCTGTAGTGAAGGGCTCAGACAGATATTTTTGTATTTTAATCCTGCAGCGTACATTTTTTAAAGTAGCTTTCGTGAGATTGACACGTTTTTTGGGTATTTTAAACTCAGTCATCGCTTCAATCTTCTGTACAATTAGCAATCCTTAATTTCAAGATATTGTCGAATAGAGAGAGGAAATGTGATACAACAATTATAATTAATGTTTCTCAAACTGTGGGGTGCTCCACCTGGGGGGGGGCGCGATAATCCTACGAGGGGGCGCCAGCATATCGAAAATAAAAGATTTAAAAAATAATTAATTTACTGGAATGAATTAAAGCAAAATACTTTGAGACATAATAAAAATGCACTTTTACTCTGATATAATTTTTATATATCATCTGCGAGAGAGAGTGAGAGATTATGGTCATCAAAAATAAAAACTTCTTCAATACCTAATTAGCTATCTTTGATCCTATAACCAAATAAAAAAACTTTGATTTGCTGTAATCCAATGATGAGAGATTTTTTACTGCGTTTCCTTTTTAAACCTAAAATACTACTCTTTCAGAGAAAAAAAACAAATCCACAATTGAAAAAATTTAGGAAGATAAAAAAATTCATCACTGTTATATTATATTTTAAATACTGTACATTATAGCTGTAGGCAGCAGAATATATTTTCTCAACATCTGTTTGACCTTCGAAGTTATTGGTACAGTTAGTTATGACCCCTCTCTTATTTGTTTGTTTCTTATTTAGGGAAGTTGTAAATAACGCATTTCTGTGGGGAGGAGTTCCATGTAAAAGAGTTTTATGATAATTGGAAAACCACAGAGAGCAATTTGAAGGATTACTTGGCCAAGATTTATTTTTATGACTACTCTCAAACACAAAAAATATACTGAAAAACATTTCACACAATTTTTTTAGTAGTAACATCCATATTATTATATTGAATACACTTTTAACCCAGAAGTGGTCGTGAGAGACACACATATCACGAAATCGTTAATTCAGGCAAAACTGTATTTTACAAAAGAAAAATTGAAAAGTCCTTGAAAGTAGGTAAGTACACTTTGTCTGAATTAAATTATGCGCTGAAATCATGATTTGTAACGTGTACAGTAAAAATAATTATGAAAAAAGGATTGGGGTGACTCAATCACACCCCGCGAAACCATTAACGTTAGTATCAAGTGTGTGCCTTCTCCCGGATAAAACATTTTGAAGTCTTCTCGCTTTAAATATTCAAAATAACACAATTATTCTTCATTGTAATTTTATATTATTTCTCATTATTTAACAATTATTCTAAATGCTCAGTATGTGACAGCATTCATTTTAAAATATCATTTTACATTTTCGTAAACACAGTCACGCATTTAGGTTTACTCCCCTGACAATTCAGCTATATTATCAAGATTGTTTTAGTTTTTTTTAAAAAACGAACTCGTGCAAAGAGCGGGTACTTCAGACACTTTTAATGTATCAGTGCTGCACAAGGCATTTTATAATTAATTACTAAATTAAAGACAAGTTTAATAAGTATTAGCGACTTCCATGGGCTTGTTTTGCAGTGGAAAGTTTTTCAAAGGAAGGCTTGCGATTAGAAATTGACACTCTGAGTACTTTTTCTATATTTAGCTGAGATGTATATTTTGTGTTCAAAGCAGCCACCGCACTTTTCAATCTGGCCTAATTTAAGAATTCGAGAAAGAAAAATAAAATATATATTACTTATAAGTAACATATATAAAATTTAATATACTTATCTTATTCATTTGTACGGTTTATAATTAAGATCATATTGTAGCTTCAGCGTCAAAGTGCATTATTATTGCATTCAATACATTATTATTGTATAAGGGGGGGCGCAAAGAAAATTATCATTGAAAAGTGGGTCACCAGTCTTGAAAGTTTGAGAAGCACTAGTTTAGTGGATATAACACGATTATTAATGTAGTTTTTATAGAAGATTCTGGTCAAATAACCTGTCTTGAAACGTCCAATGTTTCGATTACAAAATGTTATCCAAGAATTATTTAACGTATTTTGAACTTTCATAAGTATAATTTTCATTAATTATAAAAATTATAAAATTGAAACATCATCTCGTTATACTTAATATACAACTTGACTCGTTGATGTGTTATTCATTATACAAAACAATCTATAAATTTCTCATGATTGTGTAACTACGTACAGTTGTGTTTTCAAAGAGTGTAAATATGAAAATTTCCTACATTCACACACAGGCGGAATTTATTGATTTTCTAATAAAGTAAAATAACATTAACCAAATGATAACTAATAACTAAAGAAGTTTGAAAAATACCTTGCAATCAAATTAGTCCCATTACCAAACGCTGATTACTATATAAGATATTTCAACAATACAAAAACCATAAATATAATGTATCTCAAATTAGTTAAAAACAAATCTAAATGTCATACACGCACACACATATAGTATATACCCAATTTTAGTGAATTGTTTCGAAAAATTCCTTAATTAAACATGTGACTATTGTTATCTTAGAATAAATTATAATTATTAATATTTATGCGTTGTATTATTTTATACTAATAGGTGCTTTATGTAATAATCTTTTAGATTATATAACATTTTCTTACGGAAAAAAAATTGTTAGATTTCTCTTTAGCAATTTAAACAAGGATTTTCACCCAATTATGAAACAATCAATATCAATAAACTGAGATTATTTAAACATTTGTTTTTTGTCAACATAAATAAATTTTTTTAAAAATTCAAGATTTATATTTTAAATAAGAATTTTTTTGATTTGAGTAATGTTTGGTAATTTATTTTTGAACGTTCTCAAGTATTTCCCCTCCCTAAAATTTAGCTTCGTCTACGGGCGCATGCGCTTTCAAGTAGGTTCATTAATGCTGTTAAGTTCCCAGTGAAATTGGACACATTGACCAACGAAAGAACATCACACTAGCAAATGATTGTGAGCCTACTTCTTTGACATACACCCCTTTGGAGATCACAAATCTATCACAAAACCCATAGCCTAAAATACAAATCTTAATCATGTAGTGAGAGAACATTGTTAACCTGAACGTAATAAACCCATAAAAACGTATCTAAAAGTTATCACACATATGTTTAAATACGCCACATGTATTGCTTTTCCTACAGCTGTGCTCCTTTTTTAGGAAAGTTGGGTTTTACAGAGGCGGAATTCACACCCCAGCAGAGACTTGAAAGATAAGATTATGACAACTACAGAAGATGTGATCAGGGCTACAAAATTGGTGAGCTTATCAATTTTTTAAACAAATTTGGCGATGCATTAGATGAAAAATAATATATCATCGAGAAATCTCTAATATCAACCCTGCTGGAAATTTCCATGTGTGAAGATCCCCTTGGATCTCCCTTTGAGAACGAGAATGATTTTGAGTCAAAGAACCAGTAGCCTTTTTAATGAATAACTTTCTTTATTTGGTTATCTTTCCCAAAAAAAATCGAAGACTTTTAATAACAAATAATTTAAAATAGATATATGAGGTTTAAAATAGACTTTCCTTTATATTAACTTAAATATTTAATGATTCAATTAATTAACAATTAGAATATCGATCACGCAGAGATTACCGCAATAAGAGATCCCAGAATTATATTCAATAATGTTCCTATCGAACATTTAACTTTAATTTCACTCCTAATATAAAACTTTAATGAGACTTTAATTATAAATCAATGTTTACCACACTGCAGCTCGGCTCTTCCTGAGATTAATTTATCCACCTAGAAATCTTCAATAATAAACCTCTAACTTCACTATTATACCTTCCTGCTTCAATCTCTCTCTCCTACTGCTTTTTACTTTACTATTCCGTTTGACTTAAATACTTTATCTAATCTGCATATAATAAGGAATCCCTGTTCTCTTTTAGGAGCTGATTGGAAATAGGTAGGGGAATTAAATTTCCCTAAAAAAGACGTCTCAGAAGTTTAGTGATAAAGTTCCGTATAGATTTGTCACACATGACGTCATATGAAGAACCTTTGAGACACAAAGTTCGAGTCCGTTTAAAAGAGAGTTCAGTCCTCTGTGTTGACAAAGATGAGAAAGAGATTTTGAGTTCCTTCTTAGAAAGCCATTTCTGGAATATTGTAAAGCTTGTTTCATATCGAGTGCGATTTGCATTATTATATAAGTAATCTTTTATAATATTTCTTTGTATGCGTACTTCGATTTGTTTTCATGTAGTCATCTGTTCTTATCCATTAATAAATCTGTTGATACTATGCAAATAATTGGAGTCATCATCTGCTTTTCCCTCACATAAATTTGTAACAACACATATAAGCTTTTCAAAACAGTGTATTAATATCCTAAGAGAATATTGGAAGCGTTTGTTTCTAATATAATTGATGTTTTCAAGAAACAGAATTTATAAAAAGTGCCTTTAATGGCCATGAAATGAGATAGCTAAATAAATATGCAACTTTTTGTAAGACATATAGTTTAAATTCAGAGAATTAAATTAGGAGTAAGAGCTTTGATGATTCCCAAGATAAAACCATTTTGTAACAAATGTCGTGAACTTTAAGAATTTTAACTGAAATATGCACTGATTTCTTTTTCACATTCCTTCAATATTTTTCAGTTTTGAGCAAAGTAAAGAACAGGGTGATGCGTTTCTGCAAGATTTTAAGAGCATAGATCAATAATATTAAAACTAGTGGTAAGTGGAAAATATGTTAGTAGTTACTTATGGGATTTAAAATGGAGTTCTTCGCATTAGTATTTTGATATTAGCATATCAAAGAGGTCTTGAGTATACATTAAAAATTATACCGGAAGATCATTTTACTTTTATTTCGATTTCCGGGATTTCTACATCTTAAATTGACGTAAAGAAGTATATTTTCAAAGGTTAAAGTATCATATGTTTGTTAAGGTAGAAATTTTTAAGTATAATTATATAGAAAAGTATATAGAACAGTCTTTTTACAATTATATAATATACTTACGCTATAAATACAAATAAATATATTATTTTTGAAAGAAAAAAATTATTTGCGATGCATTACTTAATACAAGTCTCATCCCAAAAGGGATTTAAACAAATAAGGGCGTTTTATTATGAAGATATTGTATAAGTATTTGCTGTATATTTCAGTGTATCACACACACTAGCGTATAACGCGTACCTTTTCTTTCGAAATGTATTTTTTAATGTTTTCTTATATTCGGTGATTAATGTACACTCTTTATTTTTACGAAGAAACCTGAATTGTACATATGCAAGATTCTCATCTTTTGATGCAATTTATTTAAAGTATTGTAACAGGCTTGTGAATAATGGTATACTTCTAGAACTAAACATCTAAATCCCAAAAAAGAGGTGTTAAAAATGTATTTACAAAAGGAGGCCAAACTCACCACGCCATTCTAGAAATAGAATGTGAGTGGGTAATAAAAGCATGGAACTAAAAATTACACCTGATGTAATTTAAAAGTCTTTCCAAATGTAGTATATCTCACAATATGTTGATGAAGCAGAAGATGATTATTCCTTTACGGTTTTCGGATCTAGTAAGAGTATTGGGCAAGATGGCACTGAATTCGACGTGTTTGAAAACATAACGGAAGATAAGCATTACGGTCTTTTCTCATTGTACAATAATGAAAGTGCATATAGTATGTCATTTCGATTAAACAACAAGTATTTAGATATATGCAGAAATCTAAATTTTATACTAATCTTCTTTTGATTTTCAAACCCAACACTTGTATTCGATGTATAACGTGCAACTTTAAGATGACTGCCTACCTTGAAAATGTCGTTTTAGGTCTACATAAGGCATTTTTTTTATTTCAAAATCTTATATTTTAAACATTTTTCTTTCCAAAATAGTTTTTTTTACGCGAAATAGAAATAAAGTTATAGTGATTTTAAAAAACGTCACTCTATATGCAAAAGGGCAGTAAGATAAAATTTTAAATCAATTTTTCTCCAAATTATATGTTTTCGAAAAAAACTCTTTACCTAATACATGATACCTTAAGAACCAAACCAGATAACTTTTTTGAAATTTTGTGGGAATGTTTATTATACTATTTTTCATAAAGTGGGCTTTATGTTTTGTTGTAGATTAAGTATTTTTTAATTTAGGGTAGTTTTTAGAAAGAAAAGAATTTTAAAATATCAAAATTTTCATATTATTATGTATAATTGTCCGTAATTTTTTTGTATTTTAATATTTCTCTTAAATTTTGGTTCATTTTGAAGAGCACTATTATATGTATTTGTCGTATAAAGAAAACTACGATATAATTGTATTAGAAATTTTTATGCAGTGTTATCCATTTTAGTAAAAATTTAGTAAAATTTCCTTGAAAACAACCAATTTTTCTAAAAGTACAATATTTATTTAAAAAATTTTGTGTATTTACATTTTTTTTTATTTTTCTTCCTAAAAACACTCAATTTGTTTCTATAAAAAAATTGGTTCCGAAGGTAGGCAGTCACCTTAAATTTCCATTTTATTCTTTGTGTTTCAAGTGTGAGTTATATCTCGAAATATATGGTATGTACATGTTTTAAATCAATGGAAAATAGAATAAATTATATTATTAAAATAGTTAACATTGTTCTCATTCTGTACCTTAAAAATCTCTGTGTTTTGTTTTTGCTCTATGGTTGATTGATTGATTGTTGGTTTTTCGGTGCCAACAATCATTCAATCAAGCAATTTTGCTCATGATTTCTATTTATTTATTCTTAAAAGCAAAAAAAAAATCAATGATTTACTAATCTACTTTGAGTTATATTTAAACTGGCAGCATTGTTAAGAAATCTGGAATATGTATCTAAAGTTATTTTTAGAAAAGCTTTACTTTTCATGAAATATAGTTAAAATTAACCTCTACCTGAAACTGTCAGAAATATAAAAAAAAGCTAACCATTCTTTCGTACAAAGAAGGGTCTGTCTTGTTCTAGATTTCCTTCTTCAGAAAGTCAATGAAAAGAGCCTTACTTTTCTTCTTAAGGCATGAGAAGCAAAATAAAAGCACAAAAGGTGAAAAGCAGTTTTTAGTCTTTATTCTCTGTGAAAATAGCGCCCAGGGTCGGAAGAATTGACAGAGGGTGCGTCAAAGTGTCAACTAGTGAAAGCACTACCCTCTGCTCACACCCTCTTTTTTTCATTACGTTATGGCATCTCTGATGCTGTACGTGACTTCGGGAAGGGTGTCAAACAGGAAAGACAAACCATTCGATTTTAGTTGAGGTTCTTTATATATAGGGAGAGAGAACAGACTCGATTTGTTATATTGATTTGGAATTGTCAAAATAAACGAGGGAATCGAAGGTTTCAGGGTGTTGGGTCATTAGTCTGGTCAGTTTTTCCACAACTTATTTTCGAAGTAGAGATCAGTACATAATTGCGGAATGAATACTTGTCAGGAGTGTCAAAGGCTGATTCAAATTTCACTGAGTGAAGTATGTATTCAGAAGAGGGGGAACGCTTACAATTTTTGCATTTTTAATTTTTACTGTTTAATAACATCAAAATGATTTGACCAACTATGAGCATGGCTTACATAAATACAGTAGTTCAGCGGTTCCCAAACTGTGTTCCACCGAACCCTGGGGTTCCATGAGGCATACCCAGAGGTTCCATGAGTCACAACGAAAACGTCGAGAAGAAATAAATATGTATACAAAATGGATTCACGTTCTCTATCACGTTTATATAGTTGCAAGTATCTATAGCTCGTCCTACTCATTGAAACCGAAAATTTTAGTTATAAATAATAACTTTATTAGGCAACACTTTTTAAACTGTTCTTATAATATAATAAATTAATATTAAAACGCTTTATCTTTATATATACATATATATATATATATATATATATAGATAGATAGATAGATAGACAGACAGACAGACAGATATAGATAGATAGACAGATAGATAGATAGATAGACAGATAGATAGATAGATAGATAGATAGATAGATAGATAGATAGATAGATAGATAGATAGATAGATAGATAGATAGATAGATAGATAGATAGATAGATAGATAGATAGATACTTCCTTCTACATTGAGAATATGTTATTATTTACTATCTCGAGTTCCCCGAGGTGATTTCTACTTGTTAGTTAACAAAATGCCTTACAAAACAAAATAGTTTTCTAATGGAAAATTCAATTTTTTGTATTTGTGGTTAAAAATACCTATAATGAAAGAGAAGAAACAACTAATCAACATATCAATAGATTTGGTGTTATAATCTAAATTTAACAAGAACAGCATCTAAATTTTAGGTTGAAAATTCATACAAAATACACGGTTTTTCTTATACAGCTATAAACATTTTAATGCCATCCAGAGCATTGTGTTTAAGTGAAATACATTTCTCAACGTTAGTGTCTACAAAATTAAAGTATAAAGCAAATTAAACTCTCAATTAGTAAGCGATAGCATTTAATCTCAACAGACCTAGACTTCAACAGTTTGTGTGCGAAAAAGCAAGCAGATATCCCAGTTATTAAATATAATGCATAAGTATATGATACTTGGATCACAAATTGATATTGTTAATGAGTAAAATTATATTAAAAAACTACATTATAGTTTTTAATAATAAATGCAATACTTTTTTTTAATTGCCTTTACATAAAGTGCCCTTAACATGTTGATCTACTTTAAATATTATTTTGAGATATATTCTTATAAGTATGCGTATGGAATGGGGTTCCACGAAAACAGTTTCTAATTCTATGGGTTCCATGAAATGAAAAAGTTTGGGAACCACTGAAGTAGATAAAAGATATTTTTACAGAAATCTGTAGACCTCAGAATATCTGGACTAATGAGGTTTTCCAAAGCTAAAATAATCAAAACACACAATTGTGAGATAGTTAAAAATTTGAATACTATTTTTTTAAAAAATTAGCAATTTATACGTGTATACACAGGACGTCCCAAGTGTGTCGGGACAAACTTTATGGGGAGGTAAACACATCACAGAGATTCAGACTTACATAGCAACCCTTGGTCGAAAACGTCATAGGGAAGTAGTATGACTGGTACAGGATACGAAGAGATACAAGACTACATGAGTCTGTTGTATTGCATGTACTCTGGTACACATGTGAAAATGTGGCAAAAGATGTTCAAAGTTTCCACCATTGCTAGAGATGCATGCGTTTCACTGTCAGACCATGGATTAGTGGATTCGCTCAAATACACCTGGTATTTGTTAGATATCCACATCAGCACAGAGGAATTTTGCAACCAGATTCATTTTGGAATTCACAAGTGTTGCGTACGCTGCACTTCTCAGTGCACTCGAAAGAAAGAAATCAGGAGAGCGTATTGTCCAGAAAACCGGCCCACCTCTCCCAATCCATCGCTGACCAAACACCTGATTCAAATATTCACTAACACGTCTGACATAATGGGGAGGTGCTTCATCATGTTGAAATTACAGATGGCGTCTGACACGTTGTGGTACAGGAACAAGTAAGTTAGGTAACAGCCCTTGCAAAAATATGAGATAATATGGAAGTTACAGATGCTGACAACAAGTAATATCCGACTAAGAGGTCACTGACCACAGCATCCCATACCTGCCCTGAAAAGTGATTTTGGGCAGCATATCGTGTCAAGTCATGAGGATTCTAGTCAACATATAAATGGGAAATGCGGTGAACACACCATCTGGAATTATCCGTAAATAAAACGTGGGAAGGGAAATACGCTATTGGTCGAGATACTACCATGCAAAAAGCACACTCGCAGGATAATCCGTGGGATTCGATGACAGTACACTTTAGAGCAGCGGTCGCCAAACCTTTTGACCTCACTGACCAGTAAACTCATAATTTAAATCCCTCGGACCACTAATAGGACTTTTTAAGTGTTAAATTACTGTTATGAATCGAATTATGTTTCAATGCATCTTAAAACATAGCTTAACGTGATGAGTAAGTATATTCCACACTTTTCTGGGGAGCAGCGAAATTTTTTTACGGACCACCAGGGGTCCGCGGGCCACCACTTTGGTGAACTCTGCTTTAGAGAGAGAAATTATATGGGAGAAAACTTTCACATTGCAAAACACGATGCTCCAAGATCCTCTTACGGCAGTAGCGACGATTCGTACGCTTGTATTCAAATTTCATCGAAAGGTATCCAACATATTTTGTTCCATGCTGGGAGTTTGAAACACTCATGGCCCATCCTCAGTGTACCTATTACTTCGTAATGATTCATGTTCATACTAATTATGATACAAATTAGTAAGCCAACGGTGGTCCGATGCACCCCTCTGTGGGTACTTTTCACGGTGCAATCTTTCTAGGCTTTTACATTTCCTCTGCCAATCCATAAATCAAGTGTATATCTGCCAGTTCCCTGTTTGTAAAACGTTTCATACTCCTCTGTGGACGATGCCATCTCAAATGACTATGGTTATGCAGGTCTATTTCCTTCAATGTTCTTGTGTACAATGCCATCTTGCGCCAAACGAAGACGTTTCCGACCAAGGGTTGATGTGCAAATCTGAATCCTTGTGATGTTCCTCTACCTCCCCCAAAAGTTTATCCCAATAATCCTGGGACATCTTGTAAATCTGTGTGCGTGCCAGTACCGATTTATCCATTGGGTGCTTGGGGCGGGTGGCCAGGAGCCCGGATAAGCTGGAATACAGATTTTCTGGTTATTAATTTCGATCCTCCAGGGCCAAAGAGGCCTGCAGATCTTCTGCTCCCAGGGTCCGAAATAAGCTGAAATCGGCACTGGCGCATGTTTATAAGTGTTTATGCAAGCGTGCGTATTGGTGTGTGTGCGTTTCTGTTTCTGTGTGTATATGTTTTTGTGTGTTTGTGTTCCTGCGTGTGTTTCTGTGAGTGTGTGCACTAAAAAGAGATAACATTATGACCACCTCTCTGTGCCTGTTTAATATAAAGTAGAACAAACTTCCCCTAGTCAAGTAAAAAACTCGTAATACCCGATGAGTCATTGACTCTACAAGATGCCGGAAAGTAGTCTAAGATATCTAATACCAAGCATCCACCATTTCGTCCCGTAACTACCCATATTCCAAAGTGGCAGCGTAAAATCAGGTATTCAGTTTTCCAGATGGAACAAAAAAAAATTTAATTTGAATGAATGTGATTTAATTTGGAGGTTTAAGACATGATTCGGAAGTTACCAGAATATTCCTCGAAACACTCCTATGATGAATCAGTTTTACGACATAATGCAATATCCTGCTGGTAAACACCATTATCTGCCAAAAAAACTGGTCCATGAAGGGGAGATGGGGGGCACTTGCTGTACAATTATGCACTCATTCCCCACAGTTGTCAGGAATAATTGGTCTCAATGTGTTTCATGAAAATATCTACGTCATATTAATGCAGCCACCATCTTATAATAAGTAAATTGCGCATCAGAACACTTCATTTGGAAATTGCAATATTCCTTTGCTCTCCCCCGTCTATGTATTTCACCAGAAACCATGGTGATTTGTGGTTTCATTTATTATTTATCAGCAATTTTCCTCCGTTCTTCGATGGTCCAATGCGATGTTGGTGATTATGTGTTTTCAGTGCTGGCACGCAATTTTGGCACTAGAGGTGTAGGTCAGCAAAGAATAGTGTAGGCCCCACTGTGTGTTTAGATGCAACATCTTGGTCACCAGTGCTGTTGTTGCTGGTGATATCAGCCATTTTAGGTCTTCGATCATGGTGAATAGTGTGTAACAGTCTCCATTCTCTTCTTAAATGATTGCGCCATAGCTGACAAATCGCTAGTCCATACACCACTTTTGGTGAGTTCCCATAATTGATGTACGTGAGCAGTCCACCAATCGTTATAGTTTTGAAATCGATATTCTCAGGCATTGAGCCGCAACATACAGAATGTCCGTTTTATTCTAAAAACGGATGGAACTTTCTGGTAGTCCTAATATTAGTTACAGTTTGTATAGTTAACATTTTTCTTTTTGATCTTTCAGTTTACCTTAAGTTCTGGCTTAATTTTACTCCACTTCTGAAGCAAAATGTTTGTGAAATCATCTAATACAGGGGTGTCAAACTCGCAGCCCACAATGAATATTTTTGCGGCCCGACCAGTATATCGGCATACAAAATTTCACCCGAAATAGGAAAGATATTAGCAAAGAAGTGATGTCAAGTGTCAGGACGTAAACATTAAATTTTTCTTGTTCTTTTATTTATTTTTATTAAAATGTATTATTCGAAATAAACTTACGTTCCTATGAATATTGATTCCTTTTTTTTTTTGCGACCCACCTAAAGTTAAACCTTGCTAATTTGGCACAAGTTAGCCTTTTAGTTTGAAACACTTGATTTAATTCTATAAATCTGCTTAATCTCTTATATTTTAATCTAAGTGAATCTGCCCCCACTTTCACCACGACTCACGCAATTTCAAAAGCTATGCAAATAAAGGTCGAAAACATGCCCTGCTTTGTTTTATTTTGATAAAAAAATTATAGATGAATTTTATTTTTAAGGTAACTGCCTAATTTCGGACCCAAATTTTTGAAACAAATTGAGAATTTTTAGGTAGAAAAAAAAAAGAATATGTAAGTACATAAAAAATTTTTTAACAAATATTGTACTTTTAGAAAAATTGGATGTTTTCCAGG
The DNA here is from genome assembly GCA_019973935.1 of Trichonephila clavipes. Lineage (NCBI taxonomy): Eukaryota > Metazoa > Arthropoda > Arachnida > Araneae > Nephilidae > Trichonephila > Trichonephila clavipes. The sequence continues at coordinate 215,655 of BMAU01004340.1, forward strand.
AAATTTTACCAATTTTTTACTAAAACGCATAACACTATATAAAAATTTCTAATACAATTATCATAGTTTTCTTTATATATAACATACATATAATGGGGCTCTTCAAAATGAACCAAAATCTAAGGGAAATACAAAAACATTACAGACAATTATACATTTCTTAAGTTTTGTCTTTATAAAAATTACCCTAAATGAAAAAAATATTTAACCTACAACAAAACTTATGGTCCACTTTTTGAAAAATAGTATAATAAACATTCCCACAAAATTTCAAAAAAAGTTATCTGGTTTGGTTCTTAAGATATCATGTATCTGGTAAGAGTTTCTTTCAAGAACATAATTTTCAGAAAACCTTCTTTAAAGTTTTATCTTACTGCCCTTTTGCATAGAGTGGTGTTTTTTAAAAAATCTCTATAACTTTATTTCCATTTTGCGTAAAGGAAAAAGAAAAACTGTTTTGGAAAGAAAAATGTCCGAACTGTAAGATTTTGAAATAAAAAAATGCTGCCTTATGTAGACGAAAAACGACATTTTCAAGGTAGGCAGTCATCTGAATTAATTCGTTTTCTTATTTAGCTTACGGATGAAATTTCAATATATAAACTATTTATTAAATATTTAAAGTATCCGACTACCCTAAAATGATGATTTTTTTAAACTGACAATTTTTTTATGAATTTATTTTATAGGCCTACTTGTTAGCTTTGTAAAAATACCAAGTTTATAATCTTGCCATTCATTACAACAAAAACTACGAGTGTTTTAGTAAAAGCAAATGCCGTAACTCTACATAAGATGCCAAACTTTGAAATGCGTTTTACTCGAAATGTGTTCGTTTCCAAAACCTCAAACGGAGACAGCGATTGTTCAGAAAGTTTTAAAATAATGTGCTGAAATTGTTTGTGTATGTTCTGTATAACAGTAAAAGTGCTTTAACCTTCAGATTTATCAATCACTGAATAATTACGAAATTCACAGTTTTTATGTGTATATAATCACCGTTTTTTTAAGCACAATTTCATATAATTACTAAGATAAAGTCTCTAGTTTTCGCAAAATTTAAAATATGTCTTATCCTGAAGGTCCTTAAAAAACGAATACTTAAGTAATACATCAAAATTGAGTACTTGTTCAATTACTATTTGTACAAAATGGGCCCTGTTTATGTAATTTAATTTTTTGCCAATTTTTACCCAGTTTTTCCCATTTTTCTAGCAGTAATTTATTTTTCTCTTCCTAATTTTAGCCTTTTTTTTTCTTAAAATGTACTAAATAAATCTAAAAACCTCAAAACAATCTCCATATTTTTAAAAAAAAGTTGCCGCAAGTAGTCGGATACCTTAAACAGAGATTCATGAATGCTATGCTAAATTCGATATTATTATTTCAATGCATATTCAAATAAATCCTCAGTTAAGGAATAGTTCTATTCTCAGTTACGAATGTACATTTCCCTTTTAAAATCAATGTGGATCTGTCTTTAGCATAGAAAGCCCATCAATTGTGAAGCAAAAAAGAGGAGTACATAAATTAAATAGAAACACACCTTATAAAAGGAATCAATAAGAAAAAGGTTAAATAAATACACAAAAAATATTTAAGCTCTTTTTTTTCGAGAAAAAAGAAATACAATAAAAACTAAACTAATGGAGCAAATACTGGCGAAAAAACATCAGTCCTTAAAACGTAGAAGTAAATTTATAGTGTTTAGTTAAACAAAGACAAAAAAAAAACGCATTAATCATCTATTTTGTTTTAACTTTTTGTGAAACCAGAATAGTTAACAGAGTGAAAATTTTCTAATTAGATTGAAATATGCCTGTAGGTCTCACTTACCAGCAAAATGTTGAATGATATATTTTCTTCCGGTAAAAAAGAAACTTAAAATATACATAAAAACTTTGCTAAGGTTGTTTTTTACCACATACAATTAGGCAATCGATTTCTCTCTACAACAAAAATAAATCCATCAAATAAAATTTATTCACGCACATAACATAGGAGGTGCTGTCAAAAAGTTCTAAATAAGAATAAGAAATTCGCAGAAGGGTGGAATGTACTAACCAACCCCTTTGCGAATCCCATTTATCCAGGAATAACATTTTTTTTTTGGTCTGAAATTTAAAAATATTCAGAATCCCTTGTGTAATCCTACGTAATGGGTTGCTATAATTGATTGTGGATATAGAAAATGTTTCACTTTGAGATTACAAGCATAGCAGCTGCCATCATTAGTAGTACGAGAAAAAAATGTTAGAATATCTTATTATTTTTTTTTCTTATTACTCTTAAAATTTAATACAATCATTCCGATTGGTGCGTATGGAGATTAAAAAATGAAAAATATATCCCTCTTTTCTCTAAAGCTAATTTCAAATCTTATCGATTAACTTAATGTTCCGTGTAGGGTCTGAGTTCGAGCGATTCTTATTGAAATATGCGAAGTGCCTTTGGAAAAGGGGTCATTAAAAAACTGTATTAGTTCATCTTTGGCTAATAATAATTGTTTTTATAAATTACTACTAGTTGAAAACAAATAGTTTTCACTAGAAACTTTGTTAAACTGCAGCTGCGCAGTTGAAAGAATAAGGTGTGGAATTTTATGTATTTTTTTAGCATGTAAGCTAAAGAAAGGTTCGTAGAGATAAAGGCTAAGTAGCTCCAAAAAATGGTGTGATGTTTGAGAAAAGTAATGGTTGCGTGATACTTATTAATTTGAATGTTTAGTTTATTTACGCGTCACAGCTATTAATCACAGTGTATACATTAAAGTTATTAAAAGGATTGGTTAATTCGTTAAGATCAGTATTTTTTAACTTATGCATGTGGAACTTGGTCCATGTTTCGAACAGATGAGAACATGATAAGTTCTTACACGAAAAAAAGATTTTAAGATTCATTTTTAGAGGAATTCATGAAAATGGAACATGACGAAGAAGAAAAAATTTAGAGCTTTATCAATTATATGAAGAATTTGACATCGTTAACTTAATCAAAATAATTACAACGAATTAAATGGGCAGGTCACGTTACCAGAATGAACGAAGACCGCACCACTAAAAAAGTCTTCAATACTCAACCAATTGGTATAAGAAGAAAGGGCAGGCCAAATTTTAGATGAATTGATGGCCTAGAAAAAAATCTCCTAGTTTTGAGGACTAGGAATTGGAGAACACTAACAGGGAGAAGGCTGGCCTGGAAAAGGCTTCTTGAGATTGTCATGGTCCACCCTGGGCTGCCGTGCCACTGAGGAAGAAAGCCTTTAAGCTAAAGAAACGTCCATAAAGATAAAGGCTATGAAGCTCCAAAAATGGTGTGACTTTTGAGAAAAATAATAGTAACAGATATTCATTAATTTAAATATTTGGTTTATTTACGTCACAGCTCTTCAGTACAGTATATACATTGATGTTATAAAAGGGATTTGCTAGTTCGTTAGAGTTCAAATTCTGTGGTTTGTGAGGGAGGAGATTGCATCCGTCCAGTTTCAAGTTTTCCAGTCTGCTCTCTCTATGGTCTCTAGATGGTAGCGGTAGGCTTCTTTATCCTCAGGTTACATTCGGCTCGTGGGTGGAGCAGAGGGTTTCTCACGGTGTCAAAGGTTGCCGGGGAGATGACCAAAGACTAGACCTGTCAATATTTTAAAGGTGCACGTGTACATAGAAAGGCGGTTATCCTATCCGCAAAAAGAAGGCAACTCTTAGCTGTATGACTAGGGATTGCAATATCGGACCTCAAGTTCAATACCGGTAGTCTGAATTTTTTAGATCTTAATACCGGTGTAAGAAATTTTAGAAAAAGCACGAAAACTCAGGTATTTCTTTGTTTTACATTTTTGTCAGTTTTATTAGAGAATGTAAATATCACAAAAAATAATTTGTAACTTATAAATTATAACAGTATATAAAGAACACCCCCACAAGAAAAGTAAAGGAGCATCCCATTTATTTAAATCACAAAAACGTGTAATGTATAGCTATTCAGTCTGTGATACCAGTACAAATTTTTGAAATGTGACCTTAAAAAAACAATGCATCAGTTGCCACTGTCATTATTATCAGATAGATAATGGAGGATCTATTGCAGATCCATATCCCTGTGACGTGAAAAGAAACGTGCACTCTGTCATTAAGTCTATACTATCGCCACTATATTATTTTCATCATATAATTAATGAAACCAAACTGAAGCATTATCAACTGATTTTTTACGTTCTTTAAAGTTATTTTCATTAATTATTGTGAGTTATTAGTTATGAATATATATATATATACTAGCTGGTATACCCGTTCTTCGCACGGGTGAACTGAAAAATTAAACAACACAGATTGAAGGAAAAAGAAGTTTTTAATGAGTTAATTTTATGTGAATTGCAAATTAAACAAAAAAAGCTTTTTGCATATCTCAGCTAAACAAAAAAAGAAAAAAAAAACACCTTTGTTAAATTTTAACTATGTAGATCTAATAGCTGATAAAAAGGATTTATTTTATTTATAATTCCTCGTAACGCTCTTGAGGGTCGATTTTTCAAAATACCTAAGCTGATCTCTGCTCAGCAAAAGTAACACATTGTTAAAAGCTTTGCGCAAGGAACGCTTAAAGAAGTGTAAATAATTTATATCACTAAATGTATTTTTATTCAAAATAATAGACAATGTACTTTTTTAATTAACAAATAATTAATTTAGTAATGAATTAATAGAAATACTTTTAGAAAACATATATATAAAACAACAGTATGGGGGAAGCGTAGATATATATTTACATGTACTGAAAAAAAACATTCAAAAAGAAAAAAAAAACTAAATGATTTTGATATTTTATTTTAATTTCATAGTTTCCCTTCCACTGACATAGTTACAAATTTTGTGTAATGAACGCTTAAAATAGTGTAAATAATTTATATCAGGAAATGTAATACATTAATATGACTTTTTGTTGTATTTATTTTATGTTAAAATCTTGCCACCCCCTCTCCCTTCGAAATCTAGTTTTATTATGAAATAAAAACAGTGACGACACTGATGAACGAAGTAAATGAAAAGCGAAAGCGCACCGAGGTACGGCGTAGACAAAACAGAAGGGATAAAAAAAGATAGATGAATGCTGTAACGGGCTTTTTTGCAAATGGCAGAATTTTTTCCTACTTTCTTCACAATTGTCGTTATATTTTGAAAACTTCTCACAATATCTTTATAAATTTTAGCCTATGTGTTATTCTGATGTATAAGCCATATTACTGTAAAGTTTCATTAAAATCCATTCAGTTGTTTTTGCGTGAAAGACCCACAAAGATACTCACAAACTTTCGCATTTATAATATAAATATTAGATAATTAATAAAAAAAAATATTTTGAACCTTAAAGTAGGATATACGAATACAGTGTGAATAACAAAATCACCAATTTAAAAAATATCAAATATCAATATTTCTTCATAATTACGACCTGGTTTTCCCAGATATGAGTATCAATCTACGAATCCTGAGCGTGTGCAGTATCGCTCTGAGCTGTGACAGGATATTTTTGGTCCACTTTTTTGGATGCTTCACATATTTTATCACCTATCTTGACTGTACGATACAACTTTGTATTCACAGTTTAATTAATTTCGCCCGTTAGGGAGACATGAAAATAAAAACGCATATTATTTTACGATGTTGGTGATCCCTGATAGTGCAGACAATTTTAAGAAATTTCTAGTAAATACCGAAAAACCGGTATTTAAACTTGTGAATAACGGTATTTCAAAATAGTACAAATCGCTCAAAATACCGGTATTTGGTATCCCGGTATACCAGTATTGCAATCCCTATGTATGACGGAAAAACGTTACAATGACTAAGTTAATAGTAGCATTAACTTAGGCATCAATTACCCTCTTACGTAAGACAAATAAGCTCAAGGAGGAGAAATATTCTTTAATCATTTTATTATTGAAATTATCTAATTATTAATATTTCATTTTTTAGATCTTGTTGAATCTAATTTACAGACCCAAACTGCATTTGAGTTAGTGAGAGTTTATTAACGTCACACTAAAAAGCAACTGACGATCACAACCCCTGAGCAGACACACCCTTTCCTAACTACCACACTACACCAACGGAAGGACTTTCAGCCACGGCATATTTAACGTGCATCAGCTCCTTCTGTAATTCAGTGGCACCAAGACTCAAACCTGTGACATTCCGGTCACGAGTTCGCGTCCATAGCCAATAGGCTTTCGTGGCCTTCCAAATCGCATTTGATGAATACGATCTCATGTAAGTGTTAATAAGAAAAATATATTTAAGGTTTCTTTTATATGATAACATTCATTCGACAAAGATTAACCAATGATTGATCTCAAGCAATCAATCAAGTTACCAAATAATACCCTTGAAGGTTCTTAGCTATATATATATATATATATATATAAAAGAAATATGTATTATTTATCAAAAACAAGAAATAATAGATAAAGAACATAACAAGAAATAACGTAATAAAAATATGAAAGCTGAACATGAAGAACAAAATTATAGAGAAATAAAAGAACTACAAAAAAGAAGAACCTAGCGAGTCAGAAAGCAATTTCGGACTTAGGACCGAATAAGTGGGGTTAAACTAGTTTGAAGGCGCCAACCTTCCCCCTTTGCAACTCGGTAGGAAAACCAAATAAAATAAACAAAACTTCAGAGAAAGTATAACTCAGAGAGCATGATAAAATCAATCACTACTATTATGTAACAAACTCTCCCAAACTCTTAATGCAGAAAAATCACAAAATAATTATGTAAGAAAAGTAGAAAAATACTAGAACAATTACATAAGAAAAGTATCTTTCAAAAAATAATTTAACAAAATTTCTATACTCACAAAGCTTTTACGAAGAGAAACAAGCATCTTGCCATTAATGAAAGTCAATTATTCACCAAGTTAAAAAATTCGAAAAAACAAACACATCTTTTGAGCTGACTTTTAAACCAGCCAGCAAAGACAAGTATAGAATGACGACAATCAAATATGGTAAAATTTGAATTGGTTGATTGTCAAAAATGTAAATTTGCTAGGCTCTAATTTGGTTGGTTGTCAACAATGTGTAAGATGTTTAAGATATGTGTGGAAAAATGTAACCTGTGATATGAGTGTTATGATATAATCTTCACAGCAAGACCACTAACATGCTGACTTTGAAAACCTATTGTTGTGTGGTGGATTTGGAATTCGAAAGTAGCAAGACGGTTAATGTATTTGTGATGAATATAAGATCTCAAGAAATTAAAAGGGTATTCATGATCTAAACAACATTGAAATTTTTTTATATTATTGTATTTATCTATTTTGTGGGTAGTTAAGTTATCATTTCTAAATAAAAAATTCAAAATGATATTTCTGTAAATTGATATATGAAAATATATCAATATATATATATATATATATATATATATATATATATATTCAAATATATATATATATATATATATATATTATATATATTCAAAAAAAAAAGTCTGAATATTTATTTCATTTTCTTATTTTTTTTAAATTAATTCACTTTTATCTAAAAATTTAAGTATTAAGTATTACTAAATTAATCGAACGATTTCTAGGAGTTTGAATAACAGACAAATTAATATTTTCATTAAATTTACATGGTTATATCTGTGTAAAAAAAAAGTACAGAAGAATGTCGTTTATTATCCAGAACATCAAATATCCGGACCAGTTTTGTTAAATAAAGAGTGTTTTTTTTTCAGGTATAGAAGTTTAAGTTGGCATTACTTTCCAAGATAGCGACCGATTTAACAGCTGTCAAGTGATTTATTCTCAGTTTGGTTTGGCAATTCATCAAAACGATCATCAAGCAAGGCGTAGATTCGTCGAATGGGCCCAAAACGAGATTGCCGTTGTTCCCGATTTTCATACGCGAATTTTGTTTAGCGATGAAGCGCACTTCTGGTTGAATGGCTACGTCAACAAACAAAACTGCCGCATTTGGAGTGAAGCTAAACCACAAGTGTATGTCGAAATACCGTTACATCCAGAAAAACTGACTGGTGTGCTTTATGGGCTGGTGGAATCATTGGTCCCTACTTCTTCAAAAACGAGGAAGGCCACAACGTTACAGTCAATGGTGATCGGTATAGACCCATGATTACTAACTTTTTCATTCCTGAATTGAACAATCATGATTTCCAGGAGCTGTGGTTCCAACAAGACGGCGCAATATGTCACACAGCTCGTGCCACAATCGATTTATTGAAAGAAACGTTTGGTGACCGCCTAATTTCACGTTTTGGACCTGTGAATTGGCCTCCAAGATCTTGTGATTTAACACCGCTAGACTATTCTCTGTGGGGCTATGTAAAGTCATTGGTCTATGCGGATAAGCCACAAACGCTTGACCATTTGGAAGACAACATTCGCCGTGTTATTGCCGATATACGGCCACAAATGTTGGGAAAAGTCATCGAAAATTGGACGTCCAGATTGGACTACATCCGAGCCTGCCGTGGCAGTCCTATGCCAGAAATCATATTTAAAATGTAATGCCACAAGATTATCTTTCGAATAAAAAAAAATTCACGTCAATCGAATAATACATCGTTGTTTTATTGGAATTTAAAGTTCTATACCTCTAAAAAAAACACCCTTTACATGCACTGTATGTGAATACGTTTTCAAACAGTGCAATGATCAACAGTTGTTTCGCATACGACCTCAATATGAAGGTCTATTGCTACATGTTAGCCGAAGCGTGGGACTCGCTCGAAAGACAGAGCCTGAAAAATGCATGGAATAAGCTGTAGCCAGTTTTAGAAGGCGAAAAAGATTTCAATGACGACCACAGGTAGGAGATTACCGACTTTTTCCAATGAATCCGAGGCTTTCAAGAATGTGATGAAGAAGATGTAGAAACCTGGATGACATGCAATGCAGAAGACTGTGGATTTCAAATACTAAATGATGACGAGATTGTGACTTCGTGCAAAAAGAATCTGTCCCTGTTCTCTTGGGCAACAACAACAATGAAAGTAGCAAGGGTCCATCAAATGCTGCCTCATTTTCTGTGTTAGAGACAGCTATAGAATGGTACGAACAACAATCAGAGTTCTGCCCTTCTCAACTACTGGTGCTCAAGAGAATCAGAGACCTTGCAGTGAAAAAACGGTGTACAAAGGTACAGCGAAAAATAAGTGATTGTTTTCCATAATAAAGGTAAAATTGCGACATTTTGCACCTATTTTGCTTTTTATTCAAGCCCGTTTCCCGCATGTGATGATTTTCAATATTCGTATAGTGTTCGGTTATATATAGTGCATGGATTGCATTCGGTTATCTGAGCAATCGCGTATTCAAACAGTGTCCGGTCCCAATTGATTCGGATAACGACGTTCTTCTGTATTAGAAAATCATTTGAATTGTACTCGTAGGTATTCTTAATTATTTATATGCTAAAGGGAAAAAAATGAAAGAAAAAAAGAAAAACATTTGATTAAAATAAATCAAGATTGTGTATTTCGGAAAATTGATCGGTTGACGCATACGTAGTAAAGATTAAAATTTTAATTTACAGTCTGATATCGTATCAAACGAGTAATAAACAAATAATTTTCTTAAGAGTGGTGTGGAAAAAGTCTTTTTAATTCAGAAAACATCAGAATACGTCTGATTTAATCTCTTCCATACAGTAAAATGGGCGAGCACATGACCGTTCAATTATATCTTGGAAAATTATGGATAAAAATTTTATATTTAAGACAGGATTTTAGGAAAAGTAATCGGCTAATTTAGTAATACCTATTTATCTGATGGAACAATATGTACTCGCTGCCAAATAGCTGTAGTTTATTTAACATTTTATGTGTCTGAACTTTTTAAATGCATTTAAATATGTTCTATATAAAGGATAATGTATTAGGTACAGTAATTAGGTTTTTTTTAAAATTGTTATTTGGCTCACGTAAAGTATCAAAACACGGTAAAATGATGTGATATTCAGACATCCTTCTTGTAAATGAATGAATTTTTATTTGTTTATTTTTCTTATAAAATTAAGCATTAGGAAACATTCAGTATATTTTTTGAAGATAAGTTTTTATTCTCTCTCTCTCTATTCATTTATTAAGACAACACGGTACCCTTTTTCAAAAAAAATTTTTGGAGACAGTTACAGTAAAAATAATTGATTTTTTATATTTAGATTATATTATTAAGCTGATTCTGTAAGCAAAAAGTCAGTTTGACCAGCCCTTATTTTACAATTTTAAAAAATTAGATATTTTCGAAGTTTTTTCAAATTCTTATAAAATACTCAATTTTTAAATTTTTTTAGTAAATTTAAGTTATTTATGATTCTTAGATTATTGCAAACAATGTTTAGTATGGATTTGAAAATCTATTCCCTTGTTGATTTTTAATAATTATTTTTCTAGAAAAACCTGGAAAAAACACGAAAATTTTTAAAATATCATCTTTAGCATTTTTTAGAAAAATAACGAGAGTTCTCAGCCCTAAATCCATACTAACTTTTATAGAACATACATTTGGGAGAATATACAAAAAATTCAAGGCTCTATCTTGAACAGGAAAAAAGCCTTAGGGATTAGAAAATACTTATACCTTCAAAATTAGAAGTCTGAGAAAAACGCATTTAAAGTTTTTAAAGTCATAAAACAAAAACTTATAATGCCCGTAAAACTCTAATTTTTTAATATGTTATTTTCCCATTTAAGTTCTACGTTAAAACATTTTTTTATTAAATATGACTGAAAATTATACTTTTAATTCAAAATATATTTTTGCATAATATTGACAGCATTTATTAAGGCGTCAGTTTACTCAGCTTTATCTTAACCTAATTAATCTTATTCCGGCATTGCTGCCCATTCGTCTTGCAGCGCCAATCGAAGCTCTCGAATCGTTACTGGTGGTAAGGTAAGAGCTGCCAAGCGTCTGCCTAGAAAATCCCATACATGCTCGATGGGATTGAGATCCGGAGATCATGCCGGCCAATCCATACGTTCAATATCCTCACTCTCTAAGAGCTGTTCGGCAGCTACTGTGCGATGACATGGTGCATTGTCGTCCATGAAAAGGAACTGCAGACCCATAGCGCCTCTAAAAAGACGCACATATGGAAGAAGAATCTCGTTACAATAACGGGTCCCGTTGACTGAACCTGCGTCGAAGATGTGAAGGTCTGTATGACTACCAAGCATGATGCCTCCCCAAACGAGAACACCGCGACCTCCATACCTGTCCCTTTCAATGATGTTCGAGGGATTATTGCGGCTTCCCCGCTCTCTTCAGATGAGTATCCGATGAGAATCGCTCCTCAAACTGAATCTGCTCTCATCTGTAAAGAGTACTCGTCCCCATTCACTGTCTCTCCAATTCCGGTGTTCCCGGCACCACAGAGAACGCCTTCTCCGATGGGCTGGCGTTAAAGGTACACACCGTACAGGGCGTCGTGCAAACAGACCACCACCGTGCAGTCTTCTGGCCACGGTAAAACGCGATATCGGTCGTCCAGTCGCCTGTGTCTTGTGTCTAGCGATTTCTCCCGCTGTCTGCCGCCTGTTTCTTCTGGCCTGTAAGACAATGTATCGGTCATCTGCGGGTGTGGTTCCTCGTGGACGACCACTACTGAACCCCCGGATAGCTGTTCCTGTAGTTTGAAATTGTCTGCAAAGTCGTGAAACGATGCTGTGAGCAATTCCGAACTCTGCAGCCACACTCTTGTCACACTGCGGCCTTCCTCCAACTTCCCAATGATTCGACCTCGGGTAAAAGCATCCAGATGTCGTCTAACAGATTGATTATTCGCCATTTCTCGCTGAGGCAGCAACTGGGTGTGATTTTAACTGCTATACGGCGTGCAATCTCTTTGCCAGAAATAGTGATCTTACACCGACAACATGCTTTATACTACTCAGACACTTCCCCATTACGTCTACCTGCATATCTGCGCATGTGCTACCGTACATCAGCTTACTTAATCTCCTGATTGGTCTTTCTGTCCGCTCTGCCTCTTCGTTCAGCTGATATGCTAATTTTTCGACTTCGTCCTTAATTTTTGCACACCAGTGTATATTTAAAATATTCATTTATTTTTACTTTTTAGGCTGTTTTTTTTACTCCAGGGCCTTTGGATACCTAACTACACACACACGCGTGCTACGGTTTATATTTTTATTCTATCACCACTTCAAGTAATCTAAAGTACCATTTATTAATATATCATTTCGAATTGTCATAAGTTACCAAGGGCTATAATTCTTTATGTAGCACCGTCTTCAATTATTCAAAATCCTCTTTGATTCAATAAACCGTAACGTAGCAATCAAGCGATTAATAACTGGAGAAGTGTCATGATTAATTTGATGATTCTATTTGTTTGATGGATTTCGATTTTGTATTCTGTTTTTAGATTTTGTTAAAGTTTTTATACAATGGTAATTAAGTAAGCAAATTAGATTCTAGTACATTTTCATTATCTTGAAGATTTCAAGATACCGATGTGTTATAGAGGGTGATTATAAGTAAAGTTACACTTTCAAAATGCTGTAAAAAATAGCTACTGCTTAGAATGACTTCGAATTTGAATTGAATATACTTGAAGAAGAGAAAAACGATATGGCATAAGAAAAAACCTTATTAGAGTTTTTATTGGTGCTTTTTATGCGGTTTTTGAACTGACAGTTAAAACCCGATTCTCTTATCGAACGTGGCACGACTTTATCATGTTAGTTAGACTTTTCACTGACATTGCAACAACTGTTGAGTTATTTGGAAGCCACATTTCCCGTCAAAAAACCGAAACATTCATGAACATCGATAAATATAGTTGATTTAATATGTATCTCATGCCAAAGTGGTCATAATACGATTCAAAATGCCACATGTAGATGATTCCACTTCGTTATGCCACTTACAGCAGTATTAATACACTTCTCGAGTCATACCCCCCCTCCTCTTTATTTTTAAGTACATTGAATTCAAGTTTGAAATCCTTCTGACCAGGCCTTTTTTTTAATTTTATTTATTCACTTTGTATATTTTGTCAAAACGATATACATTCAAACACAAAATCGGTGCTCATTATTGCAGCAGGATCACTGTAGCCTAGTACGAGTTGTTAGCCTTTTTGGTAACATTTTATTAATTCGAATCTTTACTGTTTCCTGGCAGATATGGAATTTCCTATCAGTTAATCTTTACCAGGCATCAACTATGCATAACTTCTTGGTAAGGGAATAATAATTCAAATAAAATTTTCATTACATTCTGCGCTTAAAATTTGGGAATCTGTATTCATATGCCCATTGAATAATCTCTAATAAAATATTACCGATGAAATACACACACAGATTCGTTTTTTCAATATCAGTAGAATTCATATTCTTTATTATTGCATCGTACATAAACATACAAAATATTTTCTCTTTTTTTTAAACAAATTCTTTTAAAGCACAAATACTTCTCAAATTCATCCTCCACCATTAAGATATTTGAATGCGTTAAGGTATGTTCGGAACCGTGCTTTTGCAAAAGCGTATAAATGGATAATATTCATAGTATTTAGTGTCATTAGATTAGAAAATGTATGCAAAATGGTTTTAAGAATATCATTACAATAAAAAATGATTTAAGTACAATATTTTGACAAAAAATGATCATAGAATGACCCATTTTCAAAATATTCTCCTTTTGAGAAAAAGGCTTCTATTAAAATAATATTTTGTCTGTATTTAGCTCAGATCTCTGCACAGAGGCTCAACTGGAATTTTTAAAATATGTAACTAAGAAATGGGTTTATCCCTGTTTTACGACAAAAGAGGGGAGAAATTTTAAGCAAAAAACGCCGATAATTATTTCAATTGGTTGTAACTCTGAAAATAATATGAATTTTTCAAAATTCCTAGTTCAGACTCTCTAGAAAAGTCTTTACTTTATATAAGCGAAATATTATTATTTTAGAAACATTTTTTATAAAAGGAGAACATTTTGAAAAAAGATTATTTTAAGTTAATTTTTTGTCAAAATATTGTATTTAAATACATTTTTTGTCAAAATATCCTTAAAACAATTTTATACATGTATTCTAATCTAAGTGACACTAAATATCAAGAAAATAATCCATTTATGCACATTTTAAAATCACGGTTCCGAGCGTAGTCCAAGTCTAAGAGATCCGTAGTATATCTTAAAAACCATAATTTTGCAAAAGTGTATAATTGAATTTTTTTTAGGTATTAAGTTTCATTTGTGAATTGGAATATGCATATAAAATTGTCTTAAAGATAGTACTACAGTAAAAAATTATTTATATGCAAAAAATGAAAAAAGAATGTCACATTTTCAAAATATTCTCCTTTTATAAAAAATACTTCGCTAATAATAATATAATAAGACTTCTGTACAGGTAATACAGAACTATGATTTTGGAATTATACAATTTAGAGGCGGATTTAGTTCTAGTTTAATACATCAGAGTAGAGAAACTTTTACAAAAATACCTGTTATTATTTCAGTTAATCGTATTTCTGACAAAAATGTGATTCTTTCAAAAATCCTTGTCCAGACTCTGTAGAAATAAAATATCATTAAAATATCATTATTATAGAAGCATTTTTCCATAAAAAACATGTTAAGAAAATATGCCATTCTTTTAAAATTTGTTTGCCTAAAACTTACATTTAAATAACTTTCTTATTTAGTAATACTATCCTTTAAGGTATACGACTACGTTCGGAACCCCGATTTTAAAAAAGAGCATAAATGGATAATGTTCATGATATTTAGTGTCAATTTGATTAGAATAAATGTATAAAATTGTTTTGAGGACATTATGACAAAAAAAATTATTTAAATACAATATTTTGGCAACAAATTAACTTAGAACAATCTTTTTTTCAAAATGTTTTCCTTTTATAAAAAATGCTTCTATATATTTTGCTTATATAAAGTAAAGAATTCGAGTTATCACCAATTGAAATAATTATCGGCGATTTTTCTTAAAATTTCTCCCCTCTGTTGTAGTAAAATATGCGTAAATCCACTTCTAACTTATATGTTTTAAAAATTCTAGTTCAGGTTCTGTACAGAGGTCTGATCTATATGCAGGCAAAATATCATTCTAATAGAAGCATTTTTCATAAAAGGAGTCTGTTTTGAAACTTGGTCATTCTATGCTCCTTTTTTGTCAAAATATTGTACTTAAATATTTTTTAATTGTAATAATATTCTTAAAACAATTTTGCATACATTTTCTAATCTAGGTGACACTAAATATCATAAACATTACCCATTTACACGCTTTTGCAAAATCACGGTCCCGAACGTATAGTCGGATACCTTAAACAATTTTATACGTATATTCTAATTCAGGTGACACTAAATATTAAACAAAAATGATTCACACAGCTTTCACTTTTTAAAATCTTGTCTTCGAATGCAGTCAGATACCCTAAAGCGCTTCAGTATGAAAAACAATTATGAAATAAAAAAGTAAATATGCATATACCCCCCAAAATTCTGAGATCAGGTGAAAGCGATGGAAATGATAGATCATCGGGGATTCGTCCTAGACCATCAGAACCCATCAAGTAAAGATATGCCAACCCCCGTTCATAAAGCAACAGAAAGGAAGCACCCCTCCCTGCTTTCAGTTATCAATTTTTAGCAGCCACGTTGCCAGACGTTAAAAATAAGCATTAAAAAGATTTATATTTTCATCGGAAATTCATTAAGTTAATGCAAAATACCTCGCTTGTAATTTATACCTTTTTTGACAGTCTTAGATAGAAGAAAGAAAGAATTAAGTGAGATAAAAAAAAAGTATAACTAGTTCCATCGTCACAAGTTGAGCTTTTTGATAAAAATCTCTAATTTATCCACTAACAAATAAGCGAATAAATACATTGTTTATTACAAGATGGAATCTGGGCCATAGTTTGGGAAGCAGTTTATGAGTTTTTGTCCCCAAGCGACCGTAGTTATCAGGGGATGAAATTTATGTTGAGGAATTTTTACGGCCCGCCGTATTTTTGGAATTACTTATTAACGATCTCCAGTTTTTGCTTCTTCTTCGCCCGTAATGGAATTTTTCTGACCAATGACTTTTCCACCCCCTAATCACAGGCGGAGTGGTAAAAGTTTTTAATCCGAAGAAAGATAAATATGGACTTTTCCGAAGAAATGGCTTTGATGTACTTCGAGAACGAGGAATTGAATTTTTTCTTCCTTTCTTTCGAATGTTTTCGTTCTGGAAGGAAATATTAAATTGCTTCATGATTTTTTAATCTGCTGAAAGTAATTAAAGAGACGATGAATTTTTCGTGTTATATGGTTATAAAATTATTTTAGTACCATTAATATTCATACAAGGAAATGATTACGTAGTACTACGAAAACTAATTTGGGGAGCCATATTTGCTACTTTTACTGTGGTATTGAAGTAATTCTAATTTTAAATTTTTTTTACTGCTTATCGAGCAAAAATAAATCCCAGATTCCCTCCCATGTTTCGAAGATATATGGTAAAAAAAAAGAATACAGCAACAAAGAACCTATGAAAGCATACATAAAAAATTTAAGTTTTGTTCATAGACTTACTTCGTAGGAGTTCTATGTGTGAATCATCAATGTGATAATCCAGCTCCTGTACCTCTTTATTCAACATGGTACTATCAACGTTATTTATTGACAGTGCATTTTATCTTTTTATGTAGTTCTGCCTTATCACGCGGCAAAGGGGTTGCGAAAACTTGGGTCTTATGTAAAATGCCAAGTTTTCGGATAACACGCACAGACGTATTAAACTTATATGAGACCCTGGGCCCGTACTCAAAAGTAGGCCCTGGATCCCTACACAAATATATTCCCTAACTATGACCCTTAAAAGTACATAGCACACACACACACTTACGTTGTCAAATACTCGTACTAACAATAACTCTAGCAATAGCACAGATCGGCTCGACCGACTGCAGCCTTTTGAATGAATGAGTAATGATGGTATGGGGTGGTAGGCCTAGGCCTATACGTGGACACATGTAGCCAGTTTACATATCGTCCGAAATTCCCAGTTTTTCAGAAAATACAGCTGAAAATAACATTTGACCAATGGAATTATTCGAGTTATGATCTTATTAAGGCTGAATCGAAACGGGACGTGGCCCTCATTGCAGCCAAGGCCCTGGGTCCGGGCCCAGTTGGCCCGTTCCTTAAGACATCTCTAATAACACGTGCTCTTAATAACATTTGTCTAACCATATTGTGTACAGTGTGGTAAGAATTGAACTATCGCATTGATATGTGCCGTTTGACCAATGTTTCTCATGTATAATGCCTGTAAAATCTGCAAATAAGACTTGAATTGTTTATGTATACTTTCGAATGTTCTTTTGTGCTGTATTCTTCCGAAACTTTTTACTATAGTGCTTCGAAACCCGGAAGAGAATAATGAATACCCCTGTATTTATAGCAGAATTATTTGCCCACTTTACATATTGCAGATGTTCGAAATTCGCAATGGTCGAACTATTTGGAACTAGTTAGCATGTTTGACAGCATTCGAGATCACAAGACCATGCACGAATTGCTGAGAAATGCTAGTTATGTTGAAATATATTAAACTCAGAATGAATCTAAGAACACAGTTAAGGGGGAGAGTGTTAACATTTAATAATATGAATGAACATAATGTTTGAAGAAATAACATGTACGAAAAATACTGGTATTCATTGTTATGTGTGTGTACAAATTAATATTTATTATGTTTTTAGGTATATGTTATATTTAATCAGTTTTTATCAGCAGCTCAGAAGCTTTTTATTTTTCTTTTCTTAATAAATAACCTATTCATAGTAGTATATAGACGCAAATGAGTGATACACGCTTGGAATACTGATTTTAAGAAATTATGTTGAGCAATTCACAGGTATTGAAAATATATTTGGATATATATTATTTTCTTTTTTTGTGTGTGTAGCAGTAAAAAAAATTAGATCGCTAATTTTCTTTTAAACGTTTTGCAGATAGTTGGCTTATTATTTCGAATAAAAAAAATGCATTGGTACACATCTGTTGGGATAGACCTTGAAAATTTAATACAAGGATAATTAATCAGAACAAGACATTTTTTTTCTGGTTTTTTACTTATTTGATTTTTTTCTCTCCAGGATATTGAAATATGCTTGAGTTTAATTTTCAGCGTACTTCACTAGACTGAGCACCAAGAGTTTTGAAGAAACAATTCGAATCGTCGAAGAGGTTTTAATGTTGCCATCCGTAAGCTTTACGATCATAACAACTGAGTTCTGATGATGTAATCCACAACTTATAAATAAAAATGTGTTTATCACTGTCATTTTGTTTACCATGTGTAATAAAATTAGCATCAAGTATTTTTTATTGTATTTTCTAATTCATATGATGACAGAAATTTTCAAATAATTACTTTTACTCTCACCTAAAACTAAATCCATTTTGATTTTAAAAAAGAGCTGTAGCAAACTAAAATAGGAACAGCGACATCTAGCGAACGTTCCTAAAAACAGGTAACCAAGGTGTGGCTGTCGGTCGAACCGCGAACATCGAGATAAATTTGTGTTAACTAACTTTTGTCGAGTTTCTAAATCTTGTAATTTTCCGAAATGTCTTCATTGTACATCGTTATGTTAAACTTTCTCAAATGCGCTTGTTTATGTAC
This sequence comes from Trichonephila clavipes, assembly GCA_019973935.1. NCBI lineage: Eukaryota > Metazoa > Arthropoda > Arachnida > Araneae > Nephilidae > Trichonephila > Trichonephila clavipes. The sequence continues at coordinate 234,358 of BMAU01004340.1, forward strand.
ATTAAAATCTTGTTCCGAAGATGTTTGGCTTCCGACCGCTACCCAAAACGTCTCATTATTAGACTGATATCAGATTTCGAAGAACAGCTCATTCTTCAAACATTCAACACTCTACCTACAAAATATTTTCTATTAATTGGTAAATTCATTATTTAGTATTTTTCATGTTACCAATTTTATTTCCTACATTTTTATGTTAAATGAATTATTAATTTTTATATAAGTATAAGAAAAAAAATACATGTGAGTTAAATATTTCTAAATTTTAATTCCCAACTTCATATATATATATATATATATATATATATATATATATATGTAATAATTCCAATAATTGGTAATAACTCTTGAATTATTTAATGTCCAGCCCTTCAGGACAGCCGTGTTGTTACTTTAACTGGTTACCTGTCTACCGGGGGCGGTTGAAACTACATCCATCTACCTCTTAAATCACGTGATGTCCCGCTGAATATAATTAGCAAGCCTCTGAAAAGCCCGCTCTCTCTGATTTTCGCTGTAAACATGTAGCCAGCCGGCTGCCGCGCTGTGTGTGTTTGCTTCTTGTGATGTGGAAACGCCTAAATAATGAATAAAATGGATAACCTTTCCAATCTGCCTCGTCTATTCTACAGTACTCGTCCACTCGCCCCGTTATACCGGAATCACTCACCACCAGCTACAATCTTCCTTTGGTTCGCAGCGTTAAAATCAACCACTCGCCACGACAAAATATGGCACTACAAGTTTTCTTATATATATATATATATATATATATATATATATATATATATATATATATATATATATATATATATATATATAAAAGAAATATGTATTATTTATCAAAAACAAGAAATAATAGATAAAGAACATAACAAGAAATTACGTAATAAAAATATGAAAGCTGAACATGAAGAACAAAATTATAGAGAAATAAAAGAACTACAAAAAGAAGAACCTAGCGAGTCAGAAAGCAATTTCGGACTTAGGACCGAATAAGTGGGGTTAAACTAGTTTGAAGGCGCCAACCTTCCCCTTTGCAACTCGGTAGGAAAAACAAATAAAATAAACAAAGCTTCAGAGAAAGTATAACTCAGAGAGCATGATAAAATCAATCACTACTATTATGTAACAAACTCTCCCAAACTCTTAATGCAGAAAAATCACAAAATAAATATGTAAGAAAAGTAGAAAAATACTAGAACAATTACATAAGAAAAGTATCTTTCAAAAAATAATTTAACAAAATTTCTTTACTCACAAAGCTTTTACGAAGAGAAACAAGCATCTTGCCATTAATGAAAGTCAATTATTCACCAAGTTAAAAATTCGAAAAAAACATAAACACATCTTTTGAGCTGACTTTTAAACCAGCCAGCAAAGACAAGTATAGAATGACGACAATCAAATATGGTAAAATTTGAATTGGTTGATTGTCAAAAATGTAAATTTGCTAGGCTCTAATTTGGTTGGTTGTCAAAAATGTGTAAGATGTTTAAGATGTGTGTGGAAAAAATGTAAACTGTGATATGAGTGTTATGATATAATCTTCACAGCAAGACCACTAACATGCTGACTTTGAAAACCTATTGTTGTGTGGTGGATTTGGAATTCGAAGTAGCAAGACGGTTAATGTATTTGTGATGAATATAAGATCTCAAGAAATTAAAAGGGTATTCATGATCTAAACAACATTGAAAAATTTTTTATATTATTGTATTTATCTATTTTGTGGGTAGTTAAGTTATCATTTCTAAATAAAAAATTCAAAATGATATTTCTGTAAATTGATATATGAAAATTACTGTTCCATACAGGAATTTTAATTATATGGAACTTAAACGAATCTTGTTTGTCAAAATGAGATTATTACATATATATATATATATATATATATATATATATATATATATATATATATATATATATATATATATATATATATATATATATATATGTAATAATTCACCCTAGCATCTCCTTTTAATTAACTCTTCTAATAATATTCAAATAATCTTTTAATTATTTGGTTCGAAACTAACACCCTGATTTTGATCGTAATCGACTAATAATATTACATCATAAATCCCTTTCCCGCCCCTTGTAACCAATCAGAGCTCTTACTTATTACAAAAATGTCACGTGGTCTTCAATGTCAGGTATAAAAGCCGATGTGTCTCTGGAAACCGCTCGCTCTTCGATCAATTCTCTGTAGTCATGTAGCCGCTGCAGCGCGTTCTGTGTGTGTCTTTGTCTGTGTTGTGTCGTCCATGTTTGCTTCTTGTATGTGTAATGCCGTCCCTACTGGATCTTTATGTGTTTCCACACAGATGATGAATAAAAAGAATTATGATTCACAGGAGTGCCTCTTCGATAATACCGTATTCGTTCATGCTCCACGTAACATAGAAAAATCAAGCCACCGTCCGCACCCAACCTTTAGTTCTCCATTATTTAATCAACCACTCGCCACGTCTTACATTTATTATTACCAATCTTCGAGAAATATAATAGGAATAATATATATATATGTGTGTGTGTGTTTAATAATTTCCACTCATTTAATCTTTAATAGATTTGATTTATCTCTGATCCCCAGTCCTTCAGGACAACCGTGCGATTATTTCTGGAACTGCGTGTATCTTTCTGGAACTACATCCACCCACCCCCAAATAATGTGATTTCCCGTTCGGTATAAAAACGAGACTCTGGAAAATCCCGCCTTTTCTGTCTGTGGCATTAATCATGTAGCCGACTGTATTGCGTAATGTCGTAGTTTCTTTGTTCTGTGTTTGGGGGCATTATGTTTGCTTCTTGTGATGTTGAAACGCTATGTGTTAAATGCTGAATAAATTGGATTAACTTGCCAGACTGCCTCGTAGATAACATTGATTGCGCAACATCAACCAGCATAGAAAATGTATCTAATACACAGTAATCACTTCCAATGGCTATGCCTTGTTCGTTGGGGTGCTTTGGAGTACTTAGTCCTTCCGGACTCTAACCTCCTATCCTGGAATGTAAGTGACTGTAAAAAATTTACCATTGCCCATTTTGATTAGATACTAATTATAAAAAAATTTACTGTAAGAGTGAGTTAAATAATTACTAGAAAATTACATTAATATTAAAGACAAAAAGCTCTTTTAAGAGCTCAAAATCAGAGGTTTGAAAGCCCAAAAGTGGGCAGAGCTTGCCCTGTCCTTTCATTCGGTGCAGTACCATTCACTCGCCACAACATTATAGTTATCATTACCACTCTCCAGAAATATTATAGAAATATTTCACATACATATGAAATATCCCTGTAATATTTATGGTGACTCCTATAAAAGTCCAGGTGAGTAGTAATCATAACTGTAAGACGTGGCGAGTGGATGGTATTACTACAACGAAATGAATGGGCGTGGTCATTGGTGATGATCACTATAAGGTTGATAATATTTTAGATGGTTAGAGTTCTATATTAATTGGATTGATGAGGCAGTCCTTTGTGGAAGGAAATCTCGTTTATTAAACATGGTGAGACACACAAACATTTACATCTTAAACAATAAGCAGGAAATGGACGACACTACACAGAACAAAAGACAACTAAGACACTACGCGCTGCAGTCGACTGCATAGGGAAAGGACGACGAATAGAAGAAAATATTTCTAGAAACCCCAATTTATATAGGAAACTCAAATCACATGATCTGGGTGGGTGGATGTGTGTAATTCAAAAGGTTGCTGTTAGGTGGGTAGCTAGTTAAAATAATTGAACAATTGTCCGGAAGGACAAGACCATAGCATTTATAAAGTTATTTTAAAAAGATACTCTAGAGGGAATTATCACATGTATATATATATTACACACACACACACACACATATATATATATATATATATATATATATATATATATATATATCGTTTTTACTCGAATCTAAGCAGCCATCCATTCAAAGCCGCATCTTCAATGCTCTACACATTTTTGAAAAAAAGTAAAAAAGTTGTATAAAGGATTCGTCACAATAACCGATACTTAAGAATGAGAAATAATATAAAGTCAATAATTTCTTTATTTTACCAGTATCAAAAACTTTCAAATACATACATGAACCTATAATTAATCTAACCCCTCAATATCAAATTTCGAAAATGATTCGTTAATCTCAATGTCACAGATGATTTTGGAATTGGTGCCTGCATCGCTATTTCCCTACACAGTGTCGTCTTCCGTGCCATCCATTGCATTTGTTATGCAACATTTTCTTAAAAGAATTTGGAAGAATTATAAGGCTTTTGAACACTTGTAAGCATAGATTATATTATTTTGTTTACGCGATTGACATATATTTGTTTCCCACGTGTAAAATTTTCAGTGGTTGCTTCTCTGTTTCCATTTTGTTCTGCATATAAAATTGCTTTCCTTTTCATACTTGCGTCATAGTGATGTTCCCGCGCCTGATTTTTAGTGACATTAACACCAGAAAAATAGTGTGGCTTAAATTTGAGTAAATACGGTATGTGTGTTAAAACTATGCTACATTATTACTATTGGATTATTTTGCAATCAGAAAATTTGTTCAAAAGCAGGTGGGTAAAGATCGGCCTTTTTCAACCATCGGCAAATTCATGTTACTATGTATTTTTTTAACACTGATACTCGGTCGAAATGAAAATGTTAGGTTTTTCTTAAAAATATATATTTTATTAAATAGAGAAAACTGGGAAAAAATAACAATGTTAAACTATTCATAACAATAGTCTCCGATTATATTTCCTTCTCTCTTTCACTGGCTGAATAGTCACTGGACCATCCAGTAGCAGAGTCATGAAGTGTATCAGCATATCCCAGACTTGGTGTTTTTATCTGAGTGTGATTATGTCGCCAATATCCCAAGTACCAAAGTACAGATGCAACATGTGTACAGCAGCCAACAACTCTAGCACCATCTTTGCACTGACAATACCATTTAATGTTTGGATTATGACCTATACCTGTTCTTTATCCATATATTATATACTTTTGAACTTGTGTCTCGCGATCTCAACTAGAGTCGAACTACTGAAGAATCGTATCGAGTGTTGTTTGTGAGTGTACGATCAGCTTTGCTTAGGCTGATATATCCCAAGAGTTTAAAATCGGATCTCCTTCCATGTTGATCGGGGAAAAACTGGAAGATCAGAGTCACTTAACAAAGTCCATATCGCCCTTTTTCTTGCCCAGCCATTTCCTAAGTCTGCTGTAAGTAATTAGGCATCTTCACTAAATCTAGAATTCTTTGGGCAGTTAGATTGTCGTCTTCAATATTGTTAAGTCTTGCTGGGTGGAAAGCATTAAGAATTGCACAGACGATTTTAACATAATCTCCAAAATATGGTATTTGGACATTTGGGATAATTTTGTTTAAAGCTCTCCAGTTCTTGAGCTGGCCGTTTACTTCTTCAACTACCCAACTAATCAATGTCACCATACCTGTTTCGTTAGTATCTTCTGTAGACAATTGTGCTTGTTTGTCCAGAAGTGCAAGCATTTTAGGTACTAGTTCCATTTCTTCTAAAAGCTCCAAACAGTCTGACCGATTCGTGGACAAGCTATTTTATTTCGTATCACATCAACGCGCTCGATGCACCACAGAAAATAATTGTCAGTTTAAAAGCCTTATCGTTGTATTTGAGAGATCAAAACATATAGTGATGCTTAAGTTTGTTTTTTTAAGGAAAGTTAGGAAAAGCGCTTATAAAATAACAAAACTCAACGAATTTGCCATGTTTGATGACTTTTTTATGTGACTCGCTATTTTTTTTCCATACTATTTTAGAATAAAAGTAAAAGACCAATACCTAAAGTACACATAAATATTACAATATAGCTCCAATAAACATTTGGAATTTTCATGACTATGATGGGCGAAAAAAGGCCGATCTTTATCCACCTCTTTTGAGTTCTATTCTCAGACATTACACAGGAAATCGAATCAAATTTCGATGCTCTGAAATTATACTTTGCTTAATTATTGCGAGTGTATTACTGTATCTAGAGCAACTTAAAGCAATCAAGTTGCAACTTTTTCTCGCAGTCTAATTCTAATGTAACATTAATTATATCAAACCGATTCTTGTTTTGTATTAAATTTTTCTGTTTAGTGATTTTGCCATTTTCATTATGTTCGAGCGGAAAAAAATTAACCAAGGAAAAAAATTAATCTAAAAAAATTTCTGAGATTTATTTTATGGGTAGTTAAAAGGCATTTTTCTTTTCATATGCTCCCCATAAAGAATTAATCAACGGAGCTAATTTTTCTTGAATTTGTTACAAGCAATTAAAAAGTTACATTTATTTAATGACTAAAATGCGTGATGAGGATAAAAACATTTTTAATCATACTGGTGTTAAAAAATAGTGGAAATAACAATTTAATAGCTGGATAAAAAATGGTAGCAGAAAAACAGAAAAAACATCAGATAAACCTATCTTGACATCCGGCTATGGTTTCACATGCACTTAAAGCTATGTTTATTTTCATTAGATTTATGTTTGCTTCTTAATTGTGAGTGGTTCATTAAGATTGAATAATTTGAATTTATGTAAACATTATGATTTTTGAATTAGAATTATGTTCAAATTTTTAAGATGAAGTTTTCAATAAAATTTTTATAAAATTAATTTGGACATCTATTTTGATCATATTTTCCTCGAAATAAGATATTTCTAATAAACACAGATGGTTTAATAATATACACATTTGCTTTCTACATGTACATTTAAGTACAACATTTTTTCGTATTTTAACTTGAATTTTCCATACCCTTTTCCTCTTAAACTAAGTTAACTCAATTGCTCGCTTTCATGCTCAAATCTTATTTTCTAATGTTTAAAAGTACGTTAGTATTAAGTAGTTTAATCATCCAAAACAAACTCTTTTCCAGATACTGCTTTGTTACTCGCTGCTAACATAATATTACGTTATGTAAAACAATCCTTTTAACGGTTGATTCGCTATTTTGCAAAAAAATAAAGTGTTTTTGAAATGTTAAATTTTTCTTTCTTTGCACAAAATCAAATCAGATTTTTTTTTATTATGTGCTGTATTTCTGTGTGTGTGTTGAGAGAATCTCTGTCTCTCCTCGACACACAGGCAGAGTAAAACGTGATTAAAATTGTAATTTAATTAAATTTTAAGGAAACTTGATATTTATAAATATTGTTATACTTTCCCAATGAATTTAAATCTTTCATTTAGAACTGTAGTTTCATAAATATTACATTATTAATAAAAAAATGTAAGAATATAATTATTAAACAAAAATTTTAATTATTAAATAGATCTTTTAGAAGATTGAGAAGGATTCAAACCAAGGGAAATTGTTAACTGCTTACAGTGACGTAACGTACACCCCCGCATCCCCTGCATCGCGGGGAGCAGGGCTCTAGGGGCCCCAAATGTTCTCCGTTGCTCTACTGACTGCTTATTACTATTTATGTTCATGATCTTTCCTGAATCTATCATATAAAATAAAATTTACTATAGTTAGTATTATATATATCTCCCTTTCACTGGCGTATCAAGTTCTAAGTGGGCCCGTATCAAAATTCCTTCTTGACCCTTTTTCAGAAGAGAAAGCCCTGTCAGTGGCACTATAGTTACACATGTTGGGGCCCCTATAGCTTGGGGGCCCCGTATCATTGATACGGATGATACAGCGGTATGGCTACGCCCCTTCTTCCCTCCATAAAGTTACTTTAAAAAATGCTTGAAGTTTTTTATCCCAATTTTGACCAAAAGAAGTAATGAAACATGCAAGTTTATTTATACTTTTAAGTATAAGATGTATATTTCTTATGAGTTATACTCTTAATGTTTGATGAGCTTAAAATAGTCCAGAATATAAATATCAAACAAACGTCAGTATTTAGAAAATAATTTTTTTCAAATAATTAACTTACAAAAATGTCAGCTTGAGAAGAGTAGTAGAAGAAATATTGGCTCGAGATAAACAACATAAGAAGAAAAAAAAGTAAATTCAAATATTAGCAAATAAAAAAAAATTTCGGGGGAACAACAGACCCTGGATCTGTACTTTCTTTGCATACATCCGTTTCTATCAACTCCAAGGACAAAATACAAATAATATTTTCCACTTTACGACAAAAAAATTTAGACGTTGTTTCTTTTAGAATACTTCTGAGAACAGTGTTATGCATATAATTAGGGTTTGCAATATATTTCACTTCTTAGAATTTACATAAACTATTTAAATATAGAACGTTGGGAAAAGAACCTAGTTTAGATGGGAGTAGAATTGATAGAATGGAGTTGTTTTTTTTAAATGAATAAAAAAAAACATAAGAATAAACCTCATGACAAGAAAGATTCATAATGGCTCATTGAACTAAAATGTGTTCATTGTAAAATATAATTCAAACGATTCTAAGGTAAAAGACTAAAAAGGCATTTACCCTATAACAACTTCTCATGCATTCTCCATTAAATTAATCTCGATCTTACTGTGCGATTTACAAACTAGACAGGTATGGTTAGGTTCACCAGAAAATTTCAAGTGACATTGGGATAGCAGCATAACAACTTCCTTGAAAGTTAAACTCAATATATTTATTACTTAGTTATCTCGTTCAATTATATGTATAAGTTGCTCCCCTCATTGAGAATTTTGAGAAGTAACGGCTTATTTGAGTCAATGTTTGACGGCTTGGTTGCTTTTGCGGTGGAAATATGGCGCCACGACTGCGGCACGCGAAGGGTGCGGTTCATATCACGGTCAGGGTCACCAATGAAGGAAGTAAGGCTCGTTCTGGGTACCTTCCGTTCCGAACGAATGCGAGTACTTTACCGATCACGCCAAAACGATCGTCTTCGCGTGATGTTGGTACTAGTTCATATAGATATCACACAGGAAAGAAAGTCGAAGTCATTTTTATTAAAGGAAAAACAGTATTTTCGGACATTTTAACATTGATTGCGATGAGAAGAACTAAATAATTACAAGAAAAAACATTTACCAGATTCTTTAGTGTTACATTTTTTATAAAAACCTACTGGCGAAATTCAGTATGCGTAAGGAGGAGGACGGAAAAAAAACGGGGTCGGATTGCTTCGACGGTGGGGGTGGAGAGCTGGGGTTATGAAATGTTTCATTGTTCATTATACTACTCCCTACTCAGCACTCATTAATCATCATTTTTGATTATTTATGCTGCAGAAAAATAATTTTGTTTAGAATTTAAAATCATTTAACAAAGTTATTAAATTTTTTCCATTTTTTCGAAAATTCAAAACATTTGTAGCAATATTAAATTTCGAAATTATTTTTAATTTTCCCCCCTAATCTCCATACCATAGAATTTCTTTTATTCATATAGAACCGGTTCTAAATATTTTTTTTTCTATATTGTTTTAATTGAAGGTTTACTTTTTACTTTTCTTCTCGAGAGTTAAATTTTTAAAAAATTAGAAGAAAAACAAAAAAGAAATAATCTACGAAAGGTAATAAATATTTCATTAATGGAGTACTTTCCTTAAATTACCCTAAATAAATATATATTATTGATTCCGAAATAAATTAAAAGTACACTGATCGCAAAATCACATCATACATAACACCCACAAACACACATATATCCCTCTTAATACGTCTACATAAAACCATTATATCGGTTTAAGTCGAAAAGCATCTGGAAATAACCAAAAATCTGTCTCATTTGATTTAATGCTCATTTTTTCCGCTTACTTTAAACTCCATTTTTAAACTTCTAATCAGACACAGTATAAACAAGACTGCGTCTCCATTACATTTTAATCCTGCCACGAGTTCATTTCTGCCAGCAACATAAATTCGCCATCATTTACGTTGCGCACATTTTCTGGAGCCATTTTCAAAAACGACTTCCCATTACTGCTTCACTCCTTATTGTGTAGTTTTAAAATGTTTCTATGAGCTGGAGTAATTTTGAGAGGATGATTACCCTTAAATGGTCGTAGAAGAAAGCAGAAGTTAAAGACTTTATCAAAATAAATAATAAAAACTGTTTAGGGATGAAGAAGATTTTATTGTTCGTAAGCGGTTATTTGAATAAATATGCAGTAGAACGGAAATCGTGGGATTTTGTATAATCTTTGTTAGTGTATTTTTTTTCTGGGTTTTGTGAGATCAATACTAAATGGGGGTTTTAAAAATAACTTTCTCGATCTGTTGTTCCCTCGATGAAATAAAAATAAAATTTACGTATTGATTTCGATGACTTCTGAATGATAAAATAAAAAGAAACAAGTTCTATAAAAAAAATTCAGTCAATTCCTACTTTGATCAACAAAAAAAAATTATTTTAGTTACTTTTTATTAAAAGGTTATAATTAATATAAATGTATATACATATAGCAGATCCACATAATTAAGCAGCAATTAATTTTTTTAAACTATCATTAAAGTATTGTATTGTCATCTCCAAAACAGTCGTATACATAAAATTTCAGTTCAACTAAATGCTTTAAAACTTAAGAAAAAAATTTTTTTTTTAAAGTTTTCACCCAAATCGCTAAAAATGAAGCCAACGTGGCTGTATCTGTAATTTTTTAATTAATTAGTTTCAGCCAATTAACTTTAATTAATTATAATTAAACTATTGTATTGTCACCCAAAACAATATAGTGTACAGAAAAAAGCAGCTCAAATGAGCGCTTTAAAATGTGAGAAAAAAACCCTTTCAGAATTTGACCCAAGTCACCAAAAGTGTCGCTAAATCTACAAAAATGATGCCAACGTGACTGTATTTGTAATTTTTTGAATAATTAGTTTTAATCAAATTATTTTTGTTAACTATAATTAAATTACTATATTGTCATCCAAAATAATTGTGTATACAAAATTTCAGCTCAATTGAGCGCTTTAAAATGTATTTTATTAACGATTGAAAATTTGAGCAAGATAAATAGAAATAAATATAGAGAGAGTGTGAGCTATATATATAAATAGTTGGAATTGAATAAAAAGAAAAAACAACAATAATTGCAGTAGAATTGTCAAATAAAGTTAATAAAGACTGAATTTTTTAATTATCATACGTGCTTTATGCAAATATTTATGTATACATTTCCTTATATATTTTATTTAAAAAGTTATTGGCCTTTACAAGAAGTGTTATCTTAAAGTTCTTTAGACTACTTAAAAAAAAAAAAAAAAAAAACTAAGACTTAATATTTAAATATACAGTGAAAATCGCTTAACATGAAACTGAAATATTTTTTCGTGTTAAAAAAATTTCATGTCAGAGTCAATGGATATTGTAAAGAAAAAAAACATATATCTGCAAAATTAAGTTCATTAGAAATTGTTTTTATGTATATAGATGTGTATATACTCATATATTTAAAAAAAAATCAATGAAACAAAACCATTCGCAAGAACTGTAACACAAAATGTTCCAATTTTTTGAAAAACAAAACAACTATTGTGTTTTTAGAAAATAATTCAATATTTTACTTTTCATTGTTTTTTTTAGCAGCATATTGTTCGAAATCGTCCATTTCGTTATTCATTTCACCATCGGAATACGCGTTTAAATAACTGCGCATACTTAATAGACGTGCCTCATTTCAGATGGTGTGAGAACAGGAGCTTCATTATTCACTTCATTTTCGTCGTCGGAATCTTCATCAATGATTTTTTTTCTTTTTGAAATTTGAACAAACTCCAAAAAAAAGTTTTTTCTGGCATAAATTGGGGCTGTACACACATTATCAACAGTCTCTCGCTACTGCAAAGAATTCTCCCTGTAATACAATAGGCAGGTGTTTTCCGAATTTTGTTCATTCCCTGATTGGAAATCTTTTCGTGTAAAGCGATTTCTGTTTCGTGTTAAAAGAAAATAAAATGCATGAAAATACTTAGTAGTTCCCAGGAGCGTTGTATTATTTCGTGTTAAACGATATTTTGTCTTAAGAATTTTCGCGTTAAACGTATTTCACGGAAAGTATTTTTTCAAACGCATTTAAGCAAATAATTGTACAATTATAGTCCGTTTTTTTTTCAAAAATTTCAATCTTTATTTAGTTTATTATTTATATATATAAAGAGTGGGTTTTTTCCAGGTATAGAAGTTTAAGTTGGCATTACTTTCCAAGATGGCGACCGATTTCACAGCTGTCAAGTGATTTATTCTCAGTTTGGTTTGGCAATTCATCAAAACGATCATCAAGCAAGGCGTAGATTCGTCGAATGGACCCAAAACGAGATTGCCGTTGTTCCCGATTTTCATAAGAGAATTTTGTTTAGCGATGAAGCGCACTTCTGGTTGAATGGCTACGACAACAAACAAAACTGCCGCATTTGGAGTGAAGCTAATCCACAAGTGTATGTCGAAACACCGTTACATCCAGAAAAACTGACTGTTTGGTGCGATTTATGGGCTGGTGGAATCCTTCAAAAACGATAAAGGCCACAACGTTACAGTCAATGGTGATCGGTATAGAGCCATGATTACTAACTTTTTCATTCCTGAATTGAACAATCATGATGTCCAGGAGCTGGGGTTCCAACAAGACGGCGCAACATGTCACACAGCTCGTGCCACAATCGATTTATTGAAAGACACATTTGGTGACCGCCTCATTTCACGTTTTGGACCTGTGAATTGGCCTCCAAGATCTTGTGATTTAACACCGCTAGACTATTTTCTGTGGGGCTATGTAAAGTCATTGGTCTAAGGGGATAAGCCACAAACGCTTGACCATTTGGAAGACAACATTCGCCGTGTTATTGCCGATATACGGCCACAAATGTTGGAAAAAGTCATCGAAAATTGGACGTTTAGATTGGACTACATCCGAGCCAGCCGTGGCAGTCATATGCCATATTTAAAATGTAATGCCACAAGATTATCTTTCGAATAAAAAAAATTCTTGTCAATCGAATAATACATCGTTGTTTTATTGCAATTTAAAGATCTATACCTCTAAAAAACACCCTTCATATATGGTTGCACTATTTTTTTTAAAAAATATTTTTAATACTTTCCCCCAAACAGGAACCCAAGGTTTTGGGAAGTAACATTCTTGAATAACTATTTTATTTTTCTAAAAAAATATATACTAGTTAAATCACAATTGTGGAAGTATTATTTTCTATATCATTTAAGTTGGGTAATTTATGTGGAACAATATACAACACATTATAAAACTTTTATCAAACACATTTCATAATTATTTTATCCCTGAAGATACTTTTAGAAAAATCAATTTAGTAACAGTTATTCTCTCACATTCTTTTATACTTGATTCCTAAAACTCCCAAAATTCAAATCAAGCAAATTTTTATCAGATGCCTTAATATGTCTTCCAAAAACCATCAAAAAGACAAAAAAGTTCACCATTGTACCCACACAAATTCTGTGATATAATATTAAAATGAATTTTTTTTCCTTATTATAAGTTTACTCTCATCTTCACCTATGTATCCTTATAAAGAGCAAGTCCTTTCATAAGAGATACTCCGGACTCTGAATTAAATTTTTCCCTATCCACTATAATGAGAAATTATTTGTGCAAGCAGCGTTTATAATCTTATCTTCAAATAGTTTCTAACGCCCGAAATATGAAAGCTTTTTTTTCTTAATTTCCTTCATCCTTATAATAAAAGAATTTTTTTTGTATGTGTATTCTTAGTTTTCCAATCTTTTCTGCGCAATTTTTTTTCGAGTTGGAAATCAGTGATTAAATCTTACTTGCGTTATTTTTTTGATTCTGAAGTCATCAGAAATTTCACGACGACCACACGGGTTCAATTAAAGAATGAATTAACAGACCCCATGTTAAAACAAAACACATTTCTTCTTCGAAGCATTAAGTTGATTTTTTTCATACGTAGTTTGCGCTTTACGGTTATGAAAGACGAACAACTTAGATTATAAAAGAAGAAATAGAAAAATAGCAATTAACCTGGATTCCGGCTTCTTTTCGCTTTCCCTCGGTTTTTTTATTAAACAAATCAACCACTGTTTTCTGATTTTTTTTTATCTTATTACACTTTTAATCATAAAATCTGATTAAAATATATATCTCTCAGATCTTAAGTAAAAAAAAATTAAAAGATAACATTTTGAAAAACGTAATGTATTTTGATTCTTGCTGATCATTGATCTTATTAATTTTACATTAAAGTGTTTTAAGATAATGTATTTGTCTAGAAAGTAAAAGAGATGTTTAAAATTTGAGAGAAAAGTATAAGAAGAAGAAAAGAAAAAAAGAGATATGAAAAGTAGAAGAAGTGAGAAGATAAAGGAGAGAAGAGAGAAGAGAAAGAGAAGAGAGAAGAGAAAGAAGAGAAGAGAGAAGAGAAAGAAGAGAAGAGAGAAGAGAATGAAGAGAAGAGAAGAGAAGGAAGAAAAGAGAAGAGAAGAGAAGGAAGAGAAGAGATAAAAGAAAGAAGAGCGAATAGGTGAAAAATAATAACAATGTTGCTGTGGTGGTGTTGACGTAATTCTTGAAACCAAGTTGGTTTTTACCCGGATTTATTGGTAATAATAATAAATTTAAATAAAATAAAAAAACTTAATAAGCCTTAACAAATTAATTTACCAAGTTAAAATATTACACGGAAATAATATATTCGAGTAAACAATGGCACTGCGAGTTACGCTGAAGCTAAGATAAAAATTAACACTGAAGCAGAATCCTTCACATATGGTTTTCGTAGAGATAGACCACGTCGGGTCTGAACGTGGTGACAGCTACGCTCCACTCACTCAGACCATCTGGTCCATATAATTCACGGCAATGGGTAGTAGAAGAAGTGAGGAAAGCAAAGAGAAAAAGAGATAGAAAAGAAGAGAGAAGAGAAAGAAGAGAAGAAAGCAGAAGAGGTGAGAAAAAAGGAAAGAGAGAAGAGAAATAAAAGAAAGCAGAAGTAGTGAGGAAAGAGAAAAGAAAAATGAAAGAGAGAGCAGAAAGAGAGAAGAGAAATGAGGTGAGAGAAGAGGAAAAAGAGAGAAGAGAACGAAGAAAAAAGAGTAGAAGAAGAATACAGAAAGAGGAGAGAAGGAAAAAGAAGGGATAAGTGTACACCTACATACATTTTAAAATAAAATTAGATGAAGGGCTGAATGGGATTGCATGAATAACTGAATATTTCACTAATTGAATTTTTATTAGTGTAGGGACAGTTAAAAAGTTAATGATATAATTATATACAATATTAACGTTTATTAATTTATATAGGAATTTTTATAACACAACTAACATCTTTAATGTCTGCATAAGGTAGTATTAAATTACTATGGGGGAGAGTTAGAAAATGAAATTGAACAACAAATTTCTTGTACATTTTGTACAACTTCTAATATGTAGTTTAAATAACTAATTAAATGGTATAAACTGCTTTACACTATAAGTGGAATAAATATATAAAAAAAATAAAGTATATGTTATATAATAGGATATATACAAAATAGTTTAGATACATTCTGTCGTTGCACTTCTTTAATAAATTTTCTAAATGTTCAATATTTTAATGAGGAATTCTAATACTTATTAGTAATAATAAGGACTTTTTTCAACGTATGCTAATATAAAAATGCGTATTTTAATATTAGGAACTCATATAATTCTCATTGCAAGAATGCTCTTATTATTCTTTGACCTTTCATGTTTCGCTTGAAAACTCAAAAGGGGTTTTTAAACTAAATTATTTTCAAGTTAAAAACTGAAATAACTAATTTTTTCATAATAATTTTACCATAGAGTAATATTAAATTCCTTGAACACAATAATGTTTTTATGGCCTAAAAAGGGTAATTATAAGTTTTTACATATTTGCTCGGATGATAGCCCTTTGATATATCTCCAGAGGCTTTTCCTTTCATTAAGAGTTATGATGAATGATTTAACAAAACATAAATGAGTTCATTAATTTTTACAAGAGATATGACTTTCACGGAACGATAGTTAATAATAAAATGTAGCAGATTGTTGAATGAGGAGATACTGAAAATAATGCAAAAAGTATTATTTTAAAATTAATATATTTAGTTTAGTTTAATTGATTTAGTTGAAAAATATATCAGACTACACCCTAAATATTAACAAGAAACTATAGAACAAGATAAAATCATTTTGTTAATTCATATTTTAGGTTCGTAATAAAAGGTAATTCAAAACATTTAATTGAAAATGACAAATCATTTTTCAATATTTGTGATATCCCCTCCGTTGGGATACCCTCTCTCCACTATCCACGCGACCTATGTCTGAGGGCATGAAATATAAACCACTAAACTCTGCCATAATAAAAACATTTTATTATGATCTTAATTTATATACAATACAACAATGCTAGTTTAGGAGGTTAATGATCAAGAGTGATGAGACGTAAAACGTATTACTGATAAATAACGTAATTAACCACTTAATCTATACTTATAGATTAATTCCTCACTTAATAGTATCCGCTCTATCCTTAAAGTTTAAGGGGTCACATACCTTTTAAAAAGTTGAAAATGATTAAAAATAGTGAGCTCTTTAAAGCTCTATAATTTTTTTATTATTGTTTCCTGGAATGTAAATTTTGGAGGAATAAACAAATAGATATTACTTTACTTAAAACATAACCAACAAACACAGTGCTAATTAGGATAAATTTTTAATTAGATAATTACAAAAAGAAATTTCTGTTTTCTTTTCGCAAGTGATATGCATTACGCGCAGCTTTATAAAAAAAGTTACCAATATTTTTTGATGAAATTTTTGCTAAGTGTTGGAAATTGTGTTATCTTTAAAATGACGAAGCATGAAACACTGATTTAAAATTTTTAGTACACTATAACAATTTAAAATTTAACTTTAAAATTTTTTAAAAAAATTTGCTATTTTATAATTGTAATTTTAAATTTTTTCGTTAAAAATTCAAACTGGTTCGTTATTTTAAGTACAGATATGATCAGAATCTCCAGTAAAAATTTTACCATTTTCCATGAAATGGTTTTGAAAATATGCGCGTAATGAGTAAAAATGACATTCTGAGAAAATTGACATCAAACGTAAAATTTACCACAGTTTTATATATATATTATTCTGGTTACTCAAACAACAACTAAATTTAAATTAAAACTAATGTGAAGTTTTTTTAGTCAATAAACTTCAATTTATTAAAATTATTATAACTAAATATTAAATAATTTGTGATATGAATGCAGTGTATTACTATGATTCTAAAATGCTAAAATTCGCCACATGCATATGATGTTCCCTCTTTTTCGGTTAATTTCTTACAAGTAGTTTTAAATTGCATTCTTTTAGCCTGTCGTACTTCTTTTGTGCGGAGATTAAAATGTAATTCTGCAGTCTGAATTCTTTTTATATCTACAAGTGTAACAAATTTATGTGCAAATTGACCAACAGTCAGACCAAGCGATTGCATAATTTTTAGTCTGCCTTGATTGCCATCATTAAAAATGACAATTACCTCATTTGTAGATATATCAACAATCTTTCTACCACAACCTAAAGTTTTTGGGCATAATTTCCATATTAATGAGTTAGTGGATTCATTATTATTTTGGGTTTTACCCCCTAGACATTTTTGTAGAAGTTTAGGTTGTGATAGATCATTAAACACAGGTTTTATGGCATCCATTACTGCCACTGGCAATTTGTTACTGTGTCTAAAAGATTCCACACTGCCCTCTACTACTTGATTTTGATATTTACACCAAGAATTAGGACCTACGGGACAAAAACTGTGCAATGGTTCTTCGTCACTTGAACATATATGGAAATATACAGCCCAAACAGCTTTTCGCATATCTGACAGGCATGTTTTATTTGTCGGATTGCATTTCAATAGTACGTTGTAATCAAGTCGATCATTCTGTCGGTCAACCTTCCCTTTCCCCCAATCGACTTCCCATCACTGAGTTTGGAGCCCATTTGTTTTAATTTTCGTAAACGAGATCCCATTCTTTTTTGCACATGTCCAACACATTCAATTTTTGAAACTGTGATATCTTCTCCATACGGATTGGATGCAGTAATAGATGAGAAAGTTTTCGAATCGCCATTCTCGATGTAAGATGTATATCTCACAGAACGATGACTTAATGAATGCTGAAATATACGAACCATTGCCACAGTCTCCATCATGCCAGCTGAACCATTGTGGTTCTTCAAACATTCTTTAACGTGGAGAATTTTCCACTTTTTGTAAGCAGGTGACCATTTTCTTCGTTTCCAAGAATCACATCCTTTACAGAAAGAAGACATCACTTCCGCATCAATACACTTTCCTGTTTTGTCTCCTATAACAGCACACACACCAACACGAGAAGAATAGCCACGGGTTTTCCACGTTCCATCTCCACTAATTATTATATCGGAAGAATTTGTCAAAGTTACCTCTTCCAAAGCTGCACTTTGCATTGAAGCTTCTGCAACTTATTTACTACACAACTGTAGTTTGTTTATAATGTTATTATAGGATTTTTCAGCAACTGGAGGAGGAAAGTCCATGACACCACAGAAAGTTGTCATTGCTGCATGACCCTGTCCAATTGTCCTCATTGCGTATACAAAACGTCTGTTTATTTCTGGAATATTTTTTTCTTTTACCCAGCATTTTTGAATTTCTAAACGAACACAAGTCTTTACAGTTCTTGCATTCAATCGAAAAAACACTAGACAAACCTCTAACACATTTTTCTGATAGTTTAATATCACCACCACATTTTTGCAAGAAGCAAAGTTTTGAATGTTTGTAAACATGATAGTTTTATCAAACACTTTATAGCCATCAAAACAGTCATCATGTTCAATAAAAGATGAATCAACATCTTGCAGTCGAATCTTTTTTCCAGATGCACTGTTGTTTAGTGATTCATCCACACTGTGTACAGCTTTGCATCTCGTATGCATATTACCAGCAAACTTCCTTTTCTTAGGACGTTTACCAGATGGTCTTTTGGCAGATTCAGTCGAATTCATCATTCAAAAAATTATTAAAAAAATAATATTTTCCTAAAACTTATCTTAGAATAAGATACGGTATGAAGATCAAAAACGAGCGAGTATAAATTCAAGATTCACTTTATCAAAACAAAGTAGAAGTAGAAGTTTATAAAGTTAGTAGAAGTTGTAGTTAATATTCAGAACAACAATAATAATATTTGAGGCTTAGATTCAAGCATTTGATAATAATTAGAATGAAAATATTAGAAACAGAGAAACGCAGCTGTCACCAGCGACATGACAGCTGTCACCCTGGAGCCAAAATGTAAACAATATTTAAATCACCTTTTCTACTATTTTTATTTTCTTAATTACGTCCGTTCTATTGGGAATATATGCATGCGGTTTCTTTTAGAACACTCAGAAAAGTTTACTCTATAAAATAAAATAATAAAAAAATCGATTTCCCGGAAATTTTAAAAGGTATATGACCCCTTAAATGAACAAGCTTACCGCTATTTCCTGGGCAAACAGCTGCGGTCCGTAACCATCAATTTATTTTTTAATCCGACTTGCTCTGGCTAAGACAATACTCCTCTGGTCTCGGAGCCACTCATAATTCACTGGACTAGCACTACTAGACCGGCTCACAAATTTAAGACTCTACTAGAACTTTATCTCACTTCACTTAGCTTACTTAGTGCTCAGAGCTTCACTTAGCGATTCTCGCGAATGATAATATTCCAATTATATGATTCCTAATCTGCATAAACATGCTCTCTTCTGGTTTGGTTGGAAAGAATTGCCATTCTGGTCCCGAAGAAATCCCAAGAGGACTATTAGTAGAAGTACCGATAAAGCCCCGTCACATATTTTTTGCCATTATATATTCACATTTCAATTTAATTTTCATTTAGAATATCAGACATTTCTTGTCTAAATAGCTGTAAAAGATATTTATAAATTCAAATGTAAGGACAAGATGACAACCAAACTAATACTTGCTTAGGTCACCACGGGAGTGAAAGACTGCTTATGCACACTGCCTCGCACCTCATGAGATGTGAAAAAAGTACTATAATCTACGTGCACTGAACTTTTTACAAAAAATTACACTACTTAAGTGCGTTCTGTGACTAAGGGTTCAAAGTTGCGTGGTATCCAAGATGTTAAATAGCATGTTTGGGTTTTATATGTGGTTGGAAATGGTGTAACTCAGAGTTTCTCAAACTGTGGGGCACGTCACCGTAAGGGGGCGTGATAACTCTATGAAGGGGTTGCGAGCATATTGAAAAGTCGAAAACAAAAGATTATTTCTTAAAAAAGTACTAATTTACTGAATATAAACATACAAAATACATTCTTACATTATAAATATAAATACATATTAGCTCTGATTCAATACACTTATAGATGAATCAGTAGTGCACAGTGTATTTTATAATTAATTCAATAAAACTGAGTTAAGAACAATTTTAATTATTATCAGTGATCCCATGGGCTTGTCATATATAAAATTATAAATAAAAATGAGTACTTATCTCGATAACTTGTACGGTTTATAATTAATTCCTTATCTACTGATAAAATTTAAGCGAATCACTCTCCAATGCCACCGTTTTCTACCTGGGAGAGGAAATGTAATATAATGGGGAGAGAGATGGGAAGCAATAGAGTAAAATCTTCTCTAAATAAATAAATCATTCGCAAATACCGTCAAGGTCCTTGCATTCCAAAGTCTTCGGAGTAATTTTATAGATAGCAGAGCACAGAGAAGATTGTACTTCGGAAAGATGTATATATACATCTAGGTCAATTAACACTTTAACTGATAGAGACATAAAAATACACCGGTGGTACTTAAAAAGTTAAAGTCTTATTGTAGCTTTAGCGTCAAAGTATTGTATTACTGAGTTCAATACATTGTCATTGTAAGGACTGGGGTGTCGAGTAAATTTATGATTGAATATTGCGTCGCAAATATTGATAGTTTGAGAAGCACTGGCATTACTCCAGCTCTGACGATTGAGCCTGTAACCATAATGGAGCAACCTGGCATTTGAATTATGTACAGTAGATTGTTTTGAAGGAACAAGTCTAGTCTGTCATCGCGAGTATGAGTACAAAACATAAACAAATTATTACGTCGAAAAAGAAACCCACATACCATCGATCATTCACCAAGGTTTGAAAACGTACAAAGAAATCCGGTGATTTTCAACTGAGCAAATCTCTGCTACTAATGGTGGCGATGGGGGGCTCAATATGATCTAGGTTATTTTCTTAATTTTTAGTTCAACCCTTGTTGACAGGATGTCTGAATTTTTTTAAGGAGGTTGCGTCTTTGCACCCTTTGGGTTCATTACACTTATAAAATATCTAATTTTAAATTTCCGTGGAAACGTTCGCCCAATCAACGAATTGTAGCACTAGCCCTTAATATTGGTGTGACGCAATGGAGTTTATAATGGGCTGCACTTGAAAATTTCAGCAGATCTATACCGCGAATTAGACCCTGAATTATTGCACCCCCAGTCAAGATGGAACTCCCTCTCACTCTAGTCTTCCTATTTTCAGGTAAGTGATTTTTGTAAAAATTCTCAACGATCTTAAGCTCATAAATAAACTTAATATTAAATTTTCCATGGGGAGTCTTATTTCATGTAAACTTAATTTTAATTCTTCATGATATGAATGTAGTTAATTCTTAATGCTTAATTCCTCGCCTCACTACTATGAAGCCTTCATCAGACAATATGGTTCCCTGAACCATGGCTTCATGTCAATCCACAACTTCATGAACTTAACAGTACACATGAACCTTTCAATCTTCCGATATAGTTGAAAATGCAATGATTCAATGAGTGAATATTAACGAATATTCAGCTACATGATGCAATGCTTCAGACCACAATACTTGCTTCCATTCATATAATTAAGGTGACCAAACGTCCTCCTTTAGGGCTAACAGTCCTCTTTTATAGGTCCTGTCTTTCCGCGAAAAGTGTCCTTCTTGCCCACCTTTTCAATATTTTAAAACTGATCTGTTAATCTCTGTGTTCATAGTAGAACCAAGCATTTTCCCAATATGCCGAAGGATATATATATATATATACACTCTGTCGCAAAAAAATATATGCACCCAGAAGAAATTGAGCTACATTCACGAAATTTGGTATGCATGTAGTGTATATGAAAATAAACAAATGATTAAAAATTCAGAACAAAATATCATTTTATTAAGCGGTTACAGCTTGCAAAAGGTTAAAAATCAGTAAGTAGTAAAGCCACCTCTGGCAGCTATACAAGCCGAAATTCGGCGTGGCATCGATTCAATTAGATCACTTATATGACCCCCTGTGGAAGATCCTGCCATAGTCTTTGCATCTGCGCAGTTAATTCTCCTGTATCTCGGGACGGCTGCAGTTGCCTTCCCAGCGCGTCCAGACATGCTCTAATGGCGAAAGATCTGGTGACCTGGCAGGCCATGGTAGGACGTCATATCCTTGAAGACATTGTTGGGAGAGTCGCGCAGTATGTGGACGAGCATTATCCTGTTGATAAATGGCACCTGGGCGACTTGATAGCATGGGTAGCACAATCGGCGTTAAAATATCGTCCACGTATCTGCGAGCTGTCAAAGTGCCTTGAAGGACCACTAAAGATGATCGTGTGTCCCAAGAAATTGCTCCCCACACTGTCATACCTTGTGAAATTGCTGTATGCTGCTCGACAATAAATGCCGGATCGGACCGCTGGCCGGTGCGCCTCCAGACACGTGTGCGGTGGTCATCATCACTGAGACTGAATCGGGATTCATCACTGAAGATGACACGTCTCCAGTCTGTCACACTCCAAGTTGCCCGAGGTCGGCAAAAATCCAGTCGACACTGCCTATGATGTGGGGTCAGTGGTAAGCGTCTTAGCGGACGTCGGCTCCTCAAGCCAACTTCGGTCAGTCGTCTCCTTATGGTTTCTCTTGATGGCACTGGATGTCTGGAAGGAGGTAAGTGGCGTTGAATCGATGCTAGCGACGTTGTTGGTGCCGAAGTGGCCACTCTTCTGATTGCACGATCCTCGCGATCATTTGTGTTCCTGGGACGTCCTGACCCTCCGCGACGGTACACTCTACCTTCTGTGATCTACTGTTGCCAACACCGAGCAACTACCATATCGCTCCGACCGAGGTGGCGGCCGATACGTCTATTCGACCAACCTGCTTCTCTGAGGCCTATTATACGGCCCCTATCTAAGTCCGTCAGCTGCTCGTACTGCCGCCGGTTACGTCTTAGAGGCATCCTAAGTCTCAATATCGTCTATCAAAGTCATCAGATTCGTTTGGATAGCCGTACGGCGCTCGTACTCATGCTTTAAACTCTCCCAGTTGCACAACTAATATGCGCGTAGCACACTTAGCCTTGTCTCATTGGCTTCGAAATTTTAATCATTTGCATATCTCTTACCAGACTACATTCTTGCCGAGTTTCGTGATTGTAGCTTGATTTCTTCTGGGTGCATATATTTTTTTGCGACAGAGTGTATATATATATATATATATATATATATATTAAAAAATGAACACATTCCATATGAAAATTTAGTTATTCTTTTTTAATTTACGTTGTGCTACCATGGAACTAATGCACCAGCTGAAAGAGTCTTTTAAGTTGGTAATTTTGAGACAAGTGAGAAATCAAGATTGAATGTTGATATTTTAGCTGCAGTTCTTACAGTAAAGATGAAGGATATTTCTTTGCTCCGAAATTTCTGATATATATATTAGAAAATAATACATTGACAAACAAAAAAATTCATTCAGTGTGAAAATACTCATTTTAGTAAATAATTAAGAGAGATGTAAGCATAATTAGCGTTTATATTTGTTTGAATTAATAAAACGTTTGATATATTACGTTGTAGCATTTTCTTAAATTTTTCATCCTCCTTTTCTCTGTAAAAAAACTGGTCATCTTAATATAATGTCCAGTGTTGGTACTATTGCACCCAAGCAAAACCACAGTCCTGTGTCTTGTAGTCATGAAGGAGACTAGGTTGTCTGTTAGATTTTGAAACCGTATATTATGTCTAGTACATCCCACAATCGGACACAGAAACTACTGTATTGAATTTTAATGTTTTTTTGCGAAAGTGTTCCGTAATTATGACGTTATAGGATTCTTATCATCTCAGAACCCAAATTATTTTATGACTTCGTTGTTTAAGTAAATTGTTTTTCTTATTGTAATCCTTTTACTCCCAGTGTACCTTTTCACTGGTTCTTCAAGGAAATTTTAACTTCATTTTACGACCAAAGTCCTACAACCATCTCATGAGTACCAAATACAACATTATGGTGAAATTGTTTGATTCTTTATTGTATGTCTTTCTTACACCATAAGCAGTTCTAAAACCTTACATGGATGTCTATCCTTATACATGTACATTTTCTGATGAAAAGGGGCAGACATTTTATAAACTATTGTACCATATTTTCATGAATAACAGTTGAACTTTTGTTTTGTATATGTTTATTCTATATACAAAATGTTCACGTTTTGTTCTATTTATAAATGGTCTCACGAAGGCGGTTTTCAATGGCGTTG
The DNA here is from genome assembly GCA_019973935.1 of Trichonephila clavipes. Classification (NCBI taxonomy): domain Eukaryota; kingdom Metazoa; phylum Arthropoda; class Arachnida; order Araneae; family Nephilidae; genus Trichonephila; species Trichonephila clavipes. The sequence continues at coordinate 258,899 of BMAU01004340.1, forward strand.
TTACATTACTAGTAAGCATTCTTATATTATGTTTTTTATGTAGATTTAAAACCTAAGTTTAAAACGTATAAAATAAATTTTAATTTTATAAGTAATTTAGGACTTAACAAATATTAGTAAGAAAAACCTTACTTATAGCCCCTTAAGTGGTCAACATTTTTGTTGAAAATGTTTCAAAAATGGCGCATTTTTTATTTCATATAACTAAGCACAATACTCAGCAGAATGCAAAAATGGAAGAAATTTATTTTAATTTTCAATTTTAAAGTTTTCACACTATTTCTTGTTTTATAATTAAGGAACATAAAAGCACCTAAATGTTTGCGTTTATAAGTATATAATTTTTGCTTTGAAGAATATTTCATGTATCTCAAAAGAATTTATCTCATATTTACAAAAAAATTTCAAGTTCGTACCTTTTTTTCAAACGGTGGAGGATTTTGTGTGTATGTGTGCATATATACTTGTACATGCACACACAATCTGAAGAATGTGTTGTATAGTACCAAGTCTTACAGTGAGAATAGTAATTAGTGACGCGCTCTGGTATAGTGGTTAGGGACACTAACTGCTATGCCGTAAGGCCGGGGTTCGAATCCCAGAGAAGGCATGGATGTTGGTAAATGTACAGCGCCTCCACGGCATGAAGGTACTCTAAATGGCCGACAAGCCGCAAGTTTTTTCGGGAGGTTGGTGGATGGAGAAAAGAGGTTGGAGACCCCTGTGCAACCCCAGTGTGTTCTCCTTCAAAATTGGGGTGGAATCGAGCCAAATTGTACTGTCATTTCTTTGGTCTCAAAGCTACGTATAACGACCGGCATATACCGGCCCTTTGCCGTGATGAATTTTTTGGGGCCTTGATCTGGTGTTAATGTCGATCAGATGGCATACATAGCAACGACAACATATTGTAATGGGGACAGAGATAATGTTGGTTTTTTTGGATTATCTTTCCATTTTCATTTCTCCTCAAGCAAAATATTGTACATTGTCTTGTCAATCCTTCTTCTATAATTTCAAGAATCTAAATTCCTGCCTTCAGCGAAAAAATCCCGCCTTTACCACAAAGAAAATCCCGGATGAGAAGACCATACCATGGACAAACTGCATCGCTTAAAAACACTAACAATACTAAACTCATTATAAGAATCAAAAATATGTGCAAATCAAAGATAGAAAGAGGGAAATATCAGTGTCCGTACAGCGCAAGGGCAACTCGATTGTGATCTGCCTTCTGTAGCTCGTATGGTGTACGGGAAAACCTGTTAAGGGGTTAAAAATGGTAAATAAAATGGGAAAATTATTTTAACATTCAGGCATTTCTAAAAATAAAGTTATTTCTGCGAGGAAAATCTAAAACAGTTTCAATACAATTTAAGTTAATAGTACATTAAGATATGTATATATTTTAAATCGTCTGAAAAATAAGTTTTATTGGTTTACTTTAAACACACACACACACACAAGTTTAATTTGAGAACCCTTGCCAAGTAGGATTTGAGCAATGATATTTAATTTGCGCGGACGCAATCACGAGAGCTAAAATAAAAAGAGAGAACCATGTACACAACTTGGAAGGAAGCCCTTATGCTTTAAGTTGATGGAGATAAATGAAGAAGTAAAGAAGTGACCACACAATCCAGAATTGAGAAACGACTTTTGGGGAGCTTCTTAAACGTCTCTAAGGACCCACTTCGCTGCAAACTAAAGTATTAGACCGATTCAGAGTTAGTTAGAAGGAGAAAAAACTGCCTTGTCACTAAGCTTTTCGAGAGAAATATAATGCTTTTTATGGAGGAAATGGATTGCGTTGAAAAGAACTTTGTATGATGCTGAAGGAAAAAAATTTAATGCTTAAATAAAAAAAAAAATATTAACATAACCCTTTATAAGGCAATTTTTTCTAGTAATGTATATTTGCTTATAAAAAGAAATTCATTTAGCATGTTACTATTTTTGTAAGCATTTTGAAGCATGTTTCTAAAATAAAGAAAAATGGCTGAAACCGCCGTTTCATAAATGGTATAAAGGCAAAAGAGCAGGGCTTTCTTTATCTCTTCCTTGTGACAGACAGTCCAACACTTATTTGTCCTGAATTCCCAGTGGTTACTTAAAATGTCTCACTTTTCCTGGAGGCAATAAAAGGTTTCCTATTTGCCCTGAATGCCAGCAAGAACAGGCTTCACCTCAGCGCATATTGCACTGGACTGGGAAGACATCCATGATAGTCCACTTCTAGTATCGGACTTCATTAAAATAACGGTTTCACTGATCTGGTCTGACTTCATCTGACCAGACGGGAGGTTAGTAGCAACAACAACATGTCTCCCACCACCGTTTATGAGCTATTTAACCCGGCACTTCTCCCGCAGGGTATGTCATACCCACCGTCTAACTTTTTTCAACACTCCTTCTAAACATTTTTGGAAAATGGATAGTTTCTCTGTGACGAATCTGTACAGAACCTTTCCACTAATCTTCTTAGGCGTCCTTCTGGGGAATATAAATTCGCGTTTATTTCCAATCAACTCCAAAAAGAAGTATGGGATATTTAAATTAGATAAGGTATTTAAGTCGAGGGTTGCGAGATAGCAAGAGAGATGATGGTAAGCTATTGAGCCGATAACGTTAAATGCAAAACTAGAAGATTCAAAGAGATTAGATTCGTGAAGACGTCGTGCTGCTAGACGTACCAGAAAGCTGATATAAGCCAGCGGTAAATATAATTCACGTACGCTTAAAGTAAGCGTCGGTTTGAGCTACTTAGTTAAAGTTAATGACAGTTAAGAATTCAAATACGTGTGTTTCTCGGATCTCCTATTTCGGTAAACCTTACTTGAGTTGAGCTAGATTAGTAATTAATTGTATTCTTAGTAATTTAATTTAATATAAAGGCAAATCCTTTTAAACGACGTAACATTATTATATTATATGTTATCAGAGATTTTTGAGGAAATTATAACAAAATAAATAATATTATTATTCAATATGGCTCTTGGTGGTTCTTTGCCTCAAATTGATCTTGGTGTTCAAGGTGTGACCCACATCTCGTGTAGCTGACTTTAAGATCAAATCCCTCGAGAGGCCTTAGCTTGTAAGCGAATTCTGAATATATATTTTTGGATACCACCTCTTCGGGGATGTCATACGCTGCGCGTGAATCACCGTTACAGTTCTTAATGCATAAGCATGTTTTAAATCTTCCTTATGCTATGGCGTATTACTATAGTTATGATTAAGAAATGTGATATTTAAGCAATTTAAAAGGTGCAGTATTAAATAGATGTAGTACAACAGTATTTTGGATGAAGAAATTCTTTTCGCAGTTATGATAAGGAAGTATCAAATAATGAAGTGTATAACATCAAGAATCATTCCTCCACTGAAATCGAACTAGATTTAGAAGAGGGAGACACTGTTGTGAAAATAAATGTCTTATATGTAGAGACACAAAAACATTTGGAAGAACGTAATTTTAAAGGAGACAACTAGTACACATCTTATCCACTTTGAGATGAACTTTTGAAAAAAAACTACTGCAGGAACAATAAGAGGAAACAAAAAGAAATTCCAGAATTTTTGAATTTAAAGAATAGAGAAGTTTACTTCTATATGTTTAGTTTTAAAAAGATAGAGATTTAAAAAAATTAAGATCCGAGGAAAACCTCCCACTCACTCACGACGAGATTAAAGGAGTGTATAAACAATGTACGGAATGCCCTTATAAAAAGATCAGAAAAACTAAATTTACTTGTGAACAATTTAATAAACATATTGTATCTCCTCCTTTTCTTCCTTTTTAACTTTTGCACACAAGTTGTACGGTAAAAACAGAATGTTAACACCATTGGGTATGAGATACCCTGCGCGAGAACTTTCGATCGTTTTTTTCGCGTGAATGATGCCGGGTTAAAGATAAGACAACTTATGTTTTGTATTTCTTTTTATATCGCATTAGATGATATTTATAAGGAATAATTTCTAAATATTAAAATATACTGAAAAGAAATTATTGATTAGGTAGATTTTGTATACAAAAACTTAAGAAAACTTATACATACTACTTTCCATGAAATTTAAGAAAAATGGGAAATGGAAGCTATACAAACGCATCTTATTCTCATGTGCTTTAGTAGAGCACAACGGCAACTTCTGAATAGTTGCATATGGTTATCGTCCAGTTAGCATATACTCATCTACTTTAATCAATCGTATCTCATCTGAACAGTTTCATAGTTGCTCCAGAAATATACAGGTCGTCCTTTGCGATTGCAATTTTAAATTCCAGATTTTGGTTGTCGTGCTAGTAGCACAAATCAAAGTAGAAAAATAGCTTCCTGTGGAGATTTAAAAACAAATTAAGTTGGGGGTAAGCATACTTACCAAGTCCTTATGAAGAGTTAAAATAGTATTACATTCGGACTACGATTTAACGAATTCATCGGGGCCGAACATTGTGTTTGTTAAATCGTGGTTTTTCGTTGTATCGATCTGCACACAAAATACAAATTTTTTGCATTTAGTTTTTAGAAATTCTACAGTTAACAACCGCACAAAAAATATCCCCAGTTAGAAATTTTTAACTTTTTATTCAACAGCGAAAAAAATCCCCTACTACGCGCCAGTTAATTTCAAACTTTATAATACTGAAAGATAGATGTTTGAAAATCTCTTTTTTATTCCTGACTCGAAAAAGTTCTTTTTTCGTCCTTATGCAGAGAAGAAAATACTGCGTCATTTACATCTTGCTGCATAATATTTGTTTTCGCAGTTTCCGAATAATGTAAAGCATTGGAAAACTTAATAGTTTTCATAAGAGTTTCATTATCAATTCACAGTTTCCGAATAATATAAAGCATTAGAAAATTTAATAGTTTTCATAAGAGTTTCATTATCAATTCACAGTTTCCGAATAATATAAAGCATTAGAAAATTTAATAGTTTTCACAAGAATTTCATTATCAATTCACAGTTTTCGAATAATATAAAGCATTAGAAAATTTAATAGTTTTCATAAAAGTTTCATTATCAATTCACAGTTTCCGAATAATATAAAGCATTAGAAAATTTAATACTTTTCATAAGAGTTTCATTATCAATTTCTGCACCAGAATTGTTATTCATTGGCTCAGACAAATCACCAGTTTCCCGAACTTCAGTTGTACAAATAGGCAGTCCATCATGAAATGTAACAAAATCTTAAAATATTCCCCTGAGTTCTGGAGGGGAATGAGAAAAGAAGGAAGTTTCCTGTCTTATTCAAAACTCACACGATAGGTTCCATTCTTGACTGATTTGTACCAGTTAAATCTAACAATGCTCTGCATACTTGCCCGTCGAAATTTCATACGTACAAGAAATATATTTTTTCTGTGTTCGGGATAAAAAAAAAAGCGTCATTTGAAAAAAAATCCCATTTTTTTCTAAAGCATACAAATGAAAAAAAAAATCCAGCTGTTGAAATAATTCGTTGATTCGGTGTTTATTATTCGTTAAATAGGGGTTTTGTCCTCATTTTAATCGGGAAAAGAGAAAATTCGTTAAAAAGTGAAATTGTTAAATAATGATAAACTGCCTTCGTATCGAAATGACACCAGTGGAAGTTTGTAAAATCTCTTCTAATTAACCTAGAACTACAAAACTTTTTCTGTGTAATCAGCATGGAAAGTGATTAAAACTCACGAAAGATTTTCATAATTCCTACAAAAACAAGAGAGAGTATTATAAAAAAAACATTTTAAGTTAATTCCTACTTAGATCAACAATGAAAAATTTTATTTTAGCTACTTTTTATTAAATAGTTGCAATTAATATAAATATGTATATAGATAGGACAGAATCACACCATTAAGTGGTAATTAATTTGTATTAATTATCGTTAAAGTATCGTATTGTCATCCAAAACAATCGCGTCTATAAAATTTCAGCTCAACTGAATGCTTTAAAACGTGAAGGAAAAAAACTTATTAAGTTTCGACATAAGTCGCCAAAGAGCCACTAAGTCACCAAAAATGATGCCAGTGTGGCTGTATTTGTAATTCTTTAAATAATTAGTTTTAATCAATTAATTTTATTAATTATAATTAAATTATTGTATTGTCGTCCAAAATAATCCTGTATATAAAATTTCAGCTCAATTGAGAGCTTTAAAATGTATTTTGCGTTAACGATAGAAAATTCCACCAAGATAAATAAATAAATATATAGAGAGTGTGAGCTATCTAATTGTAGAAAATGAATGAATGACGAAAGGAGAACAAACTGAACAGACTCTCCGGTGTGCAAAGGGACATCAATGGTGTTAAGAAAAGTAACGGAATGATTGGGAAATACACCAGACAATACTAATTTGAGTTATAGAGAGAAACATACAAGGTCGATTTCTATGTCTCAAAAAATATCCGTACGTATGTATTTTGCAACGTGTTAACAACCTAAAAGTGACGTAAATTAATGGAAAAGAGGGAAAATAGAGTCTATTACTTTATTGGTGCTAAAAGAGGAATGACACATAATGGATAAACAATGACACTACTTCTCTATTTGAGTTGACATCCCTAAGTTTTTGTATCGTATTCTTTGCAGAATTCTTGTTATATAATAAAAAGGTTATCATATTTTCAGCAGCTATGCTTTCACACTATAGATGTTAGTCATATAGATTTGAAAAGTTATAATTCCATATTTATCAAAGAAACTTAAAAATTTAACGTTAGGAATAAGTATTCGAATACATCCATTTGTTAAATAAATAAAGAAAATTAATCCCAAAGACCAACGTATGCAGAAAAAAAGATGGAAAATTCCAAGCTCTTACTGATTCGTAGTATAGTGCCCATAATGAATTAGATACGTATAATTTAGTAAGACATGTTAAACAAAGCATGGAAAGAGATTATTTTAACAAATAATCTCATTCCATGCTGTAATAAAACCATAATGGATTATGCATATATGTGTATTATTTTTAAAAATTTCAACGCTATTGTATCTGCAAATTTATGTTGTCAAAAGGCAAAATTGTTATTAGTAAAATTAATATTCTTCAATAATTTAAATATATAATTTATACCACACAAAAAGAAAGCCGAAAAATTATTAGGAATGGTTAGACTATATCCCTTTATCTACCGACGGTACTTATAAATACCACTCAATTTAAAATTACATAGAATAACGATTTTTACGAATACTCTGACAATACTTAGCAGAAATATTCTTTTGAGTGTACTCTTCCAAGATACATGGCAGCACGAGCTCTATGATAAGCATTTTAGCAAGGAAGGCGAATAGCTTTACAGCAGAAATTGCGTTTTTAGCACATGCGAAGATTGTCATTTTTGTTCCGAAAAAATAGTTAATGTCAAAAGGTAAGTGTCTTATTCAATTCCTACTATTAACTCACACTCTCTGTATATTTATTTATCTTGGGGGAATTTTCAATCATTAATAAAATACATTTTAAAGCGCTTAATTGAGCTGAAGTTTTATATACATGATTATTTTGGATGACAATACAATAATTTAACTATAATTAATAAAAATTAATTGATTAAAACTAATTATTTAAATAATTACAAATACAGCCACACTGGCATCATTTTTGGTGACTTAGTGACTCTTTGGCGACTTATGTCGAAACTTTATAAGTTTTTTTTTCCTTCACGTTTTAAAGCATTCAGTTGAGCTGAAATTTTATATACACGATTATTTTCGATGAAAATACGATACTTTTATGATAGTTAACAAAAATTATTTACCACTTAATGTTGTGATTCTGTTCTATGTATATACATATTTATATTAATTGTAACTATTTAATAAAAAATTTTCTTTGTTGATCTAATTGTAAGTAAGAATGGACTTAATTTTTTTTATATTACTTGTTTCTTTATACAGCAAACCACGTGCTGTGTGCCGGTTTTAAAATAAAATCCACTCGCTTTTCTCAACACCAAATCGGACCTAGAACCCCGCGCTTCCAAAAAGCAAGGAACTGTCTCCCTCTCACCGTCCTATTCGAGGGTCAGTCAACTCCTCTGTCAAAAAAAATCGCAACCCCACTCCGAAAACGCGCAGAATAGTGTCAACATTCCATAATCTACTGCCAACAATAGCCAAACACTACAGTAGTCATTCAAACAGTGTATTAATCTATAGAATAAAAAAATGAATTGTTAAGAAAAAAATTCGATTCATTTTCTGTTAAAGACTTCCGGCAAAATACTGTCTTGAAAAAAACCCGTTTTTACGGAAACATGCCATTACCATTAGGACGTTTGATTTCTGCATGTATGCGATTCACATTAATAAAACGACCGATTACAAATTTCAACTTAACACACCCAAGTCCGGCCTTCTTTTACTTCGATGCATTAATATATGGTGATAATTAAAATTCCTCCGAAAGACTTTCGACAAAAGACAAATGAGTTGACCATTCCACATTGACTTTCCATTCGAATAAAACCCAAATTACTCCCGCGTTAGTCTCTAGTGATGACGGAAGCTGTTACGCTACAGGGAGGCACCCCTTTCACGGTTGCCTTGACAACGAGTGTTTATCATTGGTCATTTTGTCAGATTTTCATTTTATAGAGGTAATGGTTCGCCATCACCTTCATCACGATCCGTTGAGAGTTGGTAATTAATTAATGTTGCTGCCAAATAGATGCACTGATTACTTACCGTTCAAAGGTAAAAAAAAAAGGGGGGGTGTTTTTACGGACTTTTAACAGTGTTGCTGTGCTGTGAAATGATGATGTTTTTACCTGTATTACCAATATACACGATATTTAATGAAGCAATAATTTTTTTATTACAGTATAGTGTAAAGAAGCGGCTCTTAAGCTTTCACTCACAGCGGCCACCCTTTATGTATCAACCTGACATCGAGGACCCCCAAAATTTTGAACAACCTTCTCTCTCCGAACACAAGGCTCAGTGATTTAGCAGTTACTCAATAATCCTAAGACTGTTTTTGCTATTTACAGACTTCTTAAAAATTCCATTTTTTCCCCTTAAAAAAAACAGTAAACATCTAGTTATATATGCATAAAAAAGTATCTCAAAATTCTTGTTTCAAATAAATAAATAATACGTGAGACGTTTGAGATAAATAACGGTAGTGTGATATTGATTAATTTAAACATTTAGTTTATTTACGTCACAGCTATTATTTACAGATTATACATTGATGTTATTAAACTTATGAAAGAGATTATTAGAGTTCAAATGATGTGGTTTGTGTGGGAGGAGTTTCTTTGGGGTTCACTCTCAACGAAGGTTATCAGACCATCTTCCACGCTCTCTCTTTCTCTGCCCTCTCTTGCTCAGGGGATCAGCAGCCGGCGTCTTTAGCTTCCCGTTACATCCGGTTAGTGGGCGGGAAAAAGGTCCTTAGTGATGTCAAAGGTTGCCAGTGTGATCCAAGACGTGACCATGTAATAATTTTAAAGTTGCAGGTGCCAAGGCACTTGTGATGATCCACAAAGATGCTGATTCACAACTGTGTGGCGGGAAATGTACAGTTACATCACAACAGGTGCAATTCGATGAGGAAATCAAGATGGATGCAATCGTTGTCGTATTGATGTGCATTATGAATTCAGTTCTTTATATTTGCACATGTGTGTCTACAACCTATTTTTTGAAAATATTAGGTTGTTGTAATGGCTATGTAGTTGCAAAAATAAAAAAAAATTGAATTAATATTCTTGATCGAGATACATGTTCTAGAAAATATTTTAACAGGGAACAATTTAGTGATCTAGTCTAGGATGACACATCCTTCAATTTTTCCTCTAGGTCTTTCATAGTCTATAAAAAAGGAAAATTTTAAAATTAGTTAACCCTTCAGAACCGGTGGAATGAGAAAGGAGCGTTTCCCCAGCCCCGCAACTTCCGAGAGTATACGTACGCATGCGACCGGGCAAATTTCCCTGATAAGCCTAATTTGATTTAAAAATTCATATAAAATTATTAATGTAATCAAATGCGCTAAAAATTATAATTTATTGCCATTGATAATATCTGAATATGCAGTGCAAAAATTGTCGCTATATTTAAAAAACATATGCGAATTTTAAAGAAAATGTTTTTATTTTAATAAAAAAAAAGATATTGTTTTCGTCGCTTTTTCCCCCACCGTAATGATTAAAATAAAACAGACGCAAAACTTACAAAATACTATCTGTCTAATCCCAAAAGATAAATTCTCTCTCACATAAAATTGTTGTGTCTTGAACTGATACAAATCTTTCAAATAACAGCTAATACCTTACTTTTTTATTTTTAAATATATTACTCGTATTGCTAATACACTCATGTCCATAAATTAAGGATAATTCAGAATCACACAGAAATTGAACTCTAAAATAAAAATTTCACCTATAGAATTATCACACACATCTTGAAGAAAAATATGCAAATTACAGGAAACCACCAGATGGCGCAGAAGGAAGGTCACAATGACGAGAGTGTAAGAGAGTGGTGTATAAGAAATGGTGGCAAAGAAGTAAAATTGTTCACAAGCGCTTTAAAAGCCTTTCAGTGCAATAACCGCATAGTTATGGCACAAAGAAAGCATTTGGATGATTTTTTACGTGGTAGATTTATTGGACGACTGGAATGTGGACGTACCCAGCTGGAAGTATCCGAGGAACTTGGAATCGCCCAGAGTGTCATCTTCAGGCTTTGGCAACGATTCCAAGATGATAGTAATGTGAGAGTAGATGTTACGGCACAGGTCGCCCCCGAGTTACAACGCCGAATGAGGACCGGTATTTGGCAGTTACTGCCAAAAGAAATAGACGGAGCACAGCATCCGACCTGTCTCGTCAGCTCTCTTCAGCTACCGGGACGACAGTTTCAAGGCAGACCGTGTACAGACGCTTAGGGCATATTGGTCTATATGCTCGTAGGCATGTCAGATGTGTTCCACTTACCGCAACTCACTGTCGCCTGCGATTAACCTGGAGTAGAGAGCATGCATTGGGGACACCACAACAGTGGTCTTGTGGGATGTTTTTCGACGAGTCCAGGTTTAGTTTGCAGTCTGATTCTCGCCGGACTTTAATATGGAGAGCGCCAGGTACCCGTTA
>BMAU01004340.1:275000-527854 GCA_019973935.1 Trichonephila clavipes
AATCCCTTACTTTCGTCAGGGAAATGACCTTGAAGAGACGTTATTTTAACTTCTCCCGTCAATTGATCATATTCTTAGAGATTTGAATAAATTCCTAATTTCATCGTTTCTCTGCGACATATTTATGTATATGTCAAAACGACGCTCGAACTGCTTGTAACCTAAGACATGTACAAATAATGATAATAAAGATACAAGACGAATCTAAATGCAATAAACTTTCGCGTTCTAACATATTAATTTTTTTTTCCTTTTGCGTGATAAAAAAGATAAAAAAACCCTTAAAAATCATTAAATTAATATTAAATATGTTATTTAAAATTCATAATTGTAACACCTAAAATAAACTATAATTTTCTTAACAGCAGTACATCAAAAATTACGTATAATTCTTGCTCAGCCGCGGTTCCTTAGAGGTATTGATTGTGAGTTCATTTCTGGCGTTGTTGTAACTAAAAACTCATCGTTTAGTAGGTTAGTGCAAATCCATCCAATCTCAAAGTCCTCTCACTAGTGGGCTGAAGATGCTTGAAGACAAAACCTCATCACCTAAACATGGTTCAAAATTACGAGGTGCATCATCAATAGCTTTGGAGTTGTTTCTGAATGTGTCGTTGACAAAAATAGTCAGTTTACGAATTATGCATGTTACCTGATACAATTTTATTCATTTGATTTCCATTTACGTTGCACTTAGAAGCAGGTTGGGAGCTATTGGTGACGATCTTCTTGATTCTGAACCACGATCAAATGACGAGGACCCCCCTCTCCTAACTGATTCATTTAGGGATAACACAGCCTGTGTTGCTCTACATTCCATATAACCAAACAATCAATTGGATATACTTATTCGATAAAAATATATCAGCTTTTCTCAATATTATGTATTTTAAATTTAAGGTTCCATGCCTTTATGTAACATGAATATTTTAAAGTGGTATATCATAAGAACTAGTAATACGAATACACATTTTAAGGTATCCGAACACATTGAAATTGACCAAATTCGGTCAAGACAGATATTTTTGTTTCTTATTTTATTACATAGAGCTTTCTTTTTGGTTTACAAAACATACTTTATTTTGTTTCAATACTACCTAGAGGCCAAGTTACAATCAATTATACAAAGTTAGAAAAACCAGAAGTGGGTATTTGATCTACCAGAAGTAGGCATTTAAATTGCTTAAAATCTATCATGGCGAGTCCGATAACTCAAAATGTTACAAACGTATTTTTATAAAACTTTTTGAACCTGATATTTATGATATTTTCTGGAGAATGTCCTAAAATATTTCTTCTTCTAAAGGGTGTTTTTTTAGAGGTATAGAACTTTAAATTGCAATAAAACAACAATGTATTATTCGATTGACAAGAATTTTTTTTTATTCGAAAGATAATCTTGTGGCTATACATTTTAAATATGATCAAGCAAGGCGCAGATTCGTCGAATGGGCCCAAAACGAGATTGCCGTTGTTCCCGATTTTCATAAGCGAATTTTGTTTAGCGATGAAGCGCACTTCTGGTTGGATGGCTACGTCAACAAACAAAACTGCCGCATTTGGAGTGAAGCTAATCCACAAGTGTATGTCGAAATACCGTTACATCCAGAAAAACTGACTGTTTGGTGCGCTTTATGGGCTGGTGGAATCATTGGTCCGTACTTTTTCAAAAACGATGAAGGCCACAACGTTATAGTCAATGGTGATCGGTATACAGCCATGATTACTAACTCTTTCATTCCTGAATTGAACCATCATGATGTCCAGGAGCTGTGGTTCCAACAAGACGGCGCAACATGTCACACAGCTCGTGACACAATCGATTTATTGAAAGACACGTTTGTTGACCGCCTAATTTCACGTTTTGGACCTGTGAATTGGCCTCCAAGATCTTGTGATTTAACACCGATAGACTATTTTCTGTGGGGCTATGTAAAGTCATTGGTCTATGCGGATAAGCTACAAACGCTTGACCATTTGGAAGACAACATTCGCCATGTTATTGCCGATATACGGCCACAAATGTTGGAAAAAGTCATCGAAAATTGGACGTCCAGATTGGACTACATCCGAGCCAGCCGTGGCAGTCCTATGCCAGAAATCATATTTAAAATGTAATGCCATAAGATTATCTTTCGAATAAAAAAAATTCATGTCAATCGAATAATACATCGTTGTTTTATTGCAATTTAAAGTTCTATACCTCTAAAAAAACACCCTTTATGAATACTTTTTGAATTATGGTTTGTTATTTAAATAATGGTCTCATAAAGAATGTCACATTTCTTATTATGTTTAGTCAATCAGCTCTAAAATTTTAAGATTTTAATAAAACATTAAAATTTTAGTATTTTTCTTAGATAAATGCATCTCATTTGTTTTAGTAATACTCTTAATAACATAAGTTTATTACTTTTTTCTCTAACTGCTTCAAAGTTTTTCAAAAATATTGCTAAAATTTCCCTTATAATTGTGATTTTTCTACAATTTAAGTAATTTATTTTAAATATTGTTAGTTAAATATTAGTATTTATTGGTATTGAGTTCCAAAAAGCATTTATAATATTTGAATATGCTATTTTGTTAAAAAGTACTCCGAACGTGTTCGGATACCTTAATTAAATGTTATTAAATACGCTTCTTTGTACATCAACTGGGTCATAAGAAAAAATTAGTATAAAATCATAATGCAAGAACTTATATTATTCATTACAAATTATTATGTATAAAATTTAAATTGGATTACTTTACAAAAATAAATTACTCTAGTTCATATTATTCTTAAGGCTATACAATAATACAGATTGTGAAAGCTGCGTAGGAAACATAACACAGCTAAATAAAAGTATTTTCAGAAATAATTTATACAGCTCTAAAAATACGAACTATTGTACTGTTTCAGAGAGTCTCTAGAGGACAAAGTAGAAGTGTAGAATTTCACGCTCCATTTGCGCCTTTTATAAGAATGTGAAATCGTGCGTATTTATCTCAAATAAATAAAGCTTTACTACAGTTCTTTTATGTGTTTCAAAAATAGGACTAGATGGAGATTTTCCTTTATTTCGACAATCTGATTAAAATGTAACAACGTCTTTATGTTTTAAAAATACTCTGTCATACAAAAAATTGTTTTAGAGATAAAGCAATACGTTATGTTTATCTCTAATGTTACTTTTTATACAAATTTTTTCTTAAGACACATGAAAATAATTGGACTATTTGTATTTTTTAATGAATGCTGTCTTAAAATATTAACCGTATTTTTATAAACTTAAAAAATTAATAGTAATGATTATATTTATAATTTTTGTTTATTAAATTTTTCTTACCTATGCCGCAGTGTAATGTATAACTTGAAAGCAAAAAATATAGTTAAAAGACTTATAACAATTAACTTAACTGCTCTTTTTAAACTTTTGATCCATATCTCGCCAAGCACACACTTTTGGCGATGATGCACTACATATATGTAATTTGATATGATTTTTTATTTACGCTACAATTTAAAGTGGCGTGAGGGATACTGGCAAAGGACCTCTAAATTTTGGACCTCAGTCATTGACGCGAGTGTCTTCCAAGGTGGCATCTCATTTTCCAAATCGCCACATTCCTCGTCTTATTAGAACATTGATTCTCTAAAAATTTAACAATTATTAGCTTTTTTTTCTACACGGTGAGTCTTCGACGGCATCGAGACTAGAACCCACGACTCAAGAACGCTGCCCACGAGTTCGCAACCTTGATCACTCAGCTACCACAACCATCTAAATATACACATGTAAAAGTGCATGCTAATACTGATTGAGGTACTTATCGGTTACGAGATCCTTGAAATCATACAAGCCAAGTCTTGGTTTATAAATCAAATTTCTCATGTTGTAAATGGGTAGTACTGGTTTTAAATATCATAGGACATGCCTGTTGTTAATCTTACACATAGATGGTGTTAATTTCAAACATCGCCAATCTGTTGCAGTGGTTAGTTTAAATTTAGTGTCACTTTCTTTCTGTTATATTGTTGATATATTTGCTGCTGGAATCTTGAAAACAAACATGGCAAAATTTAGAAAATATACAAAATTCTTGCATCGATTATTAAACAGGTACAATTAATTAAACCCTATTGTAATCAAATATTTTATATTCTATACATTGTATGTGGATAATTTATTTTATCGGAGAATATCGTCAATATTCGTGTTGGCGTTAACTCAAAACAGAAGTCGCCAATCCGTGATTCCTAAAACCTACAAGTATCCTAATTGCTGAAAACATATGGTTTTCTGAGTTTCTACATAAAACCATGCAGAGAACGGAGATAAGTGGTTACATTTAGCGATATTTTGTCCAGGGTTAATGGTAACATTTGACGATAAGTTACATGTGCCCATCCTGCCAGAAATGTATTGAAGGTTGTGTCCGAAACATGATATTTTCGTACAAAAAAGTGACCATTCTTTAATTTATAGATTCCACTAAAAGGACTTTTTCGCTGCGGCTGCCAAATAAACAATCTTGAATTGGTTACTAGCGTTATTTTGTGGGTTAGAGCAGCGTTTCTCAAACTGTGGGGCGTGCCCCCTTGGGGAGTGTGAGCATATTGAAAAGTCGAAAACAAAAGATTATTTTTTTAAAAAAATTACTAATTTACTGTAAGTAAACAAACAAAACAGACATTCTCACATAATAAAAAAATAGAATACACATTTACACTGATATAATACACTTATAAAAGTATCAGTACTGCATAATGTATTTCATAATTAATTTAACAATACTAAGTTAATAACAAGCAAATAAGTACCAGTAATCCCATGGTTGTGTCATATATAAAACTATGTACAAAAATTGATACTTATATTGATAATTTGTACGGTTTATAATGAATCCCATAACTGCCGATTAAAAGTTATGCGATTCGCTCTCTAATGCCACCGTTTTCCAAGAAGGCGTGCTTATAGCGTATTGGGGGGGGGACTAAAAGTAAGTAAATCCTCTTAAAGAAGTACATCCTTCGCAAACATTGTCCTTTTATAGTATTCCAAAGCCTGCGGAATATTAGAAGTGCACAGAAAAATCGTAGATTTGAAAGACGTATATATACGTCCGAAGAAAAGATCGTTTTAGCTGAGTGAGAAGCTTATATGCGCGGGTGGAATTTAAGAGATTTAAATCCTATTGTAAATTTAGCATCAAAGTATCTTATTATTGAATTCAATAAATTGTTATTGTATGGAGGGGGCGCGATGAAAATTATCTTTGAATATTGGGTCTCAACTATTGAAAGTTTGAGAACCACTGGGTTAGAGTCCTTATGCCATGATATATTCAGATATATTTTATTTATCCAACACCCACGCTTGGCTTCTTGGCCATTTGACGCCGAGCTTTCCAGTACCAACTGACGATGTCGTCGGGTATATTTATCGAGTCCAGTGCATTGGAGCAGGTGGTTCCCCTCCATTCTAGCAGGACCATAGAGTGGGCAGGCCTCGTCAGCAGCCAGTAGAGGTATATTCCCAAAAATTCATGTACAGTAATATAGCGAAAACGAGCAACAGCTTCGGCTCTCCTCAGGTCCCTCGGTATTAGACACGCAGTGGCTAGAGTTTCCCATGGCTCTTGGTTTCTTAGCAGTATATTTGTCAATGTATATCGAAATAATGCTCTTTGCTCTTATGAGGGTAAAGGGGACTTCCGCTTGAGAAAACTCGGCTCCCTGCTTGGCTCTCTCATTGCGAGGATCCCACCATGGCTTGGGGCCCATTGTAAGATCACATTCCAGATATATGAGATAAGCTCCGTTATTTTAGTTCGGGACTGATTCTAATCTAATATGTGAAGGTCTCCTTGGACCTCACTTTGAGAACGAGAATAAATAGGAGTCATGTAAGAACCAGTAGCCATTTTTATAAACAACTTTCTTTATTTGGTTATCTTATCCAAATAGAATCAAAGACTTTTTAACAAATATATCTAACTAGTATTATGAGGTTTTAAAGGTAATATCCTTTAAATTAACTTAATTAATGATCCAATTAATTAACAATTAAATAACGATCACGCAGAGATTACCACGATAAGAGATCCCAGAATTATATTCTATGTTCTTATTGAACATTTAATTTTAATTTCATTCGCAATAATAAGACTAATATTTACCACACTGCAATTCAGCTCAGCTTTTATCTGAGATTAAATCATCTAACAAGAAATCTTCAATTTAACTTCACTATAACTTTCTGCTTCAATCTCTCTCTCCTACTGCTCTAACTTTACTATTCCGTTTGACTTAAATACTTTATCTAATCTGCATAACAAGGAATCCTGTCCGCTTTTTGGAGTTGATTGGAAATAGGTAGGGAATTAAATTTCCCTAAAAAGGACGACTCAGAAGGTTAGTGATAAAGTTCCGTATAGATTTGTCACAAATACACCTTAAATTTTTCAAAGCAAAAAATCATCACGTTGGATGGAGAATGGAATGTCCATTCCTCCTTATCATCTGACTGTGATCAAAACTACGAGTCTCTTCTCTAATAATATTTGATTTGAATCTAAGACAGTGACTTTAATAAAGAATTAATTAGTTAATCCAGTAGTTCCAGGTCTTGCATTTCGCGAACCTGATTCCTTAATGAATTTAAGGATAGTAAATTGATAGAATTTATGACCGCTACACTACGGAGCAACGCGAGGTCTTTTGGTGATGGACCTCATGATATTGGTCAAGAGAATGAAGACACTTAAGCTAGGTTAATTTATTTTCTAAATTTTTATTCCACACCATATGAGGATTTTGACTCTCAATGCATTGAATCTCAACTGACAATCAGGCACTCTACACGGTGAGCCTTACCAGCATTCAAATCTACGACTGACGAAAACAATGCATGCCACGAGTTTATGAAGATGACCACTTGGTCATTGCTGCCCCCAAGGAAAAAGGATTTGATTGATTGATAGGATCCTACTATTAGTTCACACTCTCCCTATATATATATATATATATATATATATATATATATATATAATCAATATAAAAAGAATTTTTTTCGATATATAATCATATACATATATATATATATATATCTTGTTCAAATTTTCAATCGTTAATAAAATACTTTTTATTCATCCACTCAAGTTCAAGTACATTTTTTCAAACTTGTAGGGGATGACATTTGATGTTAATACAGTTTTATTTAAATATTAATTCATTAACTAAATCTAATGAATAAATAGTTACAAAAATAATAGTCCAACACCCTATATAATATGGAAAATAGCTCGTTGTGTCCCTGCAGCGCAATGGATAGCTCGTTGGACTTCTAATCCAAATGTCTTCTTACTATACTATTTTATTGGAATAATTAAATTTAATTAATGAATACATAGTAACAAGCAAAAAAAATAGTCCAACACCCTATGTTGAAAGGAGAATCTTCTTCTATTTTGTCATTTAATATTGTGATTCTGTTATATGTATTTACATATTTATATTAATTGTAATTATTTAATAAAAAGTAACCAAAATAAAAATTTTCTTTATATTACTTGTTATAATGTTATCAGCCCGTTTTTCCGTCAACTATGCCCATATTACCTAAAGTGTTAGTCAAGTATTGACAATTGCAGAATTAGTTGCGGAGCTTCTTTATACACACAACACAGCAACAAGAGTTAAAGGTTTGTGTTCATATACCGTAAGAAAGACCATACTCTAAAGTTTGAAGCATCTTAATTTTGGAAAAATGGAAAATGTTTTCGTGTAGTATATTTTCAATTAAGGTATCCGATTACTTGCGACAACTTTTTAAAAAAAAACAATGGAGATATGGATATTTTTTGCGGTTTTCAGATTTATTTAATACATTTTAAGAAAAAAAGGCTACAATATTAAGAAGAGATAAATAAATTATTACTACTAAAATGGGAAAAAATGGGTAAACAATTATAACAAATGACATAAACGTTGCCCGCGCTGTACGAACAGGAAATGAATTAATTCTCAATTTTTCAACTTTGATGCATTACTTTGCTATTCCTTTTTGAAATGACCTTTAGGTTAAGAGATATTTTAATTTTTACAAAAACTAGAGCACTTTATCTTAGTTACTACATGAAATTTCTTAAAAAGCAGTGATTATATTCACATAAACAACTGTACATTTTGTAATAAAACTGTGATTGATAAATATGTATGTTAAAACACTCCGACTGTTATACAAAACATACACAAAAAGTTTCAGCAAATCATTTTAAAAACATTTTGTGCAATCACTGTTCCCGTTTGAGTATTTCGGGGGAAAAATCGAGTAAAACGCATTTTAAAGTTAGACGTGTTATGTAAAGTTATTTCATCTGCTTTTACTAAAACACTTGTAGTATTTGTTCTAGTGGATGGAAAATAAAACACTTGGTATTTTTTAAAGCTAATAAAATGACCTAAAAAATAAAATCATAAAAAAATGTCATTTTTTTAAAAAAAAATCATGATTTTAGGGTAGTCGGATACCTTAAGTGTTAGGTACCCATATTTTTCAAGTTTACCCTACATAAAATCTTTCACACACAAAAACACACAAGTCACATTTTGAATTATTCACAAGTTTTTAATTTACTCATTAAGTTAATATACAATAGATAGTCCACTGCAAAATGTTTCCTCTCTTTTTATGGCACATTCTGAAATGAAAAGATGAAAAAAAACACAGTCTTTCACTCTATCTTCTGTGCATACAAACTCTGAGGACGCATCTAGAGGAAGAAGGAAGAGGGAAATTTACAAACAAATCTAAATGAAGTCTTTCACAACGGCTATGTGCAATAGGAAGAAAAAATGTCTTTCAAGTCTTTCAACCAGTTCACACATCTTCGTAATTCCAAATCACTTTTTAAAAAGAAAACAGCTGACCACATGCGTCCAGCTAAGTCTCATCTTTCAATTCTTTTCTTCTTCTTTTGCACAAGTGATTTGTATAAAAAATCATTAAGCTCATTATGTTAACAAGTTCAAATAATTCACAATTAAGAGTGTTAGGTGGAAGTCGTACAGAATGGATTGTAGGATATACGGTGTCTTGACAGAGCCGATGACTGTAAATGCATATACAGCAGTGCGTGGCATTTTATAAAGAACTGAAGAACGGTTTGGGATTTCGAGAATTGTATAGAAAGTTTGAAATGTTCTTCTGGTTTCATGACGTTGGAGAGGAGAGGAGAGTTGTATATTTTCTGGGGGAAATTGTGAATATGATGTTGGAGAATTAAAATTTGAAAAAAAAAGTTGGTTGCTTAGTAAGAAATCTAAAGAGAATTGACATTTATCTGGTAGCATATGGTATTGTGAAAATTGGAATTGAGTTTTGATGATGTATTAATACATATCGTGGAGGTGACTTTGTTTTTATTTTATGGCTCAGATAATGTATCTTTTGTAGGTGATTCATGATAGGTTTGGAAGAGGACGTCATGAATTATGAAATAATTCTGGCGAATGGAAATTATGTGTTTAGTAGAATGTTTTATTTACAACTGTTGAAATGATGGCTGTTTTGAGGTGATATTAGACTGGTTTAAATTCTTACAATGATAAAAAAAGAAGAGTTGAAGTCATGATGTAAGAAATGATAAGTATTGGAATAGTAATATAAATATAGTGTAATGGGAACATATCGTTATTGAAAAATATCTAAGAAAATTTTTTTAAAAAAAGGATTTATAGTAGGTCTAGAAAACGAAATAAATATTATCAAATATTTTCCTAAATATAAAGTTAAAGAATGAAATAGTTCCTTACTTAAATGTTTTATATTATGAAATTAAATGTAACTGAAATGTTATGATATCTAACATTACTAAAATAGATCGAGTTGATAGAAAATATTTATATGATACATTAATGAAATTTATAAGGGAAATAAATAGTACTATCTTGCTATTAAAACTGAGAAAAATAAAATATACCATCCGAGAACTTAAAATTTGAGTTTTGAAGCATTCAATTTGATATTTTAAGAAATGTTGAATAACTATATGAATTTACATAAAACGAAATAAGCATTGAATACAAAAACAAATTTTCTGGCTAAGAAGTTATTATTTTTACTGTAAATATTAAATAAATAAATTTTTTGACCATTTGTATATGCTCTACTTGAGTGAACTAAAACTTTTTCACAAGGGACCTTAAAGCATAATTTTAAAACGAGATATTTTTTGTAAGAAATTTTAAAGAGCAGAGCGTTTACTAAAAAAAACAGAGCGAGAGAGAGACTCATGTAAGAGAATAGCAGTACACACAACTGAAGTGAAATGCATTTAAATCTCTTATACCATAACGAAATTACACAAGTTTAAAAGGAAAGAAAAAAAATAATTACTTCTAAAATAAATTGAACCTATTTGGAAGTTTCCCAATGGGCTCCAGAGTCCAACGAATTGTATTATTTCTCCGAACACTAACTTAATCAGTGTTACAAACAAACGCATGTGGCATAATTGCAACAAGCTTTCGTCAGAAACTTGGATTCGCGCCAATTTTATCGCTCTCGGAAATTGAATATAAACATTACGGAATCAAAGAGAGAACTCGAATGGAGAAGAATTCGAATCCTTGCCAGTTCTTCGGAGGGCCGTAACTAGGAACCGGAGTAATTTGGATAATTTAGTCAAGTAATCCACAAGGAAATGCTTTTGATTTAGAGATGGTTTCCATTTGTTCCAATGTAATTCCAATCACGAGTATAGTTCCGAGAAAGCGCAATCAATCACGCGAACGGGCATCTGAAGCGAGCTAAGTGCATTGAATTGCGTTTCTAGGTAACGATATCATGGAGAGACAGACTTTTGCTTATTGACTAAAAGTTTGATTGAACACAGAGAAGAAGAATGATTCTCAAAAGGGATCAATACATTGGAAGACTTCTTGACATCAATCCATGCGAAAGAGAACCAAAAGGTTTGGGAATTGCTTTGGAAAAAGGAGGTATTTTTATTGAATATGATGTCACAGAATTGAATACATTATACAAAAATGATAAGGACAGAAAATAAAATATAATATTTTAAACTTTCCTTGAGAGAGAGAGAATTGCTTCGAAAGTGATGCAAAAAGTACTTTTTTTTAAAAAAAAAAAGACTTTTTCTAACCTGATTACATCATAATTTTAACCCTTTATCTACCGATGGTACTTATAAGTACTACTCAATTTAAAATTACATAGAATAACCAATTTTACGAATACTCTGAAGATACTTAGCAGAAATATTCTTTTAAATCCACTCTTCAAGATATATGACAGCACGGGTTCTACGATGAGTATTTTAGCGGGGAATGTGCGAATAGTTTTAAAGCAGAAATTGCGTTTTCAGCGGCGCTATTGTTTCAAAAAAATAGTTAATGTCAAAAGGTATAAGTGTCTTATTTTTTTTGTATGTTAATGAAGACATATGAAACCGATTTGACTGTTTAACCAAGTGAACAATGTGTATAATTAATTTTACAGTTGAATATCGTTAATTAATTAATTAGCTCTAACGGACTAGATTTCCCAAAGTTGTGTATTTTGTTTATGTATATCCCTTAATTTTCAATGTAGTGATTAAAAAAAATATTGCATGAAAAAAGCTACAGCGAATCATAATGCGCGGTAGATAAAGGGTAAAAGCATATTAAAAACATTATTGCCAACAATTTGTCATCTCCTCCGATGAAATTGCATTCATTCCGTAGAGGTTTTATCCAGCGGGTATGATATTAATATTCTGAAATAATTTTGAATCTTTATCGAGTTCTGATTTATATATTGTTTAAACTTTTTTTTATATTAAAAGACGTGTAATCATTGTTCGGATTTCATTTTCACGTAATAAAATTAATTTTTACATACTCCTATTTTAAATTTTTACTGATTTATAACAGCGTTATTTCTATAAAAGTTTAAAATCGTTGATGTTAACGATATATTAAAACTGGTAGCATTACAGTAAGAAAAAGATTTAATGGATACTGAAGAAAAGAGGAAGCTAATTAAAGCATTAAATTCTATTACAAAGAACATAATCACGGGCACAAAGATATTCATAGCTCATGAGATTTTGAAAAACTAAAAGACTGAGAGGAACATATTAATCCAAAAGTAAGAATATATATAAAATTAGTTTATATGTATATACAGGGTGATTATAATTAAAGTTTCACCTTCAAGTTGCTGTATAAAAAGAACCACTGCTCAGATTGACTTCAAATTTGGACTGAATAATCTTGAAGAAGAGAAAAATGGTATTCCACAAGAAAAAAGAAATTCATTGTGTTTTAATTGTTTGTTGTATGCAGTGGCGCACACAAGGGGGGGGTCCTGGGCGTCCGGACCCCCCAAAGCCCTTGATTATTAATTATTTGTTCAAAAACTAGTTTTTTACTGTGTTTTGTTCCCGAAAATCGACAAAATCAAAAGGAGCTAGATACAAGAATGGTGAACTTTCGACCCCGGACCCCCGCACCCCATGAAAAATTCCTGTGTGCGCCACTGGTTGTATGGCTTTAAGCCTAAGATCAACTAAAAACCAATATTTTCCCTCCAATGTGATACGACTTTGCGTAATGAATATGATTATTATCATTTTAACAGTGCAACAACTGATAAATATGCCTTGGAAGTCATTTTTCCCTTCTAAAACCTAAACAATTATGCACATTGAGCAATACAGTTGGTTCAATGTGCAACTTATGCCAAAGCCGTCGTAATTCGATTCAAAATGTCACATATAGCCGAATCCTCTTTTATTATGCCAGTTACAGCCCTATCTTTGATGTCCTTAGGAACTTTTTTCTCTTACCGTACCGTTTTCTTTTTCTAGAAGTACATTCATTTCAAATTTAAAGTCATTCTAACGAGTGATTCTTTTTTTTACATTACTTTGAAAGTGGTCCTTTAATTGTAACCACCCTGCATATGACCGACTCTTATAAAATTATTCTTTCATGGTAAAACATCTACAAGATGCATTATTATTAATCTCTTAAATAAAAGTCTTTTTGAAAAGATAGAAAGTAATAAACAAGACTTTTTGTCCTAGGAGTTGGATAACTCGAAATTTTTGTAAATATGAAAATCTTATAACAGAGCTTGTTATACGACACTTCTTATTTGATTAGTGCATTTTTCCCTAAGTCCCCTTAATCAAATTTCAAAATAAGATGAGAGGACAAAGAAGTGAATAAGATTATTAGGCAAAACAAAAAAACCCAGTAAATAATTAGATTCTAAGAAGTTGTATAACCTTAAAAAGTAGTACATGTTATCGTGAAATGGATTATCATGTACAACTCTCAATTTGGAATTTTAAAAAAAATCAAGAATAACTTTACATTTTAGTTCAAATGTCTTGAATAAAAATTTAGAGCTCTATGAATATCGAACATTATAGCTTAAAAAGAAAATTGTACTTATCATTCTCCAGTTGTTATAAAAATTACATTCTAAATATAAATTTCATTAATAAATGACGATGACAATGAAATGTGCTTTTAATGTCGCCTTCAAATGATAGTTTGATCATTAAATGTTTTAATTCGGAAACAGGACGTTCATTTTTTTTTTACTTGTCTTTAAATTGCTCAGATTAATAGTTTAAAAACATTTATTGTGATCAATCGTTTTTAATTGATGTTCACTATCTGTTCTTTCGTGTTCGAAATATAGTTTCGAGAGTATAAAGTATAATTGATTCTTAATAATAGTTACGGGCAATATAGTATATGAAGTTGGAAACTAAATTTAATTTGAAAACAAGTGAAGTTGTGTGTAAAGCAGTTAATTTCAGGGGTTAAAATTTCATAAATAACTATAGAATTAATGATTTAATTCAGATTTTAAAGAATAAAAGCGAATGGGCTTAATTCATGCAACGTTATAGTCACATGATAACTACAATCTCATGTTTCCAGTCAATCATTTCATAAACTGTGACGCCATATACACATGATAAATGCAATCACATGTTTGCAGCCAATTAGTCCCTACGCTCTGCTGTTGCCAACTTTTGCTTTTTGCAGAAACATTCTTTTA
This sequence comes from Trichonephila clavipes, assembly GCA_019973935.1. NCBI lineage: Eukaryota > Metazoa > Arthropoda > Arachnida > Araneae > Nephilidae > Trichonephila > Trichonephila clavipes. The sequence goes on from BMAU01004340.1 coordinate 289,073, forward strand.
ATAAGTACATGCTTGTCAACAATAACAACGCACATTACTAAGTAAAATGTACTTCATTTGAAAGTACATGCAAAAATAAGACTTTTTAAAAATTTTGAAATCTTTTTGATGATTTTTTTTCCATAATACGTGAACAATTTTACCCAAGTATAAAATTTGAAATTACATTTAAATTTTACAAATAGAACAAAACTACACGTCAGTTTTGAATTCAATAGAGAACACGTGATTACCTGTATCATGTGACCGTCAGGAATTCAGCCCATTGGTTTAAAAAATTTAAATATAAAATGACTTAAAATTGTGAGTAAGTTGCAAGAAAAAGGTAACAGATTTATTTCCCATTCATTTATGTTTCAGATTATCTTACCGAATGAATAACAGCAGTTACTCATTTTTTTAGAAGAAAATTCATTTAAATAAATTTTATTATTGTGGCGGGAACGCGCAAATTTATGTCATGTAATTCTTTCTCCAACATCCGTATCATGTATTTTAATCATGCTGAATACTGCCATATGTCATTTTAACCCTTGGAGGTAGATCAAGCTTTTAATAAAAGTCAAGTAGACGACAACAGAGAAGACTAGTGCAACAAACATCCTCTTCTGACTTCCACAGTGTTGGATCGTGAAGATCTCGAACTAATCGTCCACGAATCTGCTGTCTTGAGATTGGGCTAGCCAAGGCTTGTTGTTGCTGCTGCTGCTGCTGCCAAGTTGGACTGCTTGTATTCACTGGAGGCCGGGCTGGAACAGAACGACTTCTTTTGCTGGAACCTTTGGTTAGAAACAGAAATAGAAAAGTATTATCAATAAATGGAAATCAAATAGAATTTTAAATGTAATAAAACGCCGTTTATCCGAACGTTAATTATCCAGAGCGTCAAATATCCGAACCAGATTTTTCACAGCCCTTGCAGCGAAAAAACGAAGGTGTACAATGGTACAGCGAAAAATAAGTGATTATTTTCCCCAATAAAGGTAAAAAGGCGACATTTTGCACCTATTTTGCTTTTTCTTCAGGCACGTTTCTCACATGTGATGATTTTCAATATTCGTATAGTCTTCGGTTTCATATACTGCATGGATCGCATTCGATTTTCGGTTATCCGTGCAATCGCGTATCCTAACGGTGTCCGATCCCAATTGATTCAGATAAACGACGTTCTACTGTAAATAAATAAACATAAAAAAAGTTATCGATTATATCATTTATAAAGATATTGTAACGAAAGGTAATTTTAAGAAACACGTTGGAAAATGCCATTTACCAATGCCTCTACATCAGCGTTTCTCAAACTGTGTGGCACGCCCCCCTAAAAGGGCGTGATAACTCTACGAGGGGGGCATATTGATAAGTCGGAAACACAAGATTATATTAAGAAATTATCAATTTACTGAAAATAAAGAAACAATATATAATCTGACTTAAAAAAATACACCTTTACACTGATATGATACATTTACAAATGTATCAGTGCTGCTCAATGTATTTTATAATTCCCTTAACTGCCGATTAAAAGATACGCAATTCGCTCCTCAATGCCATCGTTTTCCAAGTAGGCACGCGTATGTGATGTATTGAAAGGGGGGGGAGGAATAAATAAGCAAATTCTCTGAAATAAGTAAATCCCATCACTCCCATTGGACCTCCTCTCCTGAAGTCACGCCCTCCTCTTCAAACCCATGTTCCTAACAACACGAACATCAGAGTTCCAGATAGAGGTTTGAAGGCTGCTGGCGCAGCCTAGACACCTTTTGTTTAAAATCATCCGTTCAATAAGTAAATCCTTCGCAAACACTGTCAAGATCCTTTTATTGCATTCCAAATTATTTGGAATTATTTTATGAATAGTAGTGCACCGAAAAGATCGTACCTTCGGAAAGATGTAAATGTACATCCGGGTCAATTAATGATTTGCATGCTTGAGATATTTATATACAACGGTGGCACTTAAGGTCGTATAGTAGGTTAAAATCGTATTGTAGCTCAAACGTCAAATTATTGTATTATTGATTTCAATACACATTATTATTGTATGCTGCATGGAGGGGAGGGGAGGTCGATGGAAATTTTGCATGAATATTGGGTCGCAAATCGTGAAAGTTTGAGAAGCACCGTTCTACATGAATTTCCGTACATTTCGGAATATAAGCAGACCCGTTCATAAATCAAGAGTGCTTTATTTCTTCAAAAATTTACTCAAAATTCAAAGCCAAATAGAAAAAAAAAGTCATGTAATTTTCAAATATGTCGCTATAAGGACAAAAATGTTGCAGTGTGAATAAAAGAGGTGGGATATTTTCTGATAAAACTGCAAAGTAAAACGCCAGACGCCACGGGTGATAGTTTTATTTCTATTAAATCTATTTGAAGCTAAAACACTTTTTTTTTCTTCACATTTGATATTTTGTACACTATTTGTGTGTTAACCTTAATTTCCAAGCCATACTTTTTTTATTCGGAAAGTGAGCGGAAAAAGAAATTCGTATACGGTTGACTTCAAGCCGCCGGTTTAGACGTCCCAGACAGTGAATGTTAATTTTACGATCTTTTCAGAAATTTGTTTTTTGATGTCGACTTTGAAAAAAATTTACCACCATATCAACATCTTTTTTTAAAAAAAATTTTAAGTAAAAGTTTCGTTTAAAACACTCAAAGAGGTAAATGATTTAAATGGCTTGATTAGGACTAATGGAAGATTTTTAAAGTCCTTCTTTCCTAAACTATGTTTTTTTTTTCGAGTGTAGTGTCTGACTACAGTTGGCGGTAGATTATGGAATGTTGGCGCTATTCTGCTTGATTTCGGAGAGGGGTTGCATTTTTTTTAGAGAGAAGGTGACTCCCCCTCGAGCAGGATGGCAAGAGTTGAGAGACAATCTCTTGTTTTTGGAAGCGCGGAGCGCTAGACCGAATTTGGTGTTAAGAAAAGCGAGTGAATTTGATTTTAAAACCGACATACAGTGCATGGTTTGGCGGATAAAGAAAAGAATAGAATTTCTTGGGAGAGGTTTTTAAGACGACGGACCGTGTTTGAACTGATAACTTGACCGACGCACAGGGCGCGGTCTACTGTACTAAGAAGAGATAGCTTCTTGGGAGAATTTTTAACATGATGGACTGTGTTTGTTTGATTGTATGAGAAGCGTTGAGAAGTAGTTTAGAAAGCAATTACTAGACACCGAGATTAGCGAATCCGTATATAAGCCCCCATTTAATTTAATTGTAAAAAAAATCCAAAAATTTTCCCTCTATACAACGAAATATGCTGTATCCTTTTATATCATGCATTACAATCAGTGGTTTGAATATTTTTAATGAATTCAATTTGCCTTTAAAAAAAGAACAATATTTATCGAAAGATACCTAGAAAATAAGCAAAATTGAAACAAAATAATAAGCATTTATTCTCTTGCAAAATGAAACCCAAAACGAATAAAAGAAAAGAACACTTCTACTATTATAAGATGTTGTCTACAAATATAAAAAATGATAAAATAATAACTTAAGCAAAAAAATATACTTATGTATTATTCAAAAATATTCTCTTGCTCATAAATATCATTCGAATATTTTTTTCAGGCAATTGCATTTTTATTTTGATTAATAAAAATGTTTGAATGGAATTATATTTTAATTTATTAACTAAATTTAATTTGTATCATTAATAGCTTATCTGTATGTTCTACTTTACTTTTATTTAATATGCATTTCGTGTAAATTAATTATTTTTTTGTCATGCAATTTACAAACGCCATCGACTAGGTATTTATTCTTTGCACGATGGCAACATATTGTTTGTTTTTCAAAATTAAAACTGTCTTATTTTAATTTTAAGAGTGTAATAGACTTGTGTGTCGACTAAAAAGAGTTTACAATAAATTAGGATAAATGACTCAAACCTAAAATTAATTTTAGCAATATTAAACAATATGAAATGGAAGTCTAAGTGATGTTTTCCCCCCTACATTCTGAAAGCCAAATATGTATAAAGCGTAATAGGTTTTCTCATTAAGGGACTATCCCCCGAGTTTGAAAACTGAACAAAGAAATAATAGTTTAAACAACATATAATAAAATTATTTTTGTAATAATTATTGTAACATTTTGAATCAAGTTTACCAGCATTTGTTTTCACTTATAATTTCTTTCTGGGATATCCTTCCTTAGTGGCTCGACAACCCAGGGTGGGACCTGGCCTTCTCAAGAAGCCTTTTCCATGCCAGCCTTCTCCCTGCAAGTATTCTCCAATTCTTAGTTCTCAAAAATAGGAGATCTTTTTCTAGGCAATCAATACATGTAAGATTTGGCCTGCTCTTTCTTCATGTGCCAATTGGTTGGGCATTGAAGACTATTTTTAGTGGTATGGTCTTCGTCCAATCTGACAACGTGGCCAGCCCATTTAATTCGTTGTACTTTGATGAAGTGAGTGATAAGAATGATATGAGCATGACTTTATATGAGTGATAAGAGTTTTAGATTTGATATTTTTGGCCACATGCCATTTTCTTGAATTCTAACAAAAAAGAATCTTAAAATCTTTCTTTCGTAGATACTCATCATGATATCATCTGTTCGTGACATAGACCAAGTTTCACATTCATAAGTTCATAGTGATCTTAAAAGACTTTTATACAATAAAACCTTTGTTTTTCTTTTGATTAAATTCTATTTCTGGAATACACACTAAAATAAAGACACAAAATTCTTCCAGAAGCTGTTTGTTGTTAATTTTCATGACAAGGTATATTATAAATTAATATTCGATAACAAGAGAAAAAGAAGATTCATTCATAAAATTAAAAGGGATAAATCGAAGATATAGATTGTTTTTAAATAGAATCCACCCCTTGATTGCACACTTATTTTAATTCAATTTCTGAGTGAGTGAGTATTTATTCACGCCACATTCTAAAGCAACATGAGAGGTAATGACGGAGAACTTCGTAATTTTAAACCACTGTTACATGACCAGGACAACCCCTGAGCTGGCATCCCACTCTCCTAACTTTCCCACAACGTCAACGGGAGGACTTTAAAATACAACATACAACATCTGACAATAAAGTTCGGTGAATCCAGCTAGAACGGCTGATCCGGCAAAACTGGAGAAATAAAAACCTGCACATGAGTAGAGGCAGATGTTCACCATCTTCGCCCACCGTTGTTCAGTTGAGACTAACATTTGTGTTCCATTTAAGACTTGTTTTACAAAGTGCTTGTTTAGTACGTTGGTTCTTAGCTGAGAAAAGGAAAATGAACTGACAAAAGATCAATTTAAAGTTTTGTTTTCAGCATGACACGATACCAAAAGAAACTTATGCGAAATTGGTACGCATTCATATATATCAAGCACTGTCCATGAAGTGTGTATATGATTGGCTCCCCCGTTTTCGAAAATTGGGAAAAGTGTTTGTGACAATCCCCATAACGGAAGACTGGCGACCTCTATCAGTGACGAAAACACTAAAAAAGTGAAGAAATTAATCATTAAAGACTCAATTAACTGTGTGCATGATAGCTGATTAACTGCAGATTAACCGTAAATCCGTGCAACAAATCGTTACCTAGAATTTTGGAACGAGAAAACCATGTTATCGATATTGACGATATTCCTGACATCCAACGAAACGTGACAATGCTTTTGAACTCCATCCCAAATAAAGACTTCTTCCAAAGTTTCCAGAACATGTATAGCAGATCTCAGAGTTGCATAGTTATAGGAGGTGACTGTTTCAAAGTACAGGGAGGTAACTTTCCTTTATATTTCATCTACGTTAATGTTACAGGACTATTCCCAGAACTTTATTATCAGAGGTTGTATTTAACTTGCAACAGCCTTTCTAAATGGCGGGTCTTCAGTGGCATCGGAACTCGAACTAGCGACTTGTAATGCTGACCACAGTTCGATACTATGACCTTTAGCGAACCGCAGCCAGTATTTTAATTCAATATCATTAGAACAATATTCCTTAGCTACCAGATGGGTGGCGTAATTGTTTTGTCTCTGGCCTTGTACGCCTGAGTTTGCGGGTTCGACCCTGGCCCAAGTCGATGAATTTCCATGATCCGGAAAACTGACAGTGCGTATGATTATGCGGCATGTAAAAGATCCCTTGAGTGTCTTTTTAGCTTACGTGCTCTCGGCAAAATTAAACTCTAGAACAGGCTCGCATCGTCAGAGCTCAGGTGCCTCCCTCTGGGGAAGAACTGGAAGAAACTCAAAATTACTTGCAGCAATTGGTATTCTGCCTATATGGTGCTACACTAAAAATATGCTAGCTCCAGAGAATATTCTAGGAGGCCAATGATATAAGTTCATTTCGCAGCCCCATTAGAAATTTTTTTAAAAATATTTCTCAGTTCGAAAAACGAATTCATATAGTTATCATTGCATAGTTATTTTTCATCTTCGTATACTACAAATAATTGTTCAAAATATTACATTTGCAAAAATTAAAGTCTCAAAATAAGTATCTGAAACGCTTTGGGGCTTTATAATTTAGTTACCTTACGATTACAGCGTGCATAAAATAGAATTCAGTAATTCCAACCAATTTAGAACCTATTGTACACACAAAAAAAGTTTACATATATAACCTAAATTTCTAATTTTTCTCTCTCTATGAAATGCTTACAATGAAAAATAGTGTTGCTTAATATATTCCAAAAATACCTTCATTTATTATTAAGTAAAAATAAATAAGTAAGCATTCTTAATTACATATATTTTAATTTTTGAAAATAACATGGAAAATTAAGCAATATTTAGCAATCGTGAAATAAACTACATTGAAACAATAAATACGACATAATTATTGGTTATTCTTCACAGGATAGAGTTCAAATAAAAAAATGAAGAAAATGAAATCAAATAAATGATATATAATAGTTTATAAAACAAAATAAAACCGAATTGGGCAAAATCCCTTATTTTATTTCAGAGTGTGAAACAACTTTCTATTTTTTTCGATAAAACCGTGGTCTCTAGTGAAATATTCTTTAAATACGGATTTTTTTAACGCTATATATTTTTTTCTGCTCCCCAAAGAAAAACCTCTAACACATCCTCAAAGTATGTAGGGTGGAAAAAGTCCTTGTTTCGAAGAAAGTCAAATCACTAGAGAATTGTGTTTCGTTATACGTGAGAAAAAGATATACGAGAGTTTCTACTTTTTACGAGGTTTATCATTACATTTTTTTATATTAGTGTCAATTCTCTGTACAGTGTTGGTAGCTTTATTTTGTTTTTAAATAGAAATATTATTAAGAATTAAAAATATTTTTATTGCACACACAAGAACTGAGATTTAAGAGAAGTTACATAAACGTGATCTATTAAACGTTCTGTTGTATATTAATGTAAAATAAGTAATAGAAAATATAGATATGGTATATATTAGACAGAGAGAATACAATAAACAGAGAATAGATATATATCAGAATTTCTATTTAGAAGAAAGAAAGAAAAGTCAAAAATATTTTGTAATATAATTCAAAATATAATAATACGCATTTACACATATGTATATAAATAATATTTAGTTCTGCTATATATATGCATATAGATGAAAATGAGAACGAAAACGTGAATTTTAAGTAAAAAAACAATTGAAAGTTTCATATTTAAAAGTGAATCAATATATTGTAATATTATTTAAAAAATACAATTAATTTTATAACCATTATCACATTTCTATCACTAACTACAAAGCTAATTTTTCAAATTAATATACTGATGAACTATTTGATGTTTTTTGTCTATCTAATTAAGAATGTCTATAATAAATTGTGTGTATTAAAATAATAAAACATATATCTTATTTAAATTATATAATAGTTAATTAATTCTTCATAATAGGAGATTGAATTGAGAAATCATTAAACCTCAACAACAAGAAAATATTAATTTTTTTTAAAAAAAGGAATAGCTTATAAATAAAGTAAAAGATTTAGCCTCTTTACTACATACACATATATTTATTAATAATTTTCTATTTGAGCAAATTATTAATGAAAAAAGTTATTTCAAGCGGAGCAAGAATATTTTTATAATAAATAAATTACGGCAAAAAAGAGAGTAGAGAAAATTTTACATTTTTAGGTTTTCAATACATTGTCAGGAAATACAAATTATTATTTATAATTAATCTTTAACATACATATAAAGTTGTAGTAAAATAAATTTTATTGATATTTATGAGAAAAGTGTATTTCAAAACGATGAAAAATCTGATACAACAAATAATGATTTCATTTGACAAAAGTTATTAAGTGAAGTAAAAGTATTTTTTTTGTCTAAATAAGTATTCTTAGAGATAATACAAATATGCTTATATCTATACGTTATTAACAAATATATACAGAATTTTTTTTTACCGTTACTTTTTTTACCGTTTTTATAACCCATTTTAAACTAATATTTACAAAAGCTTTTAAAGGTTTATTTCCACAAGCTAATCATTAGAAAAATTGTTAAGTAGAGTATCACAAAGATGTTTTTATGAAATGTGTTACTACAAAATTACCCCCAATACTTAATTTTATTATTTAAAAATAGATATTATCAGTTACTGTGATACACTACTACTACACTACAAGTAAAAATATATTTTCGTTGATTATGAGTTATTGAAGATGAAATATTCCGGGATTATATTATATTATAAAATCTTGAAATTAATTAGATGGTTTTCATCTTTTTTCTAATGAAGCATTACAATCAACAGTAGCACGGGAGTTTCGAAGTTTGAATCTTCGTCACTTAAATGTGTTTCAATCAAGCAACTAATTTACTGATAAAAAAAATATCCGAACAGATAATGCTGAGATTTACACTTTTTTTTTCTTTTTCCATTTCAACTGAAATTACCTCCAATTGTTTATATATATTTTAAAACATTAAAAAAGGAAAGCTTAGAACAAAAAAAAAAAATCCAATTTGCATTTAAAAAACTATTTTATTTGTTCTGCTATCTCGATAGTTTGAATTTTTTCACGTAAAAGAAATCAGAAGAAAAATAATGGTACAAACACGTAAATTCTAATTTTTGTAAGTTTTAAAGTACATTAAAAGTATAACTAATCTCTAACTTATTTTTACACTTTTTGAAAATATTCTTTTTTTTTAAAGAAGAAAAATAAGCCAAGCAACTTTTTGAGACCGACAAATGGTTTTAAAGACATAAGTGGCAAAATTGCTTTAAAAAACTATAAAGTCTGGTAAAATTGAGATTCTACTTCATGCTTTTAACGTAACACGAGAAATTAAAAAATTAGACTAGTCTTTTAATGACACGATTTTTACTCTGTAACACATATCTTTATAAGTAATATAAAATTTCTTTTCCACCCTGTCAGATACAGAATTTTAAAACTAATTTGAGAAACTTGATGAGAGCTTCAGCACTTTTTTTTAAAAAAGATTTAAAGAAAGTGAAAATGTGTGAATTTTAGATAGAATTCCCGAACTACGAGTTGATAAAATGAATCAGAAAATATGCGTGAATAACAAGTACCTTTTAAGAACTTTTAATTGAGGAATACTTTATATAATGATTTTTGAAATGATAAATGTGTTCTTCCTAAATAATTTTAGAAAGTGCATTGTAATAATTTTAAGGTATCCGACAGCGTTCGGAACCGTGATTTTTAAAAAAGCGCATAAATGGGTAATTTTCATAATATTTAGTGTCACTCAGATTAGAATACATGCATAAAATTGTTTTAAGGACATTTTGACAAAAAAATTTTATTTAAATACAATATTTCTGCAAAAAATTAACTTGGAATAATCTTTTTCCAAATGTTCTCCTTTTGTGAAAAATGCTTCTATTATAATAATATTTTGCCTGTATATAGCTCAGACCTCTGTACAGAGGCTCAACTAGAATTTTTGAAATATATAACTTAGAAGTGGGTTTATTCATATTTTACGACAACAGAGGGGAGCAATTTTAAGAAAAAAATGCCACTAATTATTTCAATGGGTGGTAACTCTCAAAATAATATGAATCTTTGAAAAATTCTAGTTGAGCCTCTGTAGAGAGGTCTGAGCTATATACAGACAAAATATTATTATAATAGAACCATTTTTCACGAAAGGAGAACATTTGGAAAAAAATGTTATTCTAAGTTAATTTTTTGCCGAAATATTATATTTAAATAATTTTTTTTTGTCAAAATGTCCTTAAAACAAATTTATGCATGTATTCTAATCTGAGTGACACTAAATATCATGAAAATTACCCATTTATGCACTTTTTTAAAAATCCCGGTTCCGAACGTAGTCGGATACCTTAGAAGCAAAGTTACTCACGCATTCACTAATCACGAGATCCAAAAACTATTAGACAAAGATACTCTAAATTAGGCGGTCATGTTTCTTTTGTTAAGTAGAATTCTTCCAAGAATGGGGTGGCGTTATAGGCTAAATTCCTGCTTTTGAACTATCTAACTCCCAGATTTTAAATTGAAAAAGCATGCTTCTTTTGTCAACTATAGATCTGTTAATACAAAGGGGTCTGAGAAAATCGACCGCCACTGGAGGTCATGAGGCCATGAAAAATCAATATACTTCCGTTTTAGAAATTCAAATCTTATATTTTTTTTAAAATTAAAAACCAAAGGCTAAAATAGCGTTTTGGAGTTCAATCAAATTTGTAAGGTATCCGACATCGTTCGAATCCGTGATTTTTAAAAACGCGCATAAATGGATAAATTTCATGATATTTAGTGTCACTCAGATTAGAATACGCGCATAAAATTGTTTTAAGGACATTTTGACAAAAAAAAACATTTAAATACAATATTTCTGCAAAAAATTAACTTAGAATAATCTTTTTTCCAAATGTTATCCTTTTGTGAAAAATGCTTCTATTTTAATAATATTTTACCTGTATATAGCTCAGTCTTCTGTACAGAGGTTCAACTAGAATTTTTGAAAAATTCACATTATTTTCAAAGTTACCACCAATTGAAATAATTATTGGTGTTTTTTTCATAAAATTGATCCCCTCTGTTGTCGTAAAATATGGATAAACCCACTTCTAAGTTATATATTTCAAAAATTCTAGTTGAGCCTCTGTAGAGAGGTCTGAGCTATATACAACAAAATATTATTGTAATAGAAGCATTTTTTACAAAAGGAGAACATTTTGAAAAAAGACTATTCTGTTCATTTTTTGCCAAAATATTGTATTTACATAATTTTTTTTGTCAAAATGTCCTTAAAATTTTATATACATGTATTCTAATCTAAGTGACACTAAATATCATGAAAATTATCCATTTATGCGCTTTTGCAAGGCCACGGTTCCGAACGTAGTCGGATACCTTAATGCTCTATAGCAGTGATTTTTAAACTAGGGGTCGGAACCTCAAAACGGGTCACGTGACTTGCAGCTAAGGACGCCAAAACTTTAAAGACTTTTTGCATAAAATTAATTATTCGCCAGTAGTAAGTAGTTTTAAACGTAGTACCTGGAATATAATCAAGAGATGAAAATATTAAATTAAAATAAAACCTGTGAGAGAGAAATTAGAGGTTCTCTCATTCTCGCCTAGATATGTGGGAGGAAGGGAAGAATGACTAGCCATATCCAAAAAACCACAATTCATTTATCACACTTTTAACAATTGAAGTTCAAGCAATCTTAAATAAGAGATGCAGCCAATCGAAACAATATGTAGATAAATATTTCAGGCTCGAATCCCCTTTCTTAGTTATCTAAGCTCTAGCAAATCTTTAGTAATCAATCGCCACTTTAATAATTACAATTAGCAAGTATCTGCGTTACTCTATCAATTCGATTAATATCTGATCCGCTAGTAATTTATCCTATCTATCTCACTGTCTCTATTTAAAGCTTGAAAGCCTAGACTATGTATAGCATACCTAATTCCTTCAGAAGGTTCGTTGGAAATAAAATAAGTTTGAAAGACCAAAGATTTCCCAAGAGGACATATTGTTAGAAATGACGTGGATAGAACCACCACAAACCATATTTATTTAATTTGTTTTGCACATATTATGGGATCACCTCCCCCAAAAAGTTTAAGAGCCCCTGCTCTATAAGTCATATATATGAATAACTTGAAAAAAGTATATAATCATACAACATGAAATACACAACGAAGCGGGCAGATAACGGCTCTAATTTCATTATAATTGAATTAGATGAAAAACAAACATAATATTGCATGAGGAAATAACAAAAGGTAGTAAATATAACTTTAAAATAATAATAATTACCCTGAGCTTTCTTCCGCGTTCCCTTTCGTCCCCTGGCTTCCTTCCTTGCGCCAACTTCACTCCCTGATTCTTGACTAGAAGATGACAAAGGTGTCCCCTCGCTGTCCCTTGGCATGCTTTCATACCCACTGCTGGTTCCGGAGAACTGCGGCGTTTTCGCCAACTTACCCAGAAGTTCTTTTGTTTCTTTGATATCCGTACTGATAACACTACTGTCACTTCCATGACCACTACTCGATTGCCTAGCAGCCCATTTGGCTTCTTTCTTAGACATTGCACTAGTTGGAGTCAAAGTCGTGATCGTTGGCGTGGCAGTTGAAATATATGAGTACGATTCTGCACCTAAAACGACATCACCGCGGGGTGATGGAATGCTGGTGACGAAAGGATTCGTTGGTGTCGATGTACTTCGAATTAAAATCTGAGATTTATTTCCAGGAGATTGCATAGGAGCTTCTGTCACAATCTGAGATGTACTGGCATGAGAAGTGGTCCATGAGACACTAGGACTCATTCTACCTGAAGTTTCTGCCTCATTGTTAAGATCAGAAACGGACGGGTAGTTGTACTGGCTGTATTGTTTCATTTGTTTACTCTGACTATTTCGGTAAGAACCCAAAAAATTTCTTGGCGATAATTTTGGGCTTCCTTTCTTCCTTTGATGTTGTTTTATTAAAGGAATATCGTGCCTTAGATCAGGCGCTTCCGGAGGTTTTGTTATATACGTCGAATGTTCGGCAATTATTCTAGATTTTGAAGTTCTTTGAGATAAATATTTTGTTGAATGAAATGCTACAGGAGTTGATGAAGGACCTTCACTATACACTCGGCACCGTTGTTCTTGGATTATTTCAGTGAGGGAATGTACTTTCTCGACAGAAGCTTGAATTTGCACGGCATCCGTCACAGGTTTTGTTGAATTTTTCTCTGCAGACGACAAATTTTCAGTAGCAGTTTGTGTCCTTGAAAACTCGTCACCTTTTTCGAGTGATTGAGAACTACCTGCGTTCTTCTTTTGTGAACTGAGACCCGAAGAACTCCATCTATGTCTTGTTTTACCAGGAGAATTTTCGCTGATATCTTTTTCGTTTATTTGTCGTTTCAGAGATTTCAAAGACTCTAAATCATCTGTTGGAACTTTTGAATATTTGGATTGCTTTATATTAGGAGGCACAACTTGTGTTGGTTTACCAAACTGAGAATAGCAGTCTGGGAAGAGAGGAACTTTGTGTATTTTGTTGTAAAAGGCTTCTAACCGAAGTCCATTCATAGGTTTAACATTAAACTGAAATTCAAAATTTTCAATATCCAATTCAGCTGGTTCGCTGCGAATACTATTTACATCATTTTCCCTCAGTTCTTCTAAACTGGAATCTGCACTATGATGAAGTTTAGTGACAAATGGAAATCGGTTTTCTGTACTACAGAAGTTGCTTAAATTTGTAGGCATGACTGGAGCTTTCCACGTTTCCGGTTTGTTAGACCTTTCTATCATCTGTCTCAGGTTAGCCAACCTCTCCAATTTGGTGGCTAAAAGATTATTTTTCACTCTCAGATCTTCATTAGAGTTTAAATTTCTTGGCAAACTTGTGTGCGATGAGTGAGGCAAAGATCCACCTCTAAGTAACCTTCGAGTAAGATCTGGGTCTATGTGACTGTCTGCAGTCCAGCCTTCTGGAACACTAAGTGTATCGAAATCAACACTTGCAGCTCTCGAGTCTGTGAAGGATGATGCCAAATTTAAATCATCGGCACTAAGAGCATGCAAAGGATGTTCAACATCTTCGTAACTATCCGTATCACTGAAATGTTGATTGTCCATCAAAGCTTCTCTCGGCCATCCACACGTTGAAAATATATCTTCTTCGGTTACCTGAATACTGGAATCTGCCATTACGACAGAATCTCCTTGTCCATTATCTGTCAGTAACATACACCCATCTTTGTCTTCAAGATACAAGTTCGAATTAGACATGCAACGATTCCCTTCTGAAAATTCACTGTTATTATCATTAAAGTCAACAGACCCTGACGAAGATTGAGAACTACAATTATCAGAATGGCCAAGAAGCTCACTCAAATTCCCATTTATAGAATTATCTAAATCGGTTACCATCTGATGAGCGACTTTTGGTTTGTAACCATTCGCTTCTTTATCCTTAGGAATATTCACAATCTTACTGGCAGAATCATTCGCAGACTGACGCTGAGGATCTTTTGATGTGACAACAGAAGGTTTGGCATAATGATGTTTCTCAGATTCAGCAGACGATTGATGTGCCACTTGATCTGCGTGTTTACTCCTGGACTCTTTCTTTATTTTCTCACTGGTATGAGGCGATCCGTGTTTATCAGCAGCCTCACATGGAATACTCTAACTGCCGTGGAAGACTTTTCATCTTTCCTTGGAGGAAAGTCAATCCAAACCTCTTTTTTACGTTCTGCTTCAGTAACTACCCTAGAATGATCCTCAACCCATTTTCGAATCATGGTTTCTTTTTGTACATCCATGTAACCATACATACCAGGGCCATCCACCCATTTTTCTTTCTGAAGTTGATGTAAGGTTCGTGAATCGAATTTAGGCTTCGTAAACCTAGGTCCATCAATCCACGTTTCATCGCTAGTAGGTTTAGGTTCTTTAGTGAGAAGCTTCATAGCACTTTCGGCAGCTTGTTGTTGTTGCAAATAAATCTGCTGCTGCTGCTGCTGCTGTTGTTGCTGTTGTGCAGCATCCTGTTTATGAGATCGCTTTGATTTGCGTTGAGACTGGGGACTCCCAGTCATTGTATTCGCAGAGACTGTTTTCTGGTGGACATCAGAAGCAGCAATCTTTTGATTTCTGCTAGGAGAGCTCTTACTTATAGAATCGGTTGATCCTTTTGACTTTTTCAAATCGCTGGAGTAATCCATCATTACGTACTTACTCAATTTGGGAGACATTTTAGGACTATCCGAGGAATCTGCCAACTTTTGATGCTTTGGTGAAGAATAAGGAGATGAACAGACGGATTTCTTTTTCGGTGAGGCAACTGCACTAGTCCTGATCTGTTCATTTAAGGCACTTTTCGACACATATTCAGTCTTTGGCTGTTTACCCGTTGAAGTGTTATTGGCACTGTTAGTGCCTGAGCTCGTGGATGGCTTGTCCGAATGGTGAGACTTCGTGGTAATTTGTTTTTTGGATGATCCACCAGCTTGTGTTGTGGATGTACTCTGATTTTCTTTGGCTAACGGGGACATAGGTTGGCTGTTACGTCTATCACATATCCCCAAGGGGCTACTTCTTGCAGAACCAACAAATATCACAGTGTCACATGATTGTTCACTGCTGGATGTGTAATCCTGGTCACTGCTACCGGACTTAACAGCACCGTCTTCTCCAACTGCATGGATTCGGACGAAGGGTCTGCAAACACCCTTTTCATCTCCAATAGGGCCTAACTCGGATGATGTTGCAAACTGTAATAAAATACAAAAATGTTTCATTTAAGTATTCATATTTTTTCTCTGATATAAAACACAAATACTTTCATAGTACTGATTAGAAATTTGTAACATAAGTTAATTAAATCAATTAAAGATAATTTAATCAATAAAGATGAAGCAATTTGGTTTTAAATTGAAGTAAACTGCTTGGAACAATTGCTGAACATCTCAGAAAGCAATTTAGAGGCAAATCTTTTTCTACTTTCTTTTTTTTTATCAATTACAGAAAAGAAGCTGAAGATTTTAAGTATGATTACAAGCTTTTGAGATGGAGCAACGATATATTTTTTTGGAGAAAGAAAGATATTAAAGTCATACAAAATGTTCATCGAACGTGAGTGTCAACTAATTTTTTTTTCGAAAAAGCTAACTTAAAAATTTTTGCTAGGAATTCAGTAAGGCGAAATATAAAAGGTTCAAAGATTTTGAGAAAGGAAATAATTAATGGAAATTAAAATTGCTTAAGAGGATATGGCACGTCCATAGGAGTCCGTGTTAAATTACGTAAGTGGTTTATGTGTACATTTTTCTCAGAAACTATTTACTTCTCAAGGATAAAATTCTTAAAACAAGCAATGTGTATTATCAATAAAACTTTAACGAAGGTTTTTTTTTTGCTTAAAATTAAAATGATAACGTATTTTTCAAAAAATGTCCAATTTCCCCCTAAAATTTAGTTTAAAAAGCCTTATATCTCTCTATATAAAAACGTTTGATAGATATGTCTAATTCCCTCCATTAAAATGTGTAAACATGTTAAAAGTATGCTTACTGAAAACTTGAGGATTATATAATAAGTAGTTTTTGAGAAGAAGCTACATAAAGTAAAAAATATTTCATTTTGAGAAAACAGGCTTTAAAGTAAAAATTTATAATTTTTGAGCATTTACTTTTTTTTTAGTACTTTCCAGAAGCATATGAATAATTTTCTTTACCCTCTGCTCCTACAAAAAGCTCTTCTAATTTTTTTTTTTTTTTCTTATATTTTTAACAATTTAGCCTTTTTTTTTGGATCTCAAGATGCTTTCGTTCGACTACACGAATCCTACGTACAACTAATTTTTTGAAGCATGGCACACAGTTATAACTAGGTTCAATATCACAATGTTTTAAGATCATTAATTTTGCTACATGACTCTTATTGAAAAGTGCAATAACCATATATTTACCCCAATTTTAGCGTTTTTAATTCCATAAATGTAGATTTTGGACTCACCGAGAGACCATATGGTGTTATTATCTGACTCATTGAACAAAAGATGTGTACTCATACACTTTTGGATATTCTCAATGCAATATTTCCACTTGAACGTCATATGGATTTGCGCTCATCAGAAACTTGTGCAAGGGAAAACACAGGTGCTCTTAGCAGAGCTCATTTGATGCGTCTCAAGGAGTAGCTTCGTTTATAAAAATAACTAAAAATACTTCTAATAACCACATTCCCTCATATCATATATAATTTTAATCGAAAATATTTGAACTCTTAAAAAATATAAAAAAGTACAAATCGATAATTTTACGAAAACTCGTGTACCGAACCTACTAAAGAAATTTATGAATACCATATTACATTTACCAAGGCAGAACATTTATTATTAGATCCTTGTGCCATAACAGATTTATTACTCAAGAGGGTGATCTGCTCTAAAACGTTTTTGGCAGTATTATATGTATGTAAAAAAAAAAAAAAAATCTCCCTAATACTTATTTAATTAATTCTAAACTGAGGAATTGCTTACAAAGCCAAAAAATTAAATTTCATGATTTTGTATTCATATTCTTCTAATTAATTTCTTTAATTATATTTTAATTTTTTATTGAAGGTTATGTATCTTTAACAACGGTAGTATTGACAAACACATTTTTACAAGCCTTTTTATTAAAAAAAATAATGTATTTAAGTATTTTAAGTTAAGTGTATTAAATATATTTGTATATCTTACATTACAAGGAAAAGAGATTTTGAAAAATTATTGATATGTGTTTTTTAAAAAACTTTTATCGTTTATCAGAAGTATCTTTCTGGGTCTATTAAAGTTAGTTCTCAATTTCTTTTCAATTGTCTCTCTATTTTACGCTTCTGTTTAAAGTATGAACATACTTTCATCTTAAAAAAGGTTTTAAAAATATTTAAGGGCTAATATTATAAGTTATTTGGGTCCATAGTTTTATTAAAATACGTTTTTATTAGATTTCATATCATGAAAACAATCAATAGGGACACTATCAATCTTTACAAAATACTGTTGACTTCCAAGATGCATTATGAAATCGATACACTTTAGGCTTATCTGCTATACCAAAAAAAATTGAACTTAATCTACATATCTAGTCAATTTAGCCAATTTAACATTCAATACATGTGATGTAAATGAATACGTGCAGATCTTTATACTTGAGTCATTAATTTATGGATCGTTTAATAAGCTCATGAAATATAAGTTTAGAGAAATACAGATTTTTTTAAATTAATGATATAACCTTTAGTTTCTTCCTCCGTAGCCTGTGTATTCTTGATGCTAGTTGAAGAGTGGCCAATGTTTCTGGATACCTGGAAGGCGTCGAAGATACATGGGCAATCATGGCTACTCTGCACATGACGCTGCCCATAGCTTCTCGAAGCAACTGCGTCAGTTTGCTATCTCTGTAACAAAATTTCATATTTATATAACATAAGTTACTAATACTGAATGATTTGTTATATGAATTAATTAAAAGTTAAGCAGATAACAAGGTTTATACACGACAGGTAATTATAGGTCATTTGTGATCTCAAAACATATCTCCTTGTACACAAACATTTCAGGTTTTTTTCATAAAAAAATGCAGTCAAATTAAAAAATGCAGCTAGAAAGTATAGGTGCACGTTATACACCAGGGATCCTTATACTCCGGATTTTACAGTATGTTTAAATCAGGAAAAAAATAATAAGCCTAAACCTATGTTTTTCATGAAAATTGTAGTAGGCACACATGATTCGCTAACTGTCGAATAATTAATTGGTAGTTTGACAATAAAAAATAAACTCTATTTTAATCCAACATTCCTCGAATGCGTGTCGTATAATTCGTGAATAATCTGCGTGTGATAACTCTAAGAAAGGTATGTTTATCAAATATACCAGATTTTGTTTGAATAATTGGTTGATTTTTATTAACCTAACACTAAAATCTACTCGAGGGTTATTAGTGACCAATTTCAGGATTAATACACGAGGAGCATTTAAACATTTAAGAGGTCTCAGGGGTGTTAAATTTCTCTAGAGGTCTGAAAATATAAACAATTTTCAAACAGGTATAATTCTTTTAAATTTAAATTAAATAATTCGAATCTTTTATACATTATTTATAAAGAAATAGGGCTTCAGAAAAGTATAAAATGTTTAAAATATAATCATAATTTTAAAAATTATAAGCATATGGAAATAAAAACTTTTCTATAAGAAATATTTATTAAGTTTTACGTCGCGCATACTATTTTCTAGAATAGTAGCTTTGATTACTAGCTATAAGTTGATTTATAAAATTAAATGTGTATTCTTATTACACTGTAGCTATTTTTATATAAATATAATAATAACTTACATAGTTTAATAAATAAAAAAATACATTTTTAAAAAATATTTAGAAAATTGCAATATTTTACAAATATTTTGAAATACAAAAGATACATAATACTAAAATTAGGTGGGTTTTAAAAAGTATGATGCCTTTTATAATTCTATAAAGTTTTATATATCAGAGGGGCTACTATTTTAGAAAATAGCGTGCGCAACGCAAAAAATTTATAATTAAAATTTTATTACATTTTAAACATTTTATACTTTTCTGAAGCCCCATTCTTTTATAAATAATTGTAAAAGATTCGAATCATTTAATTTAAATTTAAAAGAAT
This sequence comes from Trichonephila clavipes, assembly GCA_019973935.1. Taxonomy (NCBI): domain Eukaryota; kingdom Metazoa; phylum Arthropoda; class Arachnida; order Araneae; family Nephilidae; genus Trichonephila; species Trichonephila clavipes. Next base: position 308,716 of record BMAU01004340.1, read on the forward strand.
GATACCTGTTTGAAAACTGTTTATATTTTCAGACCTCTAGAGAAATTTAACACCCCTGAGACCCCAGCTGATACTTTCCATGTCATTTTTAAAGCAATATTTTTGTCAAAATAATTTGATATTAATGTTTCTCTGTGTATGAATGTATGTTAGAACGTAGTAAAAGCTCGAATTATACTTGTATATATATATAATTCATAAAGATTTATACTTGTAAGGCACATGTTTCTGCCCGTTAAACAGTGCTAGGATGACATTCCCCAAAGCGGACAGGGACAGACAACTACCAGATCCGCCATCTCGGGACTTGGTGGTCTTCTCGCAACTGCCCAAGTCGAACAGGTGGAGTCTGCTGCGGCCACCGGCGACTGAAAGAGTAAAATAAAAATAAAATAAACTAATATATAGAAATAACCAAAATTTATTTCATATTTATAAAAATCATAAATTAAAAAACATCGTTGCGTCAGGATGTGTGACTTGGCTTGAGTTATAACACAAATCATTATTCATTTTGATAAATGGTATGGATGAATCATCTCAATAACTACATTGTGTAATGAAATAAAGTTAGGAATTATGTGTTATACTTTGCTGATAAAAGTTTAGCGTTATTTGGATTGGTAATATTAAACAGTACATAAAAGTACTCCATTAGCAATTAATAAATACTTTTTATTCATCCGATTCCGTATTGACTTTAAAGAATCCATTTTAGAAATGTCTGTGAGGTCATGTTTAGTAGTTTAAAAGAAGGTGTAATCCCTCAATAAATTATTAACTCCCTAAAAATTAAAATAATTTAAAAGCTAGCGCCAAAAAAGCAATAATAAAATGGGAATTGGAAGTTGTAGCAAGAATTACCTCATGAAAACTATTCATTAATTTAAATTGAATTTCATTTCACGATGATAATGAAAGAAATCTAAAATTACTGAATAAATGGTTTCCTTTTTTTTAAATCAAGATCCAACCTAACACGAATTTTAAATTGATTGAAGCGCGTTAAAACAATTATTTTATTATATCAAAACTGCAAAACTATTAAACGAAAGACATCTAGGTGAAACAAACATTTCATACCTATTTCTTTTTTTTTAAAAAAAAAAAGAAGGAAAAAGAAAGGTACTCTTACCATGTTATACCTTTGACCAGTCTTGCCAAATAAAAAAACGTCACCAAATGCTGTCCAGTCTTCATTGTTATTATTTCAGAAGAAGCGCAGAAAACGGCTTTCCACTATTGGCTGCATATCGTGGCATTTGGCGATGTGTTTTTATTTGGCGAGTATGGTCGACGGTATAATACGTAAGTATCAAAACAAGCCATAATTTTTTTTAATATGGAGTACATTACACAAATTTTCCAGCATTCAGGAGCATAAAATAACAGAAACTTATAAAATGAGTTTTCTCATGCTACTGAAATTTAGTAAATGCTTAGTCTGAAAAAATTCGCTTTTATGGAATTAAAATATTTTTAAGATTGAATATATTTACTCTCTTGAAATTCTTAATTAAATAACTGTAATCAAAGTTGTTGAGTTGCAATTGCCTCGTGAAAAATAAGGGCAATTCTGAGGAAGAATAGTGAGGAAAATCATCCTTTGGGAACCCAACTCGTTGTATTAGAGAATTGGCTACCTTACTTGTAAGGGTTAAAATAAATAACTGATTATAAACTTACCTCCTCCCCGTCCACCTTTCTCCACCCTATATTGATAGACGTGAAGTGTGAAAAGGAAATGTGCATTCTTAGCATCTTCATCACTCTCTGTAAAAAATAAATAAATTGTTTTTGTACATCAATATAAAATTAAAATTTTCATTTGTAATGAAGTATGAATTATTAAAGCATGAGTAATGTGCAGAATAGATGGAAAAATATTATAGCAGATAAAAAGATAATAACAAAAAAATCGATTTTAACAAAAGCAAACAAAAAGAGCTTCAGTAGCTGCTCTTAAAATCAAGTGAATTTACGAGGTAGGAATCAAAAGTCCATGGACTGAGACTAAAACGTGGAAAATTTTTGCAGTAGAGCGATTACGATAACATATGTGTGTTATTGCCTTCTTCCCCTTTTCTAAAAAAATTTTGTTCGAAATCATGTGGTGGGTGGCTCGCCGCGGCACCGTCTTTTGTCGGCGGATGCGTTTAGTCGTCGGCGATTGGAAGAAATTGAGTTTGTTGAGCAGATAATGAATATTAAATTTTGTATTCGTTTGGGAAAAAGTGCTACGAAAGTTTGAAGCACGTGTAAGGCATACATTATCGCGAACACAAGCTTTTGAGTGGCATCGAAGTTTCAAAGAAGGTAGGGAAAGTCTCGAAGGCGACAAACGCAGACTTTCCGCGCCGCTTAAAACATTGAAAAATTTTCTGTGGTGGTGCTTAAGAAAATGATTCAAACAATAACAGAATAAGTTGGGATATCCTGGGCCACATGTCAATGCATACTGACTAAGGTTCTTAACATGCACAGGGTGTGTCAGCATATTGTTCTCTGCATGTTAAATGGAGACCAATCTACAGATGAAGTTAAAAATTCATCGCAGGCTGAATTACAGGACATGGCTAAAATTATATTCCAGAAATGTTTCGATGACCTTTTAAGCGATGGAAAAAATGTGTTGCTACTCAAGGGTCTTATTTCGAAGGAGGGTGTGTTTCAGTAGTTTAATTGGTAATATTTTTCAAGTTACATACTCAGTCCAAGAACTTTTGAATCCTAATACGTAATAAAAAAAGTTATAATACATCATGTCGTAGACTTCCATTAAATAATTTTAGACTTACGCTTCAAAAAAAAAAAATTTGTTTAATCCAAAATTTTATCGTAACACATTGAATAATAATCCAAAGTTTGTCTTTATATAGCACTAAATTTCAATGAATTTTTACTTTTTTAATGCATTGTATCACATCTATCTAATGCATATGGAAAACTCAAAAAGTGACTAATTGAATCTTCTTTTAAATGCATTTTCGGAATTCAGGATATTTTAAAGTACATGTGAATAATAACAAATGTGAATAAACTTATATTTTAAATATTTTAAAACCTACATGTCGTGAATGACAACACGCTATAAATGGGATAAGAACAATATTTGAAAAATAAAATCAAAACAGAAAGCTAATGTTTAGAATCAATTTACTTTAGCTTCGCAACTGCTTTTCCTTTTGTTTGTCACACCTCCTCAATCTCAATACTCTTTTCAGTCAAGATATAGATCTTTTATTTTGTGGAACTGACATTAAAATATAGTGTTTTATCTTTAAAAATATAATATATAGGATTATATTTTGTTCGTATCTTATTCAGAACTCAAGTTGTGGATCATGTAATATTACTCGATCAAGAAATTTTGCAAAGTGAATTTGTTTTAGCGTTTGCTAAAAATAAATTTTTTGACATTTACGAAAAACATAATACTTAACATTTTTATGTTTCAATTAACTCGAAACTTAATATATATATTTTTTCAGTAATTTTTATGAAATGAAATATGCTTTAAGGTTTTAAATTACCATAAAATCCGGTATATAACGCCCACCGGCGTATAACGTGCATAAGCGTGTAACGTGCACCTATTGTTTTAAGTTACATTTTTAAATTTTCAGGTATATTCGCCGTATAACCCACACCCCCTTTTTACGACGAAATTGAGATGTATGTATGCAATGCTCTTACGTTTTGAAGTCATTTATTTAAGGTATTATCCCAGGATTTTTGAAAAAAATAATATACTTCCTAAGCTACAACTCTAAGTTCATAAGGTATGCACTTTCTTTTAAACAAGCAGTACTTCGAAATAAGTAGAAGTCTATTTTTTATGCCTTTTTATCTCCTTTTTTTAAGTTTTTAAAGTAATCACTTTTATATACCCGGCGTATAACCTGGACCAGGAAATTTTGATCCTACTTTTTATGATAAAAGTGCGCATTATACGCCCAATTTTACGACAACTAAATTATCTAAAATGCTATGAATAGAAAACTAAAACGATTCCTAAGAAAGAATTCACATGTGTGTGTGTTTTCATCCCTTACACTACCATATCATTCCAAATAAGAGAGATTAGTATAATTAAGATAATAATTAACTCCTCAGAAAACGTAGCTGCTGTATACGTTATTAAAATTACAAAATGTCAATATATTATATTTATTTTATTTAAAGTTATTATGTTTTGAGAAAAGCTCAAGTAACCAATGTTTCGGTATATAACGTGTACTTAAACACAAAAATTGAGATCACAGTTTACGGGTGTGCGTTACATAGTGGATATAAATATAATAGTTTTAAAAATAAAAAGAAGATTGTCATAAAAACTATGCTCATTTCCACGTATATTCAAATACCGTTTATTTTAAAGAAACGGAATATCTAATGAGCTTTGATTACAGGATAACATAAAAAATTCATGATATTTGTCTTTCGTTATAACTTCAGGTACATCACCGAATTCTGTTTCATCGTTCCTATCACTGTCACTCTAACCCATAAACAAATAATCATCTTCCATTCCAACTAAACTGTCAAGATTAGAATATTTTTAGAAGATTATTATATTTTTTAAATATCTCAGGTTTAAATTCATTCCATGAATTACTTATCCATTCTCACACTATTTACGCTATTTCTAGATTGGCATTGACGCCTTTGATCTCCCTTTTGTAAATGATTATCATCTTCTAACAGCCACATACCTTCCAACACCTATTTTCTTGCCCCTTAAAGATTTAATTCTTGAAGTATACCATTGTTTAAACGCCTGGTATAGTACTTCGAATGAATCATTTCAAAAATAAGAGCATTGTATATGGTATTTTTTAGAGGTATAGAACTTTAAATTGCAATAAAACAACGATGTATTATTCGATTGACATGACATTTTTTTTATTCGAAAGATACTCTTGTGGCATTACATTTTAAATATGATCAAGCAAGGCGTAGATTCGTCGAATGGGCCCAAAACCAGATTACTGTTGTTCCCGATTTTCATAAGCCAATTTTGTTTAGCGATGAAGCGCACTTCTGGTTGAATGAATACGTCAACAAACAAAACTGCCGCATTTGGAATGAAGCATGTGTACAAGTGTATGTCGAAACACCGTTCCATTCAGAAAAACTGAATGTTTGGTGCGCTTTATGGGCTGGTGGAATCCTTCTTCAAAAACGATGAAGGCCACAACGTTACAGTCAATGGTGATCGGTATAGAGCCATGATTACTAACTTTTTCATTCCTGAATTGAACCATCATGATGTCCAGGAGCTGTGGTTCCAACAAGACGGCGCAACATGTCACACAGCTCGTGCCATAATCGATTTAATGAAAGACACGTTTGGTGACCGCCTAATTTCACGTTTTGGACCTGTGAATTGACCTCCAAGATCTTGTGATTTAACATCGCTAGACTATTTTCTGTGGGGCTATGTAAAGTCATTGGTCCATTCTGGCAGCCAATCACAAAAGTTCCACTCGATACCAATACATCCTAATACTATGCACCCAAACATTTTCTTTCTCAAAATCGGATTTCTTTTCTGGAAGAATTTTTCACCTACTTTTAAACTCTCATTATTAAGACAATTTTAAAACACAAAAGTAATTTATATACCATTTTAAGCTATAATATAACTATATATTAAACAAGCATTAGTTTTCTTTAAAAGGGGCATTTTGAAAGCATTTATAAAATGAAATGAGATAAAGGTTTGAAAGAAGTAAGCGCTCCTACTCAACTCAATTCCAATCCAACAAAACAATTTTGGGGCATTTTTCTGATTTTAAAGCCTAGAAAAATCGTAAAAAAAATCTTTTATTGAGGGAATTAAGTTATTTCAAATATCACATCCCAAGGCATATTCATACGTTTTATTGAAACCAAGATAATGAAAAATATAAGATGTGTAATTTATAATAACCACATTTTAAGTGTCTAAATAAATACAATTCAAAAACAAGCTTACTTTTTGATTTTTTTATTGATGAAAAATCGTTACCTTTTAAAGATCACAATTATCTTTGAGGATTCCGTATAGAGATGGTCAAAAAAAAAAATACTCACCTGCTGTTCGAGCCGCCACCGCCGCATCCAATAGAAACGCCGCTCTTTCAGCAGTCGGTGCTCTCAATTCACTTTGGTTCATCAGCTGAGATCCGAACACGGGGTCGTCCCTCAAGTACACCCCAGGGGCAGATCCACTTCCCTCTGTGCCTGCAACGAATGAGACCACAAGTTAGCGACACGCAGCCAAGGGAGTCGTTTCAAGATGCTCCATTAATGAGCTTATCATCGCTACTCCAGAGATCACCACTTGAAAGACAGAAATCACAAGATGAAGAGGAAAAACACTTGATGGTGCGCAGTTAGTATGTTACTAATTATTTTAATTAAGATATTTTAATTTTTTTGGTTTTGAAATGATTTTAGGCTTATTAGATTGAAGGAATGGAAATGCAATATTGTTAGAAGTTAATCCTTTTTATTTCGTTGCGAGAAGATCGATACAATTGTTATGTTGTAAGTATTCTATTGTGTTTGACTTCTTGATAAATTATGATTGTGCATGTTGTACTAACCTTCACATAACATGTGTTTTTTGTTTGTAGCACCCATTATAAGACTAGTTCATTTCATTATTAGAATTTATCTTTTTATTAATTAATAATTTTTGAAAAGTATTATTATTATTAATTATTTATTTATTTTTGCGTCGTACTTCGATTTTTCCCTTTTTAATTTAATTGTTGCAGTGTCACACGTTACATATGTTATCAGTATAAATTTAAGATACTATATTATCAAAGTAAAAAGCTCTTGAAATGACAAATATCCCAATCAAATTATATAATACTTATAATAATGCTCTATAACATGTACTTATGATCTACAGTTGAATATTTAGGTATATCGGTAATTGTTATAAGGGACTGAAGTTGAATAATATTTTATTTAAATACTAACATATTTAAAAATGGTGCTGTAGCATTAAATATTAGCATAAAATGACTTATTCTCCCACCCAGCGTTATATAAACCGATATTTTCTTTTACGGATTTTTAGCTCTAAACAACATGTATAATATACTTTTTTAATAGAAAAAAGTTTACTGATGCTTTTACAACATATTACTCTATTACTTTGTACTCAATATTTTAACTATTACTTGTTAAAAATTAATTCTGATTGATTAATTGAGCCTTCATTTCAAGAAAGTTTCACTCTGTTTTTTTATTTCTTGATCCTGTCTTTTTTTCAGGGGGATTTTTTCGACGTTAATTTCCCAAAACTATTGCAATTACGAAGTGAACTGCATCTTCTGATTATTCATTATATCAGTTTCCTATTAAAATCAGACAAAAGAAAGATTATAGGAAGACATTGATTGAGCTGGGATTACGTGCAAGTGATATTTTAGTTCAATTATGAAGTCATTGAAGCTGATAAAAATAAGGTGAGTCATGGATTTATGCTTAGGCATTGATGTTATGGTATTCACAATTTCATTTAATTTTTCTAACTTATATTTTAATTCAATTATTTTTGTCTTACTTTTTTATTCCTATCAATATGTTGAGAGAAATAAAAATTATTTAGTTCTTAAAAAATTTTCTATGGGCTTGGTGCGAATGATCCCAAACGCATCATCTCAGAAACACACAAAAGGGCATCCACAGGATTTCATCAATATCTCAATTTTTATATAGCAATCAAGGCCTGTTTCTGTACACAACTTAAAATGAATTTTCAATAATTGTTTCGATAGAAAATCTAGCTATTTATATAATATAATCTTATAAATAAAGTTTATTTATTCATGAAAATATAAATATGTACATTCCTGTACACAAATTTCATCTGGTAATCAAGTAAAAAAAAACATTTTTAGAATCCATTTTTTTTATTGTTTATCCTTTAAATTGATATTAATAAATTAAGGCATCAGACTAGGTTCGGAGATCAATTTTTCAAAAACTGATATTCTGAATAATTTTATTGTTTTAAAGAACACAAATAAGCTTAAAATGTCATAACTATTTAATAACTAACATGTATCACCCTTTTTTTGAAAAAAAAAATTATTTTTAGGAAAATTTAGCAATATTTTTTTTAAGTTAAGAAAAACGTGATAAATAAAAATAAACTGCACACATTATGCAATTTTAAAGTCATTGATATACTTCTTGATCTCTCTAAAGTATCACAAACCGTAGGATAAAAAATATTTTAAGAAATAAATATTTTATTAGAGCATTTTTAAATTTGATGATCATGATTTTTAGTCAAAACTAATGCATGTTCTAAGCTAAAAATGGCTGTAAAATGTGATTAAATGTAGCTGTCTTAAAACATGCGGTTTGTTACACTTTGAGGGGCCCATAGCATATATGTTACAAATTTCATTGCACTTGATAAGATTATTTCGAAGATATCCCGTTTTTCGTGCACAAATTATCATGAAAAGTTCATTCTTCAAAAAACGAATTAAAAAAATATTTTATTAGTTAGATAAAGTAAATGCTATAAAAAGAACTTAGAAACTCTCTAGTTTTATGTATTAGTCATTCTTCCTCAATAATTAATTTCTTTTTTTTTCCTTAATGACCCACACCACACCAAACATCAAACACCTAAAAAGCACATTTTCAACCTAGTCGGATACCTTAATCGAATTCAAATGCCTGAAGCACTTAATACACGTCGCAATAATGTGCAAAACAAATGGCACACATCGAAAATGATATAGAAGTAGCTCTAATAACAAATTTGGGACTATTTACATTCATACCAGAAATACTTTTTGTACCAAAGTAACTATTCATGAAATAGCTACTTACAGAAGAAACAACCTACATTACGGTAGAAAGGCTCTAATTTTAATACATATTCTTAATCATACTCCATAACTAGAACAGTAAAAAAAATATGGAATTCCTATTTTACTTTAATCTTTAGCACACATAAAAAAACATTCACATTTCTTTTATGATAGACTATTTTCCTTGTTTTAGTGATTTAAATCACTACTTATGTTTGAAAAACACACGGAATAAATATAATCAAAAATACAATGGTTATAAACTCAATGACATCTATATTTACAAAGAGATTTAGAGGAATTAATTTTATTCCAGGTAGAAGGGGGGAAAAACAGCAGTGGAAAGTATTAATTACTTTTACATTTATTCTCTCTCACTAAAGGAATAATTGAAGTATACTCTAGCGATAGGGTCATAATAAATGCAGATGAGATTAAAATAAAGATATTTGACAAAATCAATATTTGCTGTGGAGATTGGATGGCGAAAACAAATATGAATTGTCCTGTCATTCCTATTGACTGCAGGGAACGAATGCCTCTTTTAATTAGTATTAGTCAAACTGCTTCCTTGTGAAATTTTATACGAAAGTGATTAAAAATAAAACAAATATTTTATTTATTCGGCTTAAAATCTTAACTACGACGAAAAATTTTTTAAAATCATATGATGGAAAAAAAAGAAATGATTTTATCGGATATTTGTGGTGGATAGTTTTACTTGTCTGTAAATATACTTTTACGGCTTGGATATGTTTGTGACGGGAAAGTCATCTAACAAAAAAAAAAAGAGTTTCAAAATTGCATTGAATGTGTGATCTCTTTGAATAAAAATGTATGACAAAAATGTATGATTTTCTTCTTTTATATAAAAATGTGTGATTCATATATTTTAGAACCATACAGCGTATAAAAAAACTAAATGATGTTTAAAATCAAGCGATACAAATTTGTTTTCGTTTCATTGTTGGAAAAACATGAAAGCAAATGTAGGAAAAGTTTTAAAGCACAATAAAGGGAGCTAAAATTAATCTGATAAATAAAAAGAGTGTGTGTGCTTATGACCACACGATAACTTTAAACTGATAACTTTAAATTTTGTAATGTTATTTTAGTAATTAGTTAGTTGAATAAAAAACAAGGACATATTATATTAGTGTCATATAAAATTATTTAATCATATGTCTGTACTCATAAAGTAATATTCTTTGCTAAATATACAGCATTTGTGAATTAATTGTATCCTAAGAAGGAAACAATAGGTTTATGTTAGCTGAAATAGGTTATAAATACTTTACATTCAAAATTATTTAAATATCTAAAAAAGCTCCGTCAAGCTTTGTTCCGTACTTTGTCGTACTTTCATTTCGATCTTTTTCATAATTAAATTGAATTTTAATTTTAAAAAATCTACTAAAGGCTTTGATTTGTCTTTAGAAAAATCTATATTAAAATCTCCACTTAAAATAATAGGCAATTTGTTCAAAAGAGTTGATCCGGCTTCACACACAGTGTAGGCAACTAAATTTTTGTGAATGAATTCGATAATTTTCTTTACACTTTGATTAGGTGAAATATAAATAGAAACCATTAAAATTATTTGTCGATTTTCTGCTCTACATTTCGCTGCACACATTTCTCCGATACATGACTCATTAAAACCAAATGATTCAGTAAAAAGAATCCCGCCATTCATTTTCCTTAAAAGAGGGGGGGGACCCCAATTTAATGGAAGCAAGAACTTCACTTTCATGGAATGTTGGTGGGGGGAGGGGGACAAGCTTCCGTGTCTCTTATTTTTTGGGAGTGGTGGGGGAGGGGGATAACATTTTGCAACTCTATACTTCCCTTGACAACAAGAGTGCCCCCTACCCCCAAAATTGCCATTTTTTTTTCAAAACTCTTTATATCGAACTGGTTCCTGCATTTTTCGGCTGTCCATCGGCGTTAAAATTTCTTTATTGCTCTATTTTGAATAATTATTTAAGCATATATTGCCAAATGTAATCGATATTTTTATTAAAAATGAAAATGAAGGTGTGTTATAGTTTACAGAAGATTAATTAAACGAATGCAAGACATTTTTAATTTCATGTAATTCCAGATGTGTTTCTGTTATGCTTGTAAAGCAAGAAAATTGGCAATCAATTTTAAGATATTTTATATAACTCGAATTTTTTCGATATACAAATTAAAAATAAAATATTGCGTTGAAATGTTTTTCATAACATCTGTGAACATTTTTAAACATCCTCTATCCAAAAGTCTCAAATATTTTGCCCCTTCGACATTTTCTGAATCGAAATTGATTTTTTTATCTACAACAAATCTATATTTGTAATTGTAGTATTCGAACTTTATATTATGAACGTAATAACCCGCTATGTACATTAAATTTGAGATACTCTTCTATTGAAATATAATCTGATTTATTTTTAAATTTCCTAGGGATTGTCCCTTTTGAAGTTAGCATCAACTGTTCATCTTTTGGTAAACAAAAAACCGAAACGTATGGTTGCCAAGTTAATTAGATGACCAGTTGGGCACACAACAATAACGATACATTAGTATAAAATGTGTGCAGTTTTAGGTTAAGTAATTAATAACATTTTTAAGTTAATTAAGAATTGACAGAATAAACAAAACACTAATTTCCTATTTATATAAACATTAATTTCTCATATAAAACAAAATATCTTAAATTTATACATAATTAGGGATGTTGGCATAAATGCATCAATTTCTTATATCGTGCCCTCAAAACTAAGAAATTCAATAATGACACAAGAATAAATTTATACAAAAATATAAATATAGTTATTCTATACTTATTTATAGTTATTCCTACTCATATATCTTAAATAATAAATACACGTGGGAAGATGAACTAATTAAATAAGCATACAAGAAGGAAGACTGAATACTAAAAAGAACCGGGAAGAATGTCCCTTTTTCATTCACGTGATTTATTTTTAGGGGTGGACAATCTTGTCGGAACAAGTTTTCTGAATACAGGCGAAACAAGCCGAATGAGCGTTACATACCCAAGCGTGACGTTCATTCAAGTTCACTGTCCAGCAAAACGCGCCAGTAGAAGTTATCACTTCAAAAATTAGATAAGTTTTCGAAAAACACACTTACACAAAAATAAAATACTTATGTTTCTTAAGGATTATCAAAAAAGTACAAGATATAGTAAGTTTAAAAATAACGATTAAACTGTGAAAGTACATATTTTTATTTCGCATGTGCTTTTAAAAACGATTTCAAAAATTAATTTAGCTTTTTACATACTTAGAACAAAATATTGGAATGTTTTTTTTTCACACGTCCGTATCTGTTCAATAGTAAGGAAGCCTAATTTATGCAACCAATCTACCTCAATCAGTAAAATTTTTATTCATTGAATTAAATCGCAGATGCTATATTAAAATTAGACAAGTTTAACCGTTCTATTGTGTCATTACTTGGTTTAGACTAAAATTAACGAACAAAATCTGGGGGTAAAATAATACATTTAATAACGTAGAAATATCATAGTTACAAAGGACGGATACTTAGACTAAACAAGACAAATGAAGGTAAACATTTAGAGGAAAAAATTAAAGCAAGGTAGCTAAAATATATTCTAGGATTGGACAGCGAGGTAGAAGACCTCACTCATTGAAATCCAAGCTCTATCTGACTGGGAAATAAGTGTATTACAAGTTCACGCTACTGTTACAAATGTGTCCGTAGCGCGGAAGCATCTACATTCTAGTTTGTGAAGTATAACGCGCGTTACAGAAAGGATATTTTGCGATCAAATTTTAAGCCAAAACTTTAAACCGAAACTGTGTGACAAATTTCAGAGTTTTAGAAATCAATCATTTTAGAATGGATTAGTCTTATGAATGTTATGTTCTTCCTAAGAATTAATAACATCTTTTGGAATATTTATTTTGGTTAAAGATCCAACAAAAATATTAGAATAAATAAAAAGAGATTTCCGAAAGGAACATTGAATATTTCTATAGAAATATTATTTTGTGCTTTACCTCTCATAACTTATATCGCTTATTACACAACAAGTATTCAAAATTCTATTTCAAATAGTATGTACATGTATATTCATGAATGCTTGCATATTCACAAATTAAAATAAGAAAATAAAGCATTGTACAAAGGGCTTTAGTGATACAACGAAATTGAGTATGAGTAATGCTTAAATATACTACACGAGATTCAAACCGTTGTTTTAAGCCAAAAGAATATAACTTTTTGTTTCAGCACTTTTTATTAAAATACATAGGAATATCATTTATGAAAGCATACCAGAAGTATTTTCCCAGCGAATTTTGAAATAATTGAAAAAAACAATCCTTTAATAATATCTAAATAAAAGCAATTCATTCTCCATAAAAAAAGGAGAAAAAAAATACCTGCTGCATAATCGGCCAATAAATCTCTCAACTCTTCAACTTTACCAGACACTTCGACAGCTGATACCCTGACTGAAAACCTGGCGCCTGTTCTATGTTTATGTTCATTGATAGCACGGAACAGCCACCAGATGGCGCATGGAATAACTCCAAGTTCTTGAACGGAATTGCTGTTGCCAATCATGGTATTCGTTTTACCTGAAAATATTCACAATCCCCATGTTACGTTTTTGAAGCGGAAAAGCAAAAGTTAAATAAATAAATAATACAATAAAATCAGCATACTGATTCTGGAATGTTAACTTCATAAAATGTCGGTGAAACTTAAAATGTCTAATTTTTTATTATTAAATTAAAAACGCATAAACAGAACGCGAACTTGGAATTACTAATTAATGACACGAATTCATTAAGTAAATTTATCAGTAAGAAGAACACATAAATAAATGAATAAAAATGCTTTTTTATTTATATGAATTAATGAAATAATAATAGAATGCACACTTATAAAATATTTTTTACAATAATTCGTTTCATTTTAATTGATTATTTCAAGGCTTCCCTTAAAGATATGTGATAATATAAGATAGCATCATTAGTTAACAAAGAATGGATTTTGATTTTATAAACACCTTGTACAGACTGGTGTGTCCAAGAGTTAAGTATAATAGTTATTATTTTTAAGTTAAGGTGAAATTAAAGGCGTCATGCAATTTGGAATATTTAGTTTAAAGATCATTACAAATATAGGAAATAATTAAAAGAGCAAAAATAAATTTAATTTTTTTGAATAGGAGATGCATTTAAATTGACACTTTTAAATATCGAAAGAAAAAAAACTGCATATGTTTCAGAAAGTAAAATATTTTTGAATATAACAAAAAAAAATACAAAAATAAAATGTATACACCTAATGAAACAAAATCAAATAACTTTCCTTCCAATCCACCTACCGTGTGATGATGGCCATAAACGCATATATCAAATTATTTAATTGCATTATACACACCATTAAATATATAAAAACGAATGCATTTCTAATGAAATAAAATTACTAAGCACATTGATTTTTATATGGGATTTATAAAAACTGCAGCTACATTATTTATTATTATTATTTTTATATATGAAAAAAAAAAATATCCACGATTTATAAGCAATCACCAAGTACAATTCGAAATACGTAATAATAAAAATAATTTACTGACATTGGAATACATTTAAGCAAATATATACATTAAATGTTCCTAGACATATTAATATAAGTAGAGAGGAATTAGTATATTGAATGTAAAAACGAAGTTTATACGATTTCGTTGCATAATTGCTCGCCCGTTTGGTTTTTCAATAAAAGATCTCAGAGACTTAACCAATCACCAATACCAATTGGTAACACACACACTAATCCAAGGTAGAACTTACCTAGCTTGGAATGTCCATAGACAAATAGACACCCATCAGATCCACCAACCACAGAGGTGATAACGTCACACAGAGAGCTTGAACACACTTCGGCCTATGGAACAGAGCAAAAAAGAAGAAAAAGTTATTGATTATTTCCTATTCTTTCAGCGCCATGTGTCGACAGCAATTAGGAAGGAGTCGAGAGATTTTCTGTCATATGCTTCAACATCACTAGTCCAGGGATCAAGTCTCGGGAAATTGACTGGAAACTGATTAGAAGGAACGGTCTGCCAATCACCTCAACTTAATGAGATTACTACACAATTTGTGTTAATTACTGAAGGGGGTTTTTTACATGTATTTTTCTACAGGGTCTGTGAGGGGAAATAAAGGATGGAGTACATTTATGCAATATACATATACGTAAAATAAGAATCTTTGAAAAGAATATTGACTATATCTCAGTATTGTTGTTATGAGATTCGATGATTTTGGATGTAGTTGAACTTTATACTGTGAAACGTATTTAATATAAAGATTGACTGGTCAATTCGTGTTTAAAATCGCGAGTTAAATATTCATCCTTCAAATTAACTGATGATAAAATTTAGAGTATTTATAAAGAAACAAACTTAAATACCTATAGAAATAGAATACTCAAAAGACATTCTATACAGTACTTTAATTACATAAATCAAAGTTAACTCATAATTATTCGGATGCATATACTGACAACCAAATTAACTTAATCATATTACATCATAATTTATGTTAATTATTGACGAAAATTTGTGTTAGTATATGTGCTTGCGAGGGTGTATGTATTTTCAATGAATATCTTGGGAGATAAAAGGGGTAGGGGAAAGGGGGCTTAAAATAGGAATTTTTTTTATTAGGAATGCAATTTTACGAGATTTCCAAGTGTAATTTATCAAGTACTACGTAATATTAAAACAGAAACAAGGGCCTCAAAACTGTAGTTTTAATTTTTGGAAACTAAATAACCCTTTCATGAAAATAAGCGAATGACTAAAACTGGAAACACACATATATACACACACTGTATATATTTCTATATGCATACGTGTAAGCAAGAAAAGAGTCGATATATTTAGTTTAGATCTTTAAAGAGATGAATTTTTAGTAAAATGCGGATTTTTCTGTTTGAAAATTGTAAGGAATCCTGATTATATATAAATAAACTGGAAACAGAAAAAAAGTGTTCCTTTAGCCATCTTCCCTTATTAAATTAATAATCGATGATATATAAGAGAGTTTAATGGTTATTTTAAATGCATAATATAGAGGGAAAGAATTTGTTATGCCTTTATGATAATGGCCAAGTTAAAAATAATGTTTGAACACGATTTTGATTATCTAGCCATTATTGTTTCGCAATTCAATGATAAATTACACAGAGGAAACAATTCTACAATTTAAATACCATCCTGTATTCTTTCTTGATGACAAGCACAATCAGATTCAAATAAATATGTGAATATTTACATAAACATGTGTCCAACTATTTACATCAACCCATTATCTTCCCCCAAAAACTTGTCCAACTACCTAATATTTACCATTTCGCATCAATGGCTCGTGTTCAATTACGATGATGAGTGCTGATCCCAATTTCCATTAGACTGATAGCTATTTCCCCTCACTGGATCCGTAATGACTTGGAGATAGATCTTTGATTGAAATGCATTTTCTCCGATTGGAAATTCTACTACGACTTACGCTTTTGACTCTCAATCATTTCCTATTGGAGCCAATTGTTGTAAAACAAACATATCCCGCGTTCTTGTCTAGTCTAATGATCGTTCCTTACTACTTTATCGGGGGAAGATTAATTAGACGGTCTAATGTAGTCAAAAGTTCTTCTACCAAGATGGTGATTGGATCGGTTTGTTGGCTTTAGGGATTGTTTTCTTGGAGCTTAGGGAGGGGAAAAAAGGTTTTCACGATGGAGATGAATTTGTGAGGATTTTGATAAGGGAAGACAGATTCTGTTTTGGAACGTGTATGTCAAGAGGGATATTAGGATAAAAAATAGGTGGGATGAGAAAGCGGTGAGAGAAGTTTGTTCAGAGCAAGCGGATCAAATTCATAGGTTTTCTTAGTCATAAATTTCAGGGGAAGGAAGATCATAGAATGTATCAATTCTTAGAAATTCATCGAGCGTGTAACTATTTACATAGCGCTGAAGCATGAAGACACGTGACCCGTAATATGCATATGATTACAGAGTAAATTCAAAATACGTGTCTTTATCAGTAAAAATAAAATATGAATGACATTCTGATATCCATTTTTCAATTCCTACTATTAGTTTCTCTCTCTCGGTATATATCTCGTTCAAAATTTCAATCGTTAATAAAATACTTTTTATTCATTCACTGAAGTTCGAATACATTTTTTAAACTTGTATTGGACACTTGATGTTAATACATTTTTTCAAATATTAATTTATTAATGAAATTTTATTTTTTAATTTTAAATTTATTTTCCGTTACTTCTAAAGAAGTTAGAACTAGCACCAACAGAAGGCGCCAGTAAGTTTTTCTAACAAATTTTTCTTCGCTTCAAATATATTTTTTTCAAACTTGTAGTGGGGGACATTTGATGTTAATACAGTTTTTTCAAGTATTAATTCATTAATTAAATTTAATTAACTAAAATAAAATTGTTCCTTGTAGACTTAAGTAGGAATTGTCTTTAAAAAATTATATTACTTGTTACTTGGATTCTTATTCAGGTGATTTATGTACATATATTTTTATGAAAACATGGATTGATTTATAAATAGTATTAAATATGCTGGGAATATATGGGCAGGTTGGTTATATTTGAATCGATGACATAAAGCAAATTACACCTGGTTTTAACAAAATTAATAAAAAGATAATTATTACATTAAGAAAAATACGCATATCAGTGTTTGTTACAATTATAATTTCCAATGCACATTATTGGCGAAGTTTCGATGCCAGAAACCTTCATTAATTAAAAGTCTGCTGACAGTTCAAACAATGTTGAACAACTGTTCTTATAAACCTCGGTAACCTCAGCTTTTTCACTCAAGCTTCAGTGTGGAATGGATTCAACCACAACTTTCAAAAACACATATGACATAATATTTCTTACCGATTGGTTATAACTGAAATCATAACTTAAACTATAGTCTTAGGACGTCTCGGTTGGGAACAGATGCAACACCTGCAGTCACAAGAAATCTGAGGTGGGACCATTTGAGACATCTGGAATTCCAACCTCCATAAGTAAAGTCCAAACTTTAATTTCAAAATTTATTGTAAAGGGATGTCATCATGCTCTCTTACGATCCAACTGGATGTTAGTCTATCCTTTTATCCGAATGTTAAAGCTGCGGCACAGGAATGCATTCCTTAAGTGTGATTCGCCCCAATCAATATAATAAAACGTGGTAATATCTTACACACACACACACACACAAGTATTCTATGACATGCTGTTAAATTCTATTTGGGAAAGAAAATACAATTCTGACTTGAGATAAAAGTTGAATTCATTATCATGATTAAATAAATCTATTATTAATAAATACTAACGTGACTTCGATTTTAACAGCAAAAAAGTTTCATAAACAAATTGAATATATTTATGTTTAAATGTCACAAGAGATTGTAATTTATTTTAAATATTCTATTAAGCTTTTTCAAATAGATGTTTATAATGAAGAATAGCTAAAACAGTGTTACTAATTAGAGTGATCAGCGTACAGTACAGTCCCGATAATCCGAACAATATCGGACCGACCCCTGTTCGGATTACGTGATTGTTCGGATTAGCCGGAGTAACAGCGAAATCACTATTTGAACCGGGAGTACGGGTCTATTGTGTCTATGTATTTTGTCGTAATGTGAGCGTACGCGCCCGC
Organism: Trichonephila clavipes; assembly: GCA_019973935.1. NCBI lineage: Eukaryota > Metazoa > Arthropoda > Arachnida > Araneae > Nephilidae > Trichonephila > Trichonephila clavipes. The sequence goes on from BMAU01004340.1 coordinate 327,294, forward strand.
TTTTCTGCCGCGTGGACTGTACTCCCAATCCTCGACGCGTGTGTCCTCCCTCCACCACTCCTAACTTAGTGTGTCAGTGTGACTGCGTGTGCGTGTGCCTGTACTGTTGGCCGTCAGTCGTTCCGCGCTCGTTCTATACTCGTCTGCTTTTTTCTCTGTGTTAATAACAGTGTGATATTCTACAGTGAAAACAGTTTGTTGTGTGTGTTTTGGACATTTATCTGTGATACAGTGTACGTAAACAGATTGTTATGGCGAGTAAGCGTAAACACTCAACACTTACTCTTAAAAACAAACTAGAGGTTCTAAAGAGGTTCTGTTGTACAATTTTTCATACTAAACATTAGTGTTCTGTTCTGTAGTTTATTCCATTTTAAAATTTGTACCATAACTTGATGTACAGTGCGTGAATATTAAATAAAGAACTATTTTGAATTAAGGTTTACACTGTTTTATATTGAAATATTCACCGATTTTTTCGTCCTTAAAATTATAAAAAAATTTTCCGCGGAGTCGTTCGGATTAACCGGATGTTCGGATTAGCCGTGTTCGGATTAGCGGGACTGTACTGTATATTGAACACCAATATTACTCTCAAATACTTATCTTTATAAAATATTTAATGAATTTCCACACACACACTAAAATTTTTAAAATCTGCATAACCCGAATCAATATTTCATCACTATGTATATCAAGTACCTTAAATGTTGTCGTCTAATGTGTTATAATATTAAGCTACAATAAATAATTTACCACGCTTTCACAAGCCATTTATTTACAAACATTACAATTTGAATAGTTTAAATACAAATCAATATTCACCGAAGATTTATATCATTGCAGAACTTATTTAAATAAGTTTATTAATTTAGAGGATTGATGCATTTTAAAATGCAAACATTTAAGAGAATAATGATTTAAAACCATAATGGTTAGTATTAAATGCTCTTTTCACAGGCTGGCTGAAGTTTGCTCAATTTTTCAAAAAAAAAAAAAAAAAAGGTCTGTTCAATTAGATTAATGTGTAACACACTATTATAATGAATTCCCTTAGACTATTTGTATTATTAAAGTATTTTCTATGAAATAGTTCGTTAGACGATACTTGGAAATAAGCCTTGAAAATAAAAATAAAAAATACTCGTATTCTTTCGATAAGAGGTATTTTATAAGTTAAACCATATTTAAATAATTCATTTGCATTAATATATAAGATGAAACAAATTACAACAAGAAATCCATAACAATAGTATGAAAAAAATGCAATACTTGCAACAGAGGGATTCCCTCTTAAAATTAACTTGGGGTTGGAGTAATGTTAGTGAAAGCCATATTAACTTAACTCAGTGGCGCAACAGCCTATAAGGTCCAAGGCCTACTGTGCCCAACTCAGTAGACGCGACCTTGGACCCTGAGGTGCATGAGCAGATGTTCCGATCAGGTGGTCAGTCTGACGCAAAAACCCCAGTGTTAAGTTCCCAAGCAAGCTTGGTACTCATTTATCGACCCACTGAAGGTATGAAAGGCTGAGTCAACCTCGCCAAGTGAGTGGGTGAATATTAACGTCGCACTATTCAGCTACACGAGGGCTTTTGGTGACGGACCACGTAATTTCGAACCATGGTCAAGTGACGTGGACGACACCTGAGCTGGCACCCCCTCTCCTAACTACCACACCACACCAACGGGAGGACGTTTCAGCTCTCGACAGATTTAACGTGCATCGATGCCCTACACGGCGGGTCTTTAGTGGTACTGGGCTCGAACTCATGACATGCCTGCCATGGTCCGATACCTTAACCACTCGGCTACCGCAGCCCTCAACCTCGCCAAGCCCAAGGATTGAACCTCGAACCTGTGATGTATAAGCGCGATGCACTAACCATTCAGCCACTGGGCTTCCGAAACTATATTAAATGTCATTTCCCCCCCTAATGAGCTGCATATCGGCAATTAATCCTTTGCAGACAGTACAAGTCCGCAAATGTGAAAGCCATTTAATAGTGGCACTATCTAGTGACGGACCTCGCTACCGAATTTGGAACCCTTGAATTAATTTTTAATTCAAGCTCTCGTCAGGTGCTAGCGAAATTTAATTTTGCCGAAGGTACCAGAACTAAAATGTCACTTAAGATATTTTTTACATGCCACATAATCATATGAAATATGTATCTACGATTTTTGCGTCCAGAAAATGTATCGACTCCTGCTGTGATCGAGTGAGAGAACTTAACGTCGCACTGTTCAGCTATACGAGGGCGTTTGGCGAAGGACCTCGTAATTTTGAACCATGATCAAGTGACGAGGACGACACCTGAGCTAGCACCCCCTCTCCTAACTACCACACCAGAGGGAGAATGTTTGAGCTCTCGATAGATTTAACGTGCATCGCTCCTCATCGGTGGGTCTTTAGTGGCACAGGACTCGAACTCATGACATGCAAGCCACAATCCGATCCGATACCTTGACCACTAGTTTACCACGACCACCCTGTTGGGATCGAACCCGCAAACTTAGGCTTAAAAGGCAGGCACGCTACTTCAAAGCCACCGAGCGAAGTGAAGTGCCATTTTCTCACAGAGGAAACGTGATATGCAGATAAATAACATTATATAAAATGATTCGGAATCAGGTTAGGATAGTATCCATATTGCTTGCTATGCTACTATTGACCCCAGTAAGATTTGGAAGAATTTTCCAAAATTTTCTGTAAGACACAATGATTGCTTATGAGAATCGTAACAGTGGCCTCCCTTCTGGTTGTATCAAGTAAGTAAATTGGGTGCTACTGTTGTTATTTCATAAATTTGGACTAATTGATCAATGAATACCTTTGGGATAAATTTGTGTCTGTGATTATATATAATTAAATGTCTTCCAACATATTTACTCTTCTACTTCTATGTCAAAATTTTCCGAGTGCAGAAATTTCTGAGTTAGTTATATAGAGTTCGGAAGTTTTGTTACATAATTAACGATAAACGTAACATATTGCAAAATTTCTTGCCATAAATTTTGTTTCTGAAAGGATTATTTTATTAAAAATAAATTATTTCAATTCACTTATTTTTATTTTTCCAAAAAATAAGTTAGTTAATAAACGAAATTATTAAAACTGGGCACAAAAAATTATCTCGATGCTTTTTAAACAAAATAATTTTTTTTTGAAAACGTACAGAGAACATTAATGATAAAGAATCCTTATTATTTAGGTTACTTAAATATTTTCCATTATATATAGTTTTAACTTCCCCACAAATTTCAAGTGAAAATTTCTTGTTCCACCTCGCTAATCCAGATAATTTTAACTGATATGCACAAATAAATACTTAAGAAATTTTAAAACATCCAAAAATATAATTAAAATTTAATTTCAAATTGGATAGGAAAAAAAAAGAATCAAATTAAATGACGATTTCCATACACACCTGATTATCGTCTGGTGAAAAAATAGCATCGAATGCGAACATTTTTGGAGCGGCCACCCCACCATGTCTTTCACCGGATGTGTCTTGACCACAGACAGTAGGATCGTATAGCGTTACTTGTTTCTTTCTGCTGTCTATTGTCATGTAGGAAGCCTCAGCTCCACCCCCTTCTAAAGAGGGACACATCCGAAGCATTACTTTTACCTATATAGGAAAAAATAATTAAAAAAAGGGTTTAATAAAAGTAAGAAGTAAGTAATATATGCAGCAAATACCACGCTGTAAAAGCATTGCTGTTTTCATGAAATTTTAATTGTTTTATTCACCTTGTCGTCGTGAACACAATTCGTTCGAATAGTTGGAAAATGTGAAAAGTTACTTAAAAAGACGGTTTTTTCCTGTTTCTACTCTTTTTAAAAGAACTGTGTTCTTAAACCTGTTTCTCTTTTGCAAAAGAAATGCTATTTCTAGAACCTGTTATTTTAATCAAACATGGGTTTTATTACTGCAATAGCCAAACGTATATATTTAGAAAATATATATAAATAAGATGTTTAAACTCAAATTCAGTGGCGCAACAACCCATGAGGGCCAGGTCCAGTATACGAGGTCAGTGGGCGCTGAGGTGCATGAGCAGATATCCCGTTCAGGTGATCAATCTGAAGCGAGACCTTTAGTGTTTAAGCTCCCAAGCAAGCTTGGTACTCATTTATTGATCCACTGCATTAGGGATGAAAGGCTGAGTCAATCTTGCCCCCCTTCCCGGGTGTTTACTACACTCCTCACTTAACTGTAACTGAGTGCGCCATACTTTCCCGCTTTCTTACCCCAACGGAAACTTTTGAACCCCGCACCGGGACATTCTGTAAACAGAAAACGCAACGAACAGACGCAAGGTCTTGTCCGCATCAATCCGCAGCACCTTCAAAGGTCTAATTTTCATTTAACCGCATTGATAGTTTTAAGTGTAAACTTTAACTGTAAATATTTATTTTCTTGTAATATAAATATATGTTCTATCTCTGGCTGTTCTCATTCGAACTCAACCAATGGCATCACCGGGAATAGAACCCAGACCTGTGGAGTGGAAGCGCGATACGCTACCACTCGACCACGTTGCCTTATAAGATGTTTAGAGAGATTTATTAAGACAACATATTGGCTCTCGTCAATAAATAATATTTTTAACAAAAAGGGAAAATTCCTTTTATATAAGCGTTAAATACATTGCAGGACATTTTGATGCTCATATTTGCCAGCGGTTATTTATTATTTTAATGCATTTAAATTAAATCATTGGTTCTGATAAAGCGTATCATACAGGATAAAATTTTTGCTTATAACTGCTCAGGCATCAACGTTATCATAACTGGTCACGCATCAACATTATCATAACTGCTCTCTAATCCTTCAAAGCAGTTTTCGCACAATGTACGAGATCTTAAACTAAAGAAGAAGCACATTTTCAGACAGAAAAATGTCACAATTTTCACCCAAATTTGCATTATGTTAACCTATATAAATAAACTAAACTCAGTGGCGCAACAACCCATGAGTGTCAAAGTCTGCTGTGCCCATCTCAGTTTTTGTGACATTGGATCTGAAGTTCATGAGCAGATCTTCCAATAAGGTAGTCAGTGTGACGTGAATCCCCCAGTGTTTAGCTCCTAAGTAAGCTTGGTACTCATTGACCGATACACTGAAGGGGTCAACGGATGAGTCAAAAGGCTTTGCCCAGCCCGGGGTTAAAACCCCGGATTTGTGGATGGAAGAGCGATAGACTACCACTCGGCCACTGAATTTTTTAATTCATATATCAGTTTATAATGTAGCGTTTTTAAAATTTCAAAATATTCTAAAAATACTTAATTTTTCATTTCAACACTAAAAGGACAGCTCACTTAGCCTTACGATACATGAAAAAACATAGGAAACATATTTTCTACCAAAAAAAAATGGATCAATTCAGATTAAAATGAGAAGTATAATGAAATATGCTGTTCTCTGTAGAATAGCGAAACCAAAATATAATACTAACATTTCAGTTATTTTACATCTAAAAAGGTATTCCACAAATTCGGGCCCTATCCTTTAACATTAAGTGAAAACAGCCTTCAATTGGTGTTGCAACGTAGCCACTCCCAGCAGCGGTCGAAATCTTTGGTGGACCCGACACCCACACGTGCATCTTGCAGCTGCAGCGCAACCCCTTTTTGACCCCCGAGGAATCTAACCCCGTCGACCGGAAGATGAGAGGAGAGATGCTTTGAACTTACACGGGAGCAGTGGCCAACGAATCCTCCTCTCACAAAATATTGGACTCTAACAATCCATAATTAAGTTTAATAACTTTAATGTATCATTTAGTAAATAATATTCAATAGATGTGACGTAAATAAATTCCATAGTTTAATTAACCAAGAATACGCTACCGTTATTCTTTCAAACGTTACAGTGTGCTAATAATGGATTTTCATTAGGTTTATTCTTTTATCTACTGACAGTACCATTCTCACTTTAAAATTACACAGAATAACCATTTTTACGAATACTCTGACGATACTTAGCAGGATTATTCTTTTAATTTCACTCTTAAAGGATATATGTCAGCACGAGTTCTATGATGAGAATTTTAGCGAAGAAAGCGAATAGTTGAAAAATAGAGAAGTTGCGTTTTCAGTTGACATGTGTATCGGATTGCGAAGATTGTCAAATTGGATCCGAAAAAGTAGTTAATATCAAAACGTATCTTTTCGTTTTTGTATGTGATTTAAGACTTTAGAAAACGATTTGACTATTTATTTTAAGTGAACAGTGTATATAATTAATTTTACAGTTGAATAACTTTGTCATAGTAATAAGTACCGACAGTACACTGGATATTAGAGCAAGAACTTAGTTTTTTTCGTCCGTGTAGCTTAGTATTGTTCTTTGTTGCGTTATAGCGTCATTACTATAGTGTAATAGAGTCATACTTTTTTTTGGTATTTATTTTTAGTTTAACTTATTTATTTTATTTTACCATTGTTTTATTTTACCATTTAAAAAATTTTTGAATCTAAGCTTGTTTTTTTACCACACAGTTAAATGAAATATGTATTCTTTATTAAAAAAAAATTAACAACATTTTAATTTCTTTCTGTGTAACTGAAATTTAACAATAAAAGTTCTTAAAGTGCTATTATTTGTTTGTTTTGTTTTTCCTTTTTTTAGAATGCCTGAAAAAAAAGCTCAGTCAGGATTTATTACATAACCTTTCATTTGAAAACAGTGATGCACTAACAGATGATGATTCTTCAGATGAAGTAATCCCAGCAAAGTATCTGCTGCAATTTTCGTTAGATTCTGAAAAAGACGATGAAGAGACTGAACAAGATACAAGGTTCAGTAATTCATGTTCAGAAAACACAGGATTTTCTAGCCCAGGATGTAGTACTTCAAGAAACATTCAATCGGAAACCTCACTCAAAAGGCACAACTTGTAATGAATTTTTGTGTATTAATGAAAAGAGAAACTGTTTCTTTGAATATCATCAAATTCAGTTTTTATGTGTAAAACCTGATTTTATGCGTAAAAAAGTAAATAAATTTTAAACATTTTATAATTTTTAAAAATAAATATTTTTGTGCTGTAAAATGATAGTGTTCTCTGTTTATTTATTATTTTTAAGAGATTTTATGCGTAAAAAAGTAAATAAATTTTAAACATTTTATAATTTTTAAAAATAAATATTTTTGTGCTGTAAAATGATAGTGTTCTCTGTTTATTTATTATTTTTAAGAGTTAAAACTCCATTAAAAAAGCCATACACGGTCACTTTGCATTATGAGAATATTTTAAATCTCTTTACTGACGGTTCTTTAAAGTACTAATTTAATTAATTAGCTCTATAACGAATTAGTTTTTCCAATTTTGAGTATTTTATTTATGTATATCCCGTAATTTCCAATGTAGTGATTCAAAAAACAATATTGCACACGAAAAGAACTGCAGTAAAGCACAACGAGGTAGATAAAATGTTATATGCAATTATTGAATTTTTTTCAATAAAATTTTGTTTACAACTTTTAACATATTATGATTTGATTGTACACTGTCGTGTAAGACTTATTTGAACAGATACAAGTTTATTACTTTTTCCTCGAGTTACTTTGAAGTTTTTTTTAAAAAAACATTGCTAGTTTTTAATTATTACAGCAATTTTTATAAAATTTAAATAAATTATTTTCAATATAAATGGTTAAGAGGACTTGGTACCCCCCAAATCACAAACCTATCGTTTTTTTATTTTCATTTAATCTTATTCTTTGCATTATTATCTTTCGATTGATATATCACTTGTGCATGTCGGAAAGTTAGAAGTTGAATAAAACTTCATTTGAAAACAAATTAGGCAATTCAGCCACACCCCTTTTTAGAAAAAAAAGCTAAAAAAAGCGTTTTGATAAAAAAAATATAATTTATAAACAGAAATAATAACATTAAAAAAAGAATGTGCAATATATAAAGCAGAATATTTCCGAGGCAATACATACAACAATTTTTTTTTCTTTGTGAAATGTGTGCATGTAAAATTTTTAAATTAAGGCATTTCATATTAAAAATTTTATATAATTTCAGTTCTTATTCCTGATATATTTTTCATACAAATGTAATACTTTGATATCATAAGAAGAAAAACAGCTAAAATTTCTGTCGTGGCAGAAAAAAAATTTTTTTAACGTTTTTCTTGAATTTTCTTGTGCAATTAGTACTCTCTAAAAGCTGAACATTTATAAAAATGTGTGCGTTGAAAAAATATGAAAATGCAATTATTTTAAAGAAAAATGTACAGTTAATATCTTAAAGTGGTATTTTAAGTTTAATTAAGCTTATAATAATTATTTTTTCAGAATTATAAACTTTAAAGTGGTTTTTCTCAGTTTGTGTTTTTCGAAACCTTAGTGCATTCAAAATGCTACTCCTTCGACAATTATTTACCAATCACTTCCATTTTTTCCTGCGTGTTAAAAATAAAGCATGTAATAAAATTAGGGATCCGTTTTGCTATAAACTGAATACTTTTTTTTAAAAAAAATAAAATGTAAGACATGTTGGCTTTTTCATTGATTTTTAGCCTGCATATCAACATTTTATTTTTTTTCTCAAAAACGAATAAAGTTATTCTAAAATGGATCCCTAAAGTTGTTTAGAACATCCATAAGAATATCATAAAAAAATTTAAAGTCAAAAAATTAATTTTTACAAAAGGAGCAGAATTTTAAAATTTTCCCAATTTTCTTCAAAAAATTTAAATTTTTAAAATTGTGTGAATAGTATATGAAAATTTTCAACTGGTATCATTTTCTTGAATAGAAACATTGTATAAAATGCTAAAATATAATTTTTTTAAATACGTAAATAAAGAAATTTGCTCAAAGGGTACCAAGTCCCCTTAAGTATTAATATTCATTGATATTGATTCCTAAAAAAATAATTTAAAAGGATTTACAACACTATTTTTTTAAAAAAAGAAGTATCCCGAACGTGTTTGAATACTGAGGTTCTTTATTTAAAACCATTATTCTTTTTATACATAAGCATATATTTGCAGAAAATCATTACAATTTTTATGAGGTTATTGACCGTAACAACAAATCCATTTTAAAATAAATTATTTATATCCAATGAATCCAAAATGTAATATGCATGCTTATGCTTATATTCTTTTTTTAATATATTCACTGACTAATAAATGATAAGAATAATTAAAAAGATTCAAAAACTATCATTTTTTTTTGTTTGTCTTTGTTTTATTTGAAACAAAAATCGAAGAAAAAGTCACGTATAACCCATTTGGAAAAAAGGCCGATGAAAAGCAACAAAAAGCAAACTCTTTCTCCTTCAATAAATAGCTAGTTTATTAAGAGCGCCCCTCACCTTGCCCACGCCGGTCACTTCCTTGCGTCCAGTTATCCTGAGCAGTCCCGGGGGTACCGGGGGAGGATGCGTCTTAATGATGTCCCTGAAGTTGGTTCGGAACACTGGCCTCTCGGGGTCTCGCTTTTTCTTCTTCGCAGACAAATTCAACCGCTGTGCAGCTCTGCAAATAAATAAATATATGCTAAAATAGACTGCAATGGAAAAGCATGGAAATTAACACCACGCATTCATTTTATTAAAGAATTCGCATTTGTTTCTTTGTTACTGGTTAAAAGTATTCTAGAAGTAATAAATTTTGGTTAAAATTATATAGAAGGGGAAAAATATTTTTTCCCCTTTAGATTATCCCAGATTTCTTTTTTCCTCCATTTCGAGTAATTAAGGCATTGCAAGAATTTGCCTTATTTTATTCCAACTTTTATTAAACAAATGAAAGCATAATACATGCATAAATTAAAACAATATATCTCTTTCATATCCAGTCGTAAAAAAGAACAAAAGATAACTGAGAGAAAATATTAAAATATTTTATTATTGAAACAGATTAAATTTCATAAGATATTTCTATGTACTTAATAAAACCTATGATAATGTGCAAAATCAAAATCAAAATAATGCGTAATTTTGATTTTATATGTTACGCAATGTAAAATTTGGGATGACTTTTTTCTCTAATAACTACCAGTAAAAAATATAACCACATTAAAAAATTTAAAAATTAATCAAGATATTCGGAATCAAGCAAGGGTTGAAATTAATTATAGCTTAATATCATCCCATGCGTACTTTTGTCTTTTTTAAATAAATAAGTTTGGAGAAAATTATAAAGCTTTTTAAAATGTGCACTTTTTTACCTAAATATATACAACAAACAATATTCATTTAAATGCAAAAGACAAATCCCGTTTTATTTTGTACTTAGCGAAATGCTAGATAGGCTGGTCTACTTACATGGGGAGGGCACAACTAACATTTGGCGAAGAGACTTTGTGCAATAATATTACTCCTTTAGGGTGTTCCATCCACAATGTAATTCCGCCGATTGGGCAGTCAATCTGGTGAAAAAAAGCCTTCGAAATTCGCGCTTAGTTTCTATACAATTAAGTTTTACTTACTTCAAGCAAGGCAGCAGCTTAGTTGGTAAAGTACCTGTTTATTACGCGGTCGAATTCGGTTCGAGTCGCACGATCGGCATTTTTTGTTTTGTTTAAATTTTAAAAATCATTTAATTATTATCACAATTAAATAAGTTGATTTTTAAAAAAAAGGTTTATTAAATATTAAATGATATTTTAGATAATCATTTGGTATTTTTAAAAGTAAAATAATTACCGTAATATATATATATATATATATATATATATATATATGTCAGGTTTGAAAAGTTTAGGTTCAAAATTAAGGAAGTAATAAATGAAAATAGAGCGAACTCTTTACCATCGCGTAAGGATTTATGAGTAAACAAGCCTGTTAAAAGGAGCAACGAGCGCAGCATCTCTGACGAAGGCGAACGCATACTAAGGAAGGACTTGGCTGGTGTCTCCTCGCTGCGATGTTGTATTTGGTAACACCCGGTTGCGCGGCAAAAGGTCCGCCATGTTAGATTATATATGATGAAAGCGTAATAAAGGAATATTGTGAAGATGATGATCTCCTCATTTAACCAGCAGGCCTGGGGCCTGTCATATATATATATATATATATATATATATATATATATATATATATATATATATATATATAAATATAATTATTAATAAATAATATTGAAAATAAAAATATATCATAATGAATATTAAATATTTTATATAAAAATTTGTCACAACTAGTTTTACAAAATGAAATACAATTTATTATATAAATAAAATATTGTGTAAAATATTTTAATAATACATAAAATATATTATAATAATAATTTATAAAAAATTATTTTGTAATAAATGTATTAAAAAAAATAATATATATCTTATAATTACATATTATTAATTTAATTGTAAAAAAAATTAAATGAATTTAAAAGTTGTAACAAAAAAACGATCGCGTACTGATTATAATACATTTTTATAATAAATATTATTTATTAATAATTATATTTATAAAATATAATTATTTATATATAATTACAGTAATTATTTAACTTTTTAAAATACAAATTAATCATCAAAAATATCATTTAATACTTAATAAACATTTTTTTAAATAAATTTATTTAATTGAAAGAATATTAAATTAATTTAAAAACTAAAACAAGAAAGAAAAAAAAGATCGCGCGACTCGAACCGAGACCAAACGCGTATGTAAACAGGTACTTTACCAACCATGCTGCTGCAACACTAGAAGTAGTTAAAACTTAATTGCATAAAAGCCCAGCACGAATTTCGCACAATCTATCTTCTCCAGATTGACTGACCATTCGGCGGAATTACATTCAAAGGTGAGCACCCTAAAAGAATACTAATATTTCACAAAGTCTGGTCCCAAAATGAATTTTCTTAGTCGTGCCCTCCCCTTGTTAGTGACAAGAAAAACGAAATTATGATGAAAAATGGAAACTTGGAAGTATTACCATACCAACATTGCTATACAGGATATAGTGTACTTCAGTGCTTCTCAAAGATTCAATACTTGCGATCCAACATTCAATCATAATTTTCATCGCGGCCCCCTCTACATAAATATAATGTATTAAATGCAAAAATGCTATGCTTCGACACTAAAGCTGCAATACGATTTTAACCTCTTAAGTGCCACCGGCGTATATAAGCGTCTCGCTCAGCCAAAGCGTTAATTGCCACGGACGTATATATATATACTTACTTCTGAAGAACGATTTTTTTCTCTGTAAAATCCACCAATAAAATTATTCCGAAAGCTTTGCAATGCAATAAAAGAACCTTGATAGTGTTTGCGAAGATTTTACTTATTTCAGAAGATTTGATTATTTATTACTTTTCTCTCCCCTCCCTAATACATCCCATGTGTGCGCCTACGTGGAAAACGGAGTTATGGGGGAGAGAATCGCGTATTTTTAAATTGGCAGTTAAATGATTTATTACGAACCGTACAAATTATCAAGATAGGTATTAATTTTTATACAATATTTTATATATGACAAAACCATTGAGGGTCACTTGTAATTTTTAAAATTGTTCTTAAGGGGACTTGGTACCCTAAAAATCACAAACTTATCGTTTTTTTTTATTTTCATTTAAGGGGTGTTGGAAAGCTAAAATCTTATTTTTTTGACGATTTGAGATTTTTACATTTTCAAATTGTATAGATTTTAACCTTTCTAAAAATACCTTACTTTAACCTCTAGGGTATTTAGAAGCCCTTAAAACGTATTTTTAAATAATCGTTGAATTTGGGCCACGCCCATTTTAATGGCGAAAATTGTAAGCAAATTACTTTGTTTTTGGTTAATAGTGTAACGACTGATATGAACCAAAACATGTATCTTTTATTTTAAATTGAGCCTTTTATTTTTTTATTTCCCGGCCGATTAGAAGTCTCACTGTATACATTAAAATCAATTTATCTCAAAATGTAAATTTTAATGTGCGATGTACCTTTTCTGAGAAACTACTGCTCACAGGTATGTAAATTTTTTATGAATTATTTATAATGATGTCTAATATATACTAAAATGAGCTTTTTTTAAAACACTCAAAAATTTAATTTTTACAAATTTTTTAAGTAAAAAATGGGTCAAATTTCGCAATGTTTGATAAAATATTTCATAATTTCTTAAAAAATTCAAAATTAGCTAAAAGCTCATTTTAGTATAATAAGAGAGATGTACTTTAATAGTATGAAAAATTTCAAGCATGTACATAAAACAGATTTTGAGAAAAGGTACATCGAAAACAGCCAATTTAACATTGTCAGTATAGAGAGAGAGAGAAGTTTCCAACACCGCTTAATCTTATTCTTTGCATTATTATCTTTCGATTGATATATCACTTGTGCATGTCGGAAAGTTAGAAGTTGAATAAAACTTCATTTGAAAACAAATTAGGTAATTCAGCCACACCCCCTTTTAGAAAAAAAAAAAAGCTAAAAAAATGTGTTATGATAAAAAAAATCTATTTTATAAATAGAAATAATAACTATAAAAAAGAATGTGTAGTATTAAAAGCAGAATATTTCCGAGGCAATACAATAATGTAATTTTTCTTCCTTGTGAAATGTGTGCATGTAAAATTTTTAAATTAAGGCATTTTATATTAATAATTTTATAATTTCAGTTCTTATTCCTGATATATTTTTCATACAAATGTAAAACTTTAATATTATAAGAAGGAAAACAGCTAAAATTTCTGTCGTGAAAGAAAACAAATTTTTTTTAAAGTTTTTCTTGAGTTTTCTTGTGCAATTAGTACTCTCTAAAAGTTGATCATTTATAAAAATGTGTGGGTTGAAAACATATGAAAATGCAATTATTTTAAAGAAAAACGTATAAGTAATATCTTAAAGGGGTATTTTAAGTTTAATTAAGCTTATAATAATTATTTTTTCAGAATTATAAACTTTAAAGTGGTTTTTCTCAGTTTGTGTTTTTCGAAACCTTAGTGCATTCAAAATGCTACTCCTTCGACAATTATTTACCAATCACTTCAATTTTTTTCCTGCGTGTTAAAAATAAAGCATGTAATAAAATAAGGGATCCGTTTTGCTATAAACTGAATATTTTTTTTTAAAAAATAAAATGTAAGACATGTTGGCTTTTTCGTTGATTTTTAGCCTGTATATCAACATTTTATTTTTTTTCTCGAAAACGAATGAAGTTATTCTAAAATGGATCCCTAAAGTTGTTAAGAACACCCATAAGAATATTATAAAAAATTTCAGGTCAAAAAATTAATTTTTACAAAAGGAGTAGGATTTTAAAATTTTCCCAATTTTCTTCAAAAAATTTAAATTTTTAAAATTGTGTGAATAATATATGAAAATGTTCATCTGGTAACATTTTCTTGAATAGAAAAATTGTATAAAATGTTAAAATATAATTTTTAAATACGTAAATAAAGAAGTTTGCTCAAAGGTAAGTCCCCTTAACTTAGTATTGTTATGAATTAGCTATAAATGTATCAGTACTGCACAACGTGTTATTATAAGTGTATTATATCAGTATAAATGTGTATTTCATTTTTAATTATGTCAGAATGTATTTAGTTTGTTAACTTCCAGTAAATTAAAAATATTTTATAGAATAATTTCTTGTTTCGACTATTCAATATGCTCGTGCCCCCCCCAAAAGGGGTGCGCCCCACAGTTTGAGAAACGCTGGTGTTCTTCAATGACGGAGAAGCATCCAAATTCACTAGTGAAGGAAAACCCCTAGAGGTAAGATGGAGAAGGTTGTTCAACAATCCTTCACATGTTAGGGAACCGAGTTTTACCAAAGTGATTTCTTCAAACCATTTGCACGCAACGATAAATGATTAAATGTCGGTGATGACTATGCTAAAAGGTAGTGCAAAATATGCATTTCATGTTGTCATGATTCAATTTTTTTTTTTTTTTTGTTTTTGCAATAAAAATTATGTGTGTGTAAAAAACAAGTAATATGAAAAAAATTGAGTCAATTCCTACTTTACTATCAACAAAAAATTTTTTTATTTTAGCTACTTTTTATTAAATAGTTAAAATTTATATAAATATGTACATACATGTGACAGAATCACAACATTAAGTGGTAATTAATTTTTATTAATTATCATTAAAGTATCGTATTGTCATACAAAACAATCGTGTATATAAAATTTCAGTTCAACTGAATGCTTTAAAACGTGAGAAAAAAACCTTTTCAAGTTTTGACACAAGTCACCAAAATGAACGCTAAGTTGCCGAAAAGATGCCAACGTGGCTGTATTTGTAATTCTTTAAATAATTAGTTTTAATCAATTGGTTTTTATTAATTATAATTAAATTATTGTATTGTCATCTAAAATAATCATGGAAAAAAATTCCGCTCAATTGAGCGCTTTAAAATGTATTTTATTAACGATTGAAAATTCCACCAAGATAAATAAATATATGGAGAGTGTGAGCTAATAGTAGGAATTGAATTACATAACTTTATTTCGAAACGTCTCTGGTATGAGGCATAATTTTATCTCTCGATGTATATTTTCTACCATTTTATTTTGAGATTGTTGATTGAATTTGAACATCAACAATAAGAATAACTTTAGATATATTTACGAATAGCACACACTGTTTGAGTTAGTACATACATAATACGGAATAACTTAAAAATACTCCAACAAGAAGTTTCTGTCCAGAAAAAGTAGAATGTGAATATACTTGGAATCATTAAGAACAAAAAAATATTCAACTTCTGTTGAGAACCGAAACACTTGTCGATATAATTTTTCCCCTGCGTAGTTACATAAACAAACTGAAATGACCCGAACTTCAAGCAGCCATCTGCACAATCAAAAACCCTATATGAGTAGATATTTTTTTGTACGTATATCCCCAAACTATTCTTCTGGTTGGAAATTATCTGGAAAATAGCCAAAAAGCAAATAAATAAGATGGAATTTATCAAGAATGAGACTTTAATATGTGTTCTAACATGTGAGGATTTGATAGGGTGGTCGATCACACAGACGTGATCAGACAAATTAATGGCCTGGATTTTTGCAGGATGATAAAAAAAGGCGATAAGTGCGCCAATAAATCATTTCATACGCCGTTCACAGCTTACAATCCCCCGCGTGATATGGAAACATAAAATTTAACCATAATCGCTGCAATCTTCATATTCCATTCGTAATATAACGTGTTATGTAAAATGAAAGAATTGGAAATTGTACTGTGAGAATAAAGTTATTACCAAAATAATGTTGTTATGGCAGACGTAGTACTTGAAATTTGATTTCTATCATTATTTACAAAACTCTACTTCTAAGCGCTCGATTCTTCAGAGGGCATAAAAAATCCTCACTAATACAAAATTTTATTAAAAAAAACATGTTAAATTTCTTTTTAAATACAAGGATAAATTAAAGAATTTATTCGTATTGAAACGGCAAGTGTGTGAAATAATAATTAATGTGTTCGACACAGCAAGGGTCGTTTTGGACGCCTTTGGCGCCATCTCTACAACTTATTCTGCACTACTTGGAAAAGGCAACGACAAATGTGTAAAGTAGTATCTATTTTTTTTTCAATTCTTACAATTAGCTCACACTCTCTATATATTTATTTATTTATTTTGTTTATCTTCGTGGAATTTTCATGCGTTAATAAAATACATTTCAAAGCGCTCCATTGAGCTGAAATTTTATATACATGATTATTTTGGATGGCAATACAGTAATTTTTAATTATAGTAAATAAAAATTAATTGATTAAAACTAATTATTTAAAGAATTGCAAATACAGCCACGTTGACATCATTTTCGGCAACTTAGCGTCCATTTTGGCGACTTGGAAAGTTTATTTTTCTCACGTTTTAAAGCATTCAGTTGAACTGAAATTTAATATACACTATTGTTTTGGACGACAATACGGTACTTTAATGATAATTAATAAAAATTAATTACCACTTAATGTTGTGATTCTGTCACACGTATATACATATTTATAATCATTGTAATTATTTAATAAACAGTAGCTAAAATAAAATTTTCGTTGTTGATCTATGTAGGAATTGACTTAATTTTTTTTTTTTACATTACTTTTTTTTAATTGCAAAATTGCTGAAATTCTACTACAAACCCCATTATTAATATTATAGGAAATAATGAAGAATAAAATCGGTATATATATATATATATATATATATATATACACTGCTGGACAATTGCTAAGGACGGATCACAAATTGCTATGTAGCATAACGTTAAGCGAGACATGAGGCCTAGTAGGATAAAATATAGTTGCCACACTGTTCAGACATTAGAATAAAGAATATTTATTGTTCTGGAAAGTACAAAAGCTGTGAAACATCTGAAAGAAAAGAAATGTTCATTTGATCTGCGTACGGAGAAATGGAACAATGCATCTAAAAGTCAGCAGGCACCTTAAAGAAAGGTATCAGTACGGGATATGTCCACCGTGGGGTGTGATGCAACATTCCACACGTCGTACCATACTTTGCACAACATTATCCAGCAGCTGTTGAGGCAATTTATCCCATTCCTCTGTGAGTGCACGGATGAGGGTGTTCTTGTTTGTCAGAGGATAGTTTCGACCAGCAACTTGCCTCTCCAAAGCATCCCACACATTTTCAATGGAGTTTAGATCTGGAGAACGCGCTGGCCATACGAGACGTTGAATACCCTCGCTGTCTAGACAATCCTGAACAGCGAGTGTTCGATGACATGTTGCGTTGTCGCCCATAAATACAAATTTTTCACCGACAGCACCACGGAGAAGACGAACATGAGGAAGTAGAACTTCATCAATGTATCGTTGGCCCGTCATAGTCCCATTCGCAACCACATGTAGGCGCGTGCGGCCATTGATCATGATGCCGGCCCACACCATGATACTGCATGTCGGATATCGGTCCTTTTCCTGGATATTTTCTGGACGATAAGCAGTACCACTCTCGCGCCAGATCAGTTGGCGTCTACAATCCGATGACAGACTGAACCTACGCTCATCTGAGAATAGTACGCATGCCCAGTCCTGTTCAGTCCAATTGTGATGCTCACGACACCATTGCAAACGGGCAGTACGGTGCTGTCTGGTCAATGAGACACACACAACAGGTCTGCGTGCGTATAGTCCTCCTCCCCTCAAACGTCTGGCAACAGTTTTTCGGGAGATCTGCTTTCCTGAGGCAGCAAGAAACTGATTTGCCACCTGCTGACCTGTGGTGCGCCTGTTCCTTTTTGCTGATAGGACGATATATCTGTCTTCTGCAGGCGTCGTACTTCTAACACGACCTCCCCCGTGCCGTCTACTACACATTCCAGTAGTTTTAAATGACTTCCACAGCCGTGAAACAACGCTGTGACCGATGTCGAACTCCCTGGCAACATCTGTTATTTTTCGCCTTTCTTCGATCTTTCCAATAATTCGGCCACGCATAAAATCATCTATGTGATGTCGGGAAGACATGTCAAAAATTTTAAGTTCGTCTATTAAATCTGTCCAGTAAAACTCTGACTTGAAACAACAACTGTCCACACGCGTCAAAACCTTTAAAGCTCTTATGAACGCTATCACGTGATGAACAGACGTGGAAAAAAAATTTGCATACTCATACTTCTTCTAACTAATATCCCGCACTTATTCTAATTTTCCACATTTTGCTTCCTTTCATTTTGTGGTTGCTATGGATGATAGTGTTATCCGTCCTTAGCAATTGTCCAGCAGTATATATATATATATATATATATATATATATATATATATAGATAGATAGATAGATAGATAGATAGATAGATAGACAGATAGATAGATAGATAGATTAGAGATATTATATCTATATTTTTCAAAATAGAAATGATTCGAAGATAATTCCGTAGATTTTGTTTGTGTTCGTGAACCCTTTTTCTAGAAGTGTTCGGCCTGTTCATTCCGAAAGATGCCTGGCTGCCCTTTTGACAACACTGTCCATCGCCTCGACAGTTTACAGGTGTAAGACGGCAGCCACGTAAAGAGTCTTTCATTACATTGTGGGAACATGATTTATAACTGCGCCAATTATGACAATTGGTCAAAATGAATTTGTTTTTCCTCTCGTCATTCAATTTCTAAACGTATATTGAAAGTTTCTCGATGGCATGGTGATCAAAATTTGTTCAATGAAAATTAAATTGTTTATACATTCCGTGTAGATCGCCTTCTTCGTTAAATTTCCCATTTTTTTCTGTTCTTTATTCCTTTTTATGCAAAAAAAACATTTATTGGATATCTTTTCTTCAATTTCGTTGAGTGAATCTCTTTACCATATGCCAGATTTGCTGGATGCCCACTTTCATTTTACCTGCAGAATGCTGTTCGTAGGATAAGTCTAATTATAACCACCCCCTGTATCTATAACAATTCTAATTCAATCGAAAATAGTTAAGAAGCTTTTAAGTTAGGTAGCTGAAACATTAGCCGACGGATTATAAAAACTACCGTGAAGTATGCTGATATAATTATAGTGTCAATGCGAAACTAATTCAGCAAGATACTTACCGTAAAATCCGGCGTATATATGACGCACACCTATACTTTCGAGCTGCATTTTTTAATCTTAAGTTATATTCGACGCATAACATATACACCCTTTTATTACAAAGAAACCTGAAATGTGTACCTTAGCAACGCTATTACGTTTTAAAGCCATTATTTCGTGGTATTAACTCAAGATTTTGAAAAACAACCCTCTAAGTTCATAAGGTATGACATTTCATTTAAATAAACAGTATTCTGATCTTTGTAGAAATCTAAGCAGTTTTATGCTCATCTCTTTTTTTTAAATTTATTTTTGAAACCATTATTTTCATACCCGGCGTATAACGCATGCCTGTAAATTTCGATCTTATTTTCTTGTGTTAAAAGTGCACGTTATACGCCGAATTTAACGGTACGTATTATACCGTCAACAAGTTTCTTCAAATTAAAACACATCCCCAAATACCGCGATATGCAGCCAATAACGGACACATTCTAAGGCAAGCTCGGAAGAAAATAATAATACCGATAACATATTTGGCGAGATTTTTGAATTGGCGTTATATTTTGATTTGGCGATTGGTCCACGGTATAATATGAAAGCACTGAACAACTACAATGAATCGTATTTTCTCTTCGATACTTCTTAATGCAGTTTTACTGAACTATTCATTTGTTTGAACTGAATGAGATCCAATTTTTCATCAAAGTGCAGACACAATATGATCAAATCTTTAACATAGTGTTTTTATTTACATTAGATTCAAGTAAAAACATTTTTAAAAAATGACAAAGAACATAATCTTCGACAATATTCATTGGATTATGAAAATAACCACTCTGGGTTTACCTCACGTACCCTAAATCCGTTAAAAGGCGCAATAGCTGAATCTATTCTATTATGGGTTTGATAGAAATTAAACTAAACGTAATCCACTCCATTAGCTTAACCGGCAGTTAACTCCTTAGCGACTAGGAAGACGACAGTTTTAACGCATTAAGGATTCTCTGTGATATTCTGGCTGGCGAATAAGGGAGATTATAGTTAAAATTAGAATGGTGCAAGATACCAGCTCTACCAGATATATTCCAATAATACAGTTTATATGCAATGAAAATAAATTTAAAGATATCCGAGAAAAAGAAGCTAAAAGCTATTTACGGTAATCCTCTGTAAAACTGTACAGAATTAGGAAGCTTAATCATCAATAGGAATTGAATAAATTAAAACGACATATATAAATCAAGAGTACAGTGATATACGTTTAATACTAAAACACTTAAGACGAAATATCGGTGAGCAGGAAATAATACTACGGTCCCGACAAACTACTATGTATTTTCATGCATTTTTTCTTTTAACACGAAACGAAACTTAACTACTACTTAATCGGAAGAATTCGCTGCAGTAGATGATGATAATGCATGCACAGCCCCAATTATGGCAGATAGAGACATTTTGGAGTTTGTTCAAATCTCAAAAATTATTATTGATGCAGATTCCGACAACGAAATGAATAAAGTAATTCCTGTTCCTACGTCATCCGAAATGAGAAACATCGTGAAAAGTATGTAAATTTATTTAGATGCTCATACCAATGGCGAAATAAACGACATCAAACAATTTATTGGCAATTTTGTGCTAAAAAGGACAATGCAAAGAATCATTGATCATCAGATCATTTTCCAAAAACTCAATAAATGCTTTGTTTCTCAAAAACTTTGTACATTTTGCATTAAATCTTTTAATCTCTTTGTGAATGTTTTAACTTCATTGAATTTTATAAGATACATATGTATGCAAATAAAATGGACTGTAATAAGCTTAATGTTGTTGAATATATGGGGGGTTGTAATATTCTTCAACACAAAAAAATATTTCAGTCTCTCACCCCACCCTCGGTTTCGTATTAACCTATTTTCACTGTACTTACTTTATCAACGTCGCCGCAACCAAATTTGAGCCACGCAAATCATGCCATTTTCCTCCAAAATCTAGACTAATTGGTTGTTCTTTTTCAATTAAAACATATACGAATCTTTTTGTTGTTTTGGTATCACGGCGTGACTCTCGCGGCGTAAGTTTTGCTGTGGTGACGCTGATATGTAGGTATCAAATAAAAAATATGCCTCTGAACATTACAAAACATCGTTAGCAAGCATTGAAAATGATGGAGGCATCCACAAAACCATCCTGATACAAGCATTCACATACATTATATGCATAAACTTTATAATAGCTCATTTAACTGGGGAATATATACCATAAGGATCCCAGATCTTTATGCTTATATTATCTGTTTCTTGGCATGCGCACAGTTTACACATTGTGCATGGATGATGAGTGAATCAGTATTTATTATCATTGCACTATAAAGCAGCATGAGAGCTATTGGCGACGGATCTCGTAATTTTGAACCTTGGTCTAGTTACAATGACGGAAGTTGAGCTGGCATCCTCTCTCCAAACCACCACAATATTTTTTTTTATTTCTAATGGGCTGCGGATTGGTGTTTTACCATTGCAGGTCTAGTAAAGAGTGTTTTTTTCCAGGTATAGAAGTTTAAGTTGGCATTCCTTTCCAAGATGGCGACCGATTTAATAGCTGTCAAGTGATTTATTCTCAGTTTGCTTTGGTAATTCATCATGAATAGACTCACGCCTCATAGAGATTCGTCGAATGGGCCTAAAACGAGATTGCCGTTGTTCCCGATTTTCATAAGCGAATTTTGTTTAGTGATGAAGCGCACTTCTGGTTGAATGGCTACGTCAACAAACAAAACTGCCGCATTTGGAGTGAAGCTAATCCACAAGTGTATGTCGAAACACCGTTACATCCAGAAAAACTGACTGTTTTGTGCGCTTTATGGGCGGATGGAATCATTGGTCAGTACTTCTTCAAAAACGATGAAGGCCACAACCTTACAGTCAATGGTGATCGGTATAGAGCCATGATTACTAACTTTTTCATTCCTGAATTGAACAATAATGATGTCCAGGAGCTGTGGTTCCAACAAGACAGCGCAACATGTCACACAGCTCGTGCCACAATCGATTTATTGAAATACACGTTTGGTGACCGCCTAATTTCACGTTTTGGACCTGTGAATTGGCCTCCAAGATCTTGTAATTTAACACCGCTAGACTACTTTCTGTGGGGCTATGTAAAGTCTCTGCGGATAAGCCACAAACGATTGACCATTTGGAAGACAATATTCGCCATGTTATTGCCGATATATGGCCACAAATGTTGGAAAAACTCATCGAAAATTAGACGTCCAGATTGGACTGCATCCGAGCCAGCCATGGCAGTCATATGCCAGAAATCATATTTAAAATGTAATGCCACAAGATTATCTTTCGAATAAAAATGATTCATGTCAATCGAATAATACATCGTTGTTTTATTGCAATTTAAAGTTCTATACCTCTAAAAAAACACCCTTTACATTCCCCGGAAACTGGTATCTCCCTTTACTGAGGCACCCTATAGGCAGATAACCATTCATCGCAATTAATTTTGACGCCCAGTTTACCCGCCAGAAGGACGCACCTGAGCTCTGACGATGCGAACCTGTACTAGGATTTAATTTTGCCGCTAGCACCTAAGCCAAACAGACACTTTAAGGATCTTTTACATGTAGTATTATCATACGACATGGCCGCTGTCGATTTTCAGCATCATGAAAATCCACCGACTTGGACCGGGGTCCAACCCGCAACCTTGGGTGCAGAAGGCCAGCGACAAACCAACCACGCCACCCTGCTAGATAGTCCGTAGCCGAAACCATTAGATTACCGCTACCTACCACATATTTTGCATAAAGTTTATAAAAATATATTAAAATTTCTGTAACGTTTCTTTTCTTGTACAATTAATTCTTTGCTTTTAAAGTAAATATGTTTTAATGGATTAAAGTAGATTGCATATATAAGACGGGAATTGTGTTTTATTCCTCGATTTCTTCTGAAACATTGCATTTGAAATTCGAGAGATACTACGGTTTCAATATTACATCATGTGGCGTATAGAGGACGATTCCACGTTTCATGCAGATTCCTTTATTCTTATACACTGCTGGACAATTGCTAAGGACGGAACACAAATTGCTATGTAGCATAACATTAAGCAAGACATGAGGCCTAGTAGGATAAAATATAGTTGCCACACTGTTCAGACATTAGAATAAAGAATATTTATTGTTCTGGAAAGTACAAAAGCTGTGAAACATCTGAAAGAAAAAAAAATGTTCATTTGATCTGCGTACGGAGAAATGGAACAATGCATCTAAAAGTCAGCAGGCACCTTAAAGAAACGTATCAGTACGGGATATGTCCACCGTGGAGTGTGATGCAAGATTCCACACGTCGTACCATACTTTGCACAACATTATCCAGCAGCTGTTGAGGCAATTTATCCCATTCCTCTGTGAGTGCACGGATGAGGGTGTTCTTGTTTGTTGGAGGATAGTTTCGACCAGCAACTTGCCTCCCCAAAGCATCCCACACATTTTCAATGGGGTTTAGATCTGGAGAACGCGCTGGCCATACGAGACGTTGAATACTCTCGCTGTCTAGACAATCCTGAACAGCGAGTGTTCGATGACATGTTGCGTTGTCGTCCATAAAAACAAATTTATCACCGACAGCACCACGGAAAAAACGAACATGAGGAAGTAGAACTTCATCAATGTATCGTTGGCCCGTCATAGTCCCATTCGCAACCACATGTAGGCGCGTGCGGCCATTGATCATGATGCCGGCCCACACCATGATACTGCATGTCGGATATCGGTCTTTTTCCTGGATATTTTCTGGACGATAAGCAGTACCACTCTCGCGCCAGATCAGTTGGCGTCTACAATCCGATGACAGACTAAACCTACTCTCATCTGAGAATAGTACGCATGCCCAGTCCTGTTCAGTCCAATTGTGAGGCTCACGACACCATTGCAAACAGGCAGTACGGTGCTGTCTGGTCAATGGGACACACACAACAGGTCTGCGTGCGTATAGTCCTCCTCCCCTCAAACGTCTGGCAACAGTTTTTCGGGAGATCTGCTTTCCTGAGGCAGCAAGAAACTGATTTGCCACCTGCTTAGCTGTGGTGCGCCTGTTCCTTTTTGCTGATAGAACGATATATCTGTCTTCTGCAGGCGTCGTACATCTAACACGACCTCCCCCGTGCCGTCTACTACACATCCCAGTAGTTTTAAATGACTTCCACAGCCGTGAAACAACGCTGTGAGCGATGCCGATCTCCCTGGCAACATCTGTTATTTTTCGCCCTTTTTCGATCTTTCCAATAATTCGGCCACGCATAAAATCATCTATGTGATGTCGGGAAAACATGCCAAAAATTTTAAGTTCGTCTATTAAATCTTTCCTGTAAAACTTTGACTTGAAACAACAACTGTCCACACGCGTCAAAACCTTTAAAGCTCTTATGAACGCTATCACGTGATGAACAGACGTGGAAAAAAATTTGCATACTCATACTTCTTCTTACTAATATCCCGCACTTATTCTAATTTTCCACATTTTGCTTCCTTTCATTTTGTGGTTGCTATGGATGATAGTGTTATCCGTCCTTAGCAATTGTCCAGCAGTGTGATTGAATTTTGTTAATCTAATATATAATACACATTTTTCCCTACAGCGATAAATTGAACAATAACTTTTTCAGTAGATTTTCTTTTTCTCTTTTTATTTGTATAAGTCGGCTTCACAACCTAACGCACACAATTTTTGGAAAAAAAACCCGGCCAACAAAATCAATTGCGTTTTGTTTAGAAAACATATTTTGGAACCTTTTTTTAACAACAGCAAAAATGAATAAAAAAATTACAACAGCATAAAATACGATCGCATTCAAATTATATCGAGTGTGTCAAGTTTGGCCTGTTTAACGCACTTGAATTATCTCGAGTCACACGTTAAAGGGTTAATACAATGCCTAAATACAATGTCTAAATTTTAACAACTCAGTTATAATTTTTAACCAAAAATCAAATTTATGTTGATTATAAATTAGTAAAGTTTATGAATATAATGGAATCATATTAAAATAATGATATATCAAGTAAGTAATTCTTTCTAATTCTAAGCAAAAATATCGTAAGTGCAAAAGATTTTTCAAAAGTTAAATTACATTTAAAAATGAAAGTATTAAGCAATGCGTAATTATATTAGGTTGGGGAAAAGAAATCCATTATTTTTTCGGTAGATGGCTGTTGTGTCAATATCTCGTTAAGTATCGATGAAACAATTTCAAATTTATGCTAGTTGTCAAGGTGACATTTCACGCTAAAAAAATTCTTTTGCTTTTTTTTGTTTGGTCAATTCAGTTGTGAGTTACAGGGTGTTAAAAATGGAAGTCATCAAAGAGAAAATTCGGTACATTTTACAGTTTTTCTTTGATAAACGCAAAAATGAAAGGCAGTGGGCTGAAATTTTGAATTGTGTTTATGATGCCGATACTGTAACAGCTAATTACGCGCAATTTTGGTTTCGTTGATTCCGTTCAGGCATTTTTGATGTTAAAGATGCACCTCACACACAGATAGGCCCGTTGTCGAAAATGTCGATAAAATCTCAGAAATAATCAAAGTTGACCGGCATGTTAGTAGTCGTAGCATTTTCCAAGAGCAAAATATCGACCATAAAACAGTTTTAAACCATTTGCCCAAAGTTAGAATAAAAAAAAAATTCGATGTTTGGATGCCACACCAATTAACACCAAAAAACATGATGGAGCGAATTTCCATCCACGAAGCCTTGGCCAAATGGAATGAAATCGACCCATTTCTTAAACGGATGGTGACTGAGTGTACGGCATGAGTATTATACGACAATATTTGCGAAAATTATTGGGGTCAAAGCGCAGTGAAGCAGCTCAAACTGTTGCCAAATCAGGACTAACGGCCAGGAAGGTTCTACTGTGTATTTGGTGGGACTGGAAATGAATAATTTATTATGACTTGCTTCCGTATGGCCAAACACTAAATTCAGATATCTACTGTCAACAACTGGACCGTTTGAAACTAGCGATTGACCAGAAACGGCCAGAATTGGCTAACAGAAGAGGTGTTGCGTTCCATCGGGAGAATGCCAGGCCACACACGTCTGTACTGACTATCCAGAAACTATTTGAGCTTGGTTGGGAAGTTTGAATGCATCCACCATATAGTCCGGACCTGGCACCAAGCGATTACCACCTTTTTATCGCATAGCAAAACTTTCTGTGTGATAAGAAATTGGGATCAAAGAAAATTGTGAAAATAGATTACTAGAGTTTTTCGCCAATAAGGACCAAGGCTTCTATGAGAGAGTCATTATAAGGTTACCGTTAAAATGGCAACAAAATACACAATAATATGGTCCATGTTTGACCCAAATCGGACAATCCGAAACATGCTAAATAAAATCTTGAATTTCATGAAAAAATAAAGGATTTCTTTTTCCCCAGCCTAATATAAATTGAAGTCTTAAAAATTGATGAGACTTAGACGTTGACTAATTACTTATATGATGCATATTTATTTTCAAACTACAACAAAATTTCAGTAGATTAATTAAAAATAATTGCTTGCAGTTTAAATATATTTAGAATAAAATCATCTTTATGGTATACTGTGCAGATGAAATACTAAAGTAGAAAGTCGAAAATAATTTAGAATAACATATCAGTAACAAAAACTTTTCAAAATATTATTAAATAGAATGTTATACTATGTATTTCGAAAAATGATTTATTGCAAGCTACAGCTGAACAAAACTCAAAAATAAATACAGAACAAGATGGGTTGAGATATATCCAGTTCCAATACATATCTGCTTCGTGTAACCTCAGACATGAAATTGAAATTGAAGCGATTTCATCTAAACTAAAAATTTACCCCAAAACATCTCCAAAACCCATCCTAGAAAAGATAACTATTTATGCTCAAATCCTCCCTATAAACCAAACACACCCTTGCAATCAGAACCACCCCACCAAAAAGTCAGAGAGAGAGAGAGAGAGAATTTAAAAAAAAAGAAGACTCACAAACACATTACAAACCCTTTCCAGACTCTTCTTTGGGTCATAATTCACATGGAAAAAAAAAAGCAGCATTCTGCCAGCAGCCGAAGCCTGCTGAAATTGTAACAGCCATTTTTCCAATAAATAGCCCCTCCATAAAACAAGACGATAACGCTAAGGAAAGCGTAGGCTAGAGTCTGTCATTTATCAAAACTATTTTTCTTTATATAAGATGACGCCATCTCACTTCCCTGCCACGGGGTTTTAAAAGAATGCAAAAGGGGTCGACTTGGAAGGGGGGAAGACTAAAAGTAGGAATGTTTTGAACGTTACCAGCGAGTTTTCCCCATGCATTAGAGGTATAAATGTTGAAGTAATTTATTTAAATGATCACTTTGGAGTAATTTATCAAAATACAAGGATTGTTACGGTTCGTGAATGTCGATAGGCCAACATGGATTCGATTTTTTTAGTAGGTGGTTGAGGTGGCTGTCATCATTTGTTATGGATTTAGATCATGCGGAAGCTTAAGATGGAAATGAGAATGGATTGTTTTGGAAAACAGTTAATTTTTCGATGAATCATGAGTTTTAAGTGATATTTAATCTTCGTTTGAAAAACTAAATGACTATGCAGTTAGTTGGGATTAAGTGGATTCTGAAAGAAAGCGAAAAAATGAGCTTCAGTCGATAAGGCATTGGATAAGTTTGTTTGTCAATAAAACCTATTGTTTGTCAATAAAAATGAATGTTTTTAATTAATATATATTTATTATACGAAAGAGTGACATTTTTTAAATTATTTATTTATTTTGTAGAAATAATTACTTTTTTGCGACTTGAAACATTTATTCGAACTGAAACTTAATACGTTTAAAAAAGATACGGGGCCCAAAATAGTCAAATTTATACGGCGAAAAAATCATAATTGCACAAATGAATTTACTACAGACAATTATCTATTATTACAAAAAATATTCAAACAAAACCATATTTACTCACTTCATAGTTTTTTTATAATAAGAGAATTAATATTTTTCAATTGTTCGTCGTTTTATATAATTATATTCAATTCCCTTTCAACGATTTTTTTAGTTTTACATATCGTGTTTGGCAGTTAAAATTTAATATATTCATTTAAGTAAATCATTTGCTATTACTATTTAACTGATGACGATTTCTTTGACTGATTTATTTAAACCACAATTTGTGAAAAATAGTTATCCCACGATTCGAATTTTACTTTGGATTTTGCAGTTATGGTTATCTGATATGTGTCTTATTTACAGTTTATGTGTAATAAAAGATGAGAGAGAAATGGGAGAAAATGTATGCTGTTTGAGGCTTAACTTTTTTATTTCTATTCATGGTCTAATCATGAAGCCAATAAATAAAATATTTTATTTTATGCCTAAAACTTACAAATTTTATGTAGACATTTTAAATTATAAATCAGATGAAAATTTTTTAAATATATAATTTATCTGGATGGTTAATACTTTAGTATTAACTTCTATTTATTTATTTTATGATAAAAATTGTAATATTCGCAAGCAACGTCGTCTCTTACATTATAATGGCGTTTCAAATGAAACTTGATGAAATATTGGTGATACAGCCAAGTTGGCATCATTTTTGGCGATCATATTGGCGACTTGTCGACAAAAAATCGAAACATAAAATATGATTTTTTTTAATTTAAAAAAAACCTTTCTCTCTCTCTCTCTGAAGAATTTTTCTTCCTAATATTTAAACATCTTTACCCAAATAGGAAATTCGAAATTTTATCTGAGTTTTACAATTATAACAACAAGTACAATTAGTTTAATGTGTGTTTTGAATTCAATGGAAAACACGTGTTTGTTTTTATCATGTGACTTCATGAATTGAGCCCATTATACCTTATGTATAAAACATTTATTACAACATCAAGAAAGGGCTTTTTTTATACATAGAGGTAAATAGCGTTTTCTTACGAATTTTGTATAGTTTCAGAAATATGCAAATTGGATTGATACAAACTGACACATTGTTTTACAGAAAATTTAAAAAATGCTTTACTAGCAGTATTTAAAATGTAATTACATTAACAGAATACAAAAGCTCTCTCTCTCTTTCTTTCCAATGAAACTAAAAAAAAACATCCCTTAACTATATTGTTATTTTAGTTCCTTTCTTAAAACTAAATTTTCACTTCTAGTTAAATTGCAACTCCCCCCCCGCCCCCCACAGATCACGTACTACAGCTGAATAAATTAAACAAGAACATGGTCTTTTTGTGTGAAATGATAACACCGGTTTAATTTAAAAGTATTTTATTTTGCCCCGCTGGAAAAATTCCCGTCTTCTCCTATATCATCTCCAGAATTAATAGCTTATAAGAAAAATACATCCGAAAAACAGATAAGTTCATTCCACGGTAATTAATTAAAATTTTGTATATTTTTATTAACTAATTGCTTAACTATTTGAAAGTGTTTGGGTGGATATAAAATCAAAATATCTCATTTTTTTTTCTAGAATGGTGAAGTCAAATTGATACAAATCTTATTAAGTCATAACAGTGTTTCTCATGCTGTGGCGAGCGACTCCAAAGGTGAGCGTGATAACTCTACGTGGGGGGCGCGAGCACATTAAAAAGTCGAAAACAAAAGATTATTCAGACAATTATTAAGGAACTGAAAAACAAACAAAATACATTCCGAAATAATAAGAAATAAATACACATTTACACTGATACAATACACATATGAATGTATCAGTATTGCACATTAATAATTATAATTATTATTTATAATTAATTTAGCAATACTAAGTTAAGAACAAGCTTAATAATTATCATTGACACCATGGGCTTGCCATATATAAAAATAAAAGCAAACATTAAGGGGACTTGGTACCCTACAAATCACAAATCTATCGTTTTTTTTATTTTCATTTAATCTTATTCTTGGCATTATTATCTTTCGATTGATATATCACTTGTGCATGTCGGAAAGTTAGAAGTTGAATAAAACTTCATTTGAAAACAAATTAGGCAATTCAGCCACACCCCCTTTTAGAATAAAAAAGCTAAAAATGCGTTATGATAAAAAAAAAAATCTATTTTATAAATAGAAATAATAACTATAAAAAAGAATGTGTAGTATTAAAAGCAGAATATTTCCGAGGCAATACAATAGTGTAATTTTTCTTCCTTGTGAAATGTGTGCATGTAAATTTTTAAATTAAGGCATTTTATATTAATAATTTTATAATTTCAGTTCTTATTCCTGATATATTTTTCATACAAATGTAATACTTTAATATTATAAGAAGAAAAACAGCTACAATTTCTGTCGTGACAAAAAAATTTTTTAAGTTTTTCTTGAGTTTTCTTGTGCAATTAGTGCTCTCTAACAGTTGATCATTTATAAAAATGTGTGGGTTGAAAACATATGAAAATGCAATTATTTTAAAGAAAAACATATAAGTAATATCTTAAAGTGGTATTTTAAGTTTAATTAAGCTTATAATAATTATTTTTTCAGAATTATAAACTTTAAAGTGGTTTTTCTTTGTTTGTGTTTTTCGAAACCTTAGTGCATTCAAAATGCTACTCCTTCGACAATTATTTACCAATCACTTCAATTTTTTCCTGCGTGTTAAAAATAAAGCATGTAATAAAATTAGGGATCCGTTTTGCTATAAACTGAATACTTTTTTTTAAAAAAAATAAAATGTAAGACATGTTGGCTTTTTCGTTGATTTTTAGCCTGTATATCAACATTTTATTTTTTTTTTCTCAAAAACGAATGAAGTTATTCTAAAATCAATCCCTGAAGTTGTTAAGAACATCCATAAGAATATTATAAAAAAATTTCAGGTCAAAAAATTAATTTTTACAAAAGGAGTAGGATTTTAAAAATTTTCCCAATTTTCTTCAAAAAAACTTAAATTTTTAAAATTGTGTGAATAATATATGAAAATGTTCATCTGGTAACATTTTCTTGAATAGAAACATTGTATAAAATGTTAAAATATAATTTTTAAATACGTAAATAAAGAAGTTTGCTCAAACGGTGCCAAGTCCCCTTAAAAAAACTTATCTTGATAATTTGTACGGTTTATAATTAATCTCATAAATATTGATTAAAAGATACGGGATTCGCTCCCTAATGTTGTCGTTTTCCATGTAGGTGTATTTATGTGATGTATTGAGGGAGGGGGGAGAAAAGGAATAAATAAGCAAATCCTTCACAAACACTGCCACGGTCCTTGTATTGCACCCCGGAGCCTTCGGAATAATTTTATGAATAGCAATGCACAGAAAAAATCTTACTTCGGAAAGACGTATATATACGCCCGAGGTAATTAATGCTTTGGCTGAGCGAGAAGTTTACATACGCCGGTGGCATTCAAGAGATTTAAGTCGTATTTCACTTTTGCATCAAAGTACAGAATTAGTGAATTCAATACGTTGTAACTGTATGGAAGGGGGTCGCGATGAAAACTATGAATATTCGGTCGCAAATATTAAAAGTTTGAGAAGCAATGCATTATAAGGGAAAAAAGCTACTGATTTTATTTATGAACTTCTCCTTTGGAGTTTTATATCAAATGGTATTGAAGGAATTATTGAATCTATTTATGCTCTAGCAATCTTTTTGTTGTAATAAATTAAATTTACTCAGCGCTTTTTACCTTAAACACACAAACGCATACGCGCACGCGCACACAAACTTAAATGTTCACTTCATTTTCAAACAATTTTCTTACTCATTTGTATTGATACTAATCCGGCTAGATGGCGTAGTTGGTTTGGCACTGCCTTTTACACCCAAATTTACGGGTACGATCCCGGCCCAAGTCGACAGATTTTCATGATGCAAAAAAAATCGACAGACTCCATATCGTATGATTATGCTGCTAGTAAAAGGTCCCTTGAGTGCCTGTTTGGCTTATGTGATCTCGACCAAATTAAATTCCTAGTACGGTTTCACACCGTCAGAGCTCATATGCCTCCCTCTGGGAAGGGAACTGGGAGTCAAAATTACTTGTGGTGATTGATATACCTACGGCTTTGTTGCCGAGTGGTAAAATATTCAAGCTTCCATACCACAGGTTCGAGGCTCTATCCTTGGGCTGGGCAAAGTTGACTCAGCTTTTCATCCCTACTGCAGTGGGTCGATAAATGAGTACCAAGCTTGCATGAGGACATAAACATTGGGGTCTCGTTTCAGACTCACCACCTGATCGGGACATCTGCTCATGCACCTCAGCGCCCAATGGTCACATACACTGAGACAAGCACAGTAGGCCTTGGCCCTCATGGGCTGTTGCGCCACTGAGTTTCTGTTGTCATTTGGTGTACCACCTATATCAGTGCTTCTCAAACTTTCGATTCAGAAACTTTCGATTTCGAATTTACAGTAATAATTTCCACCACGCCCCTCCCCTTTCTCCATACAATAACGCTGTATCAAATTCAGAAATACTGTGCTTTGGTGCTAAAGCTACAATACGACTTTAACCTCTTAAGTCCCACCGACGTATATAAACGTCTTGGTCAGCCAATGTTTAAATGGTCCGGACGTTTATATACGTCTTTCCGAAGTACGATCTTATCTGTGAACTTCTATCCACAGAATTATTCCGAAAGCTTTGTAATGCAATAAAATTAACTTGACAGTGTTTGCGAAGAATTTACATATTTCAGAGGATTTGTTTGTTTATTCCTCTTTTATCCCCCCCCCCTCCAATACATCTCATACGCGCGCCTACATGAAAAAACAGTGGCATTGGGGATTGAACCGTATATCTTTTAATCTCGGCAGTTAAGGGATTAATTACAAACCATACAGATTATCAAGATACGTGTTAATTTTTTGTATATACACAGTCCAGTCACATTAATGTGACCACCACGTACTTTCCACGTCAGAGTTAAATAACCAATCACAGAAGGCAGGTGGCAACACAGTGCAGTTGAGCGTATATAAAGGGTGTCTGAGGGCTTCGGAAAACATTTCAATCATTGGCGTAATGCAGAAACGAAGCGATTTATCCGACGTCCAAAAGGGCAGGATCATTGGCTTTCGGGCCAAGGGTGGAAGCATTTACGAAACGGCTGAGTTTGTGAACAGTTCGCATGCCACCGTGGTAAAAGTGTACCGTGCATGGCAAAATGGGACTGTTGAAAATCAGGGACGTGGCAAATGTGGTGCACCACGGGCCATAGATGACAGAGGCGAACGACGGTTGCGGAGATGCGTTCGGGCAGATAGACGGGCTACCGTTGAGCAACTGACCACCAAAATGAACCAAGGGGCTACCAAAAGTGTCTCCCAAACTACAATTCAGCGAACATTGCTGCGCCTGGGCCTCCGAAGCAGACGCCTGGTTCGTGCATCTATGCTGACTACTGTTCATCGACGACGAAGGCTAGAATTTGCACGCAAGTACAGCAGCTGAACGTCCACTGAGTGGCGATAGGTAGCGTTTTCAGATGAATCGCGTTTTATGCTCCATCGGACAGATGGACGTTGGCGTATAAGGCGTGAAACCTCTGAAAGGAACCACCCTGCAACCATTGCCGGAACGGTCCAAGCTGGAGGCGGGAGCATTATGATCTGGGGAATGTTTTCCTGGCATTCTCTGGGTTCACTGATCATTGTGGAAGGCACGATGGATCAATACAGGTATGCATCTGTCCTTGCGGACCATGTCCACCCCTACATGCGCATTGTTTTTCCTCAGGGTGATGGCACCTTCCAGCAGGACAATGCGAGGTGCCATACAGCTGCCAGTGTACGTGCGTGGTTCGAAGAGCACCAGGATGAGTTTCCCGTCCTCCCCTGGCCAGCAAACTCACCTGACTTAAACCTAATCGAGCATCTGTGAGACCATCTCGATCGAGTTGTTCGCGCCATGGATCCTCAACCACGTAATCTTGAGCAGCTGGCCACGGCATTAGAGTCGGCATGGCTCAACATTCCAGAGAACACCTTCAGGGACCTAAGTGACTCTCTTCCTGCACGTCTCGCAGCAGTCCGCTGTGCGAAAGGTGGTTATTCTGGCTTTTGACAGATGGTCACATTAATGTGACTGGACTGTGTAATTGTATATATGACAAGCCCATGGAGTCACTGGTAATTATTAAACTAGTTCTTAACCTACGTAAATGTTTTCTTTTATTGTGTCAGAATGTATTTTGTTTGTTTTCTTTCAATAAATTAATAATTTTTTTAAATAATCTTTTGTTTTCGACTTCAGCGGTACTAGGCTCGACCTCATGAAGCGGTGGTCACGAGTTCGTGACCTTGGCCACTACTGAGACCACATTTATCTTGTCAAAACGGTATTACAGGACGGAAATCTTCATTATTTTTAAGCATTGCGGATGTGATTTTCATTCATTTCATTCTCTTAAGAAATTGCATTTTTATTATATTAATTTAATTTATATTTTAAACATATAACTTTTTTAAAAGAAATTGTTTAATCTTTCTTGTGGCATTATGTATGCATTTCTAATTTTATTCAAGCTGTTAATTTAAAATTCATGAATTTCATATTAATGTCAAATAAGCGATATTTAATGTGTATACATATTCAAGCGCCGAAACTAAAAATGTAAATAATATATCTGAAAATGTATACACTCTAGTCTGGGTCATCTTTCATACAGCTTTGAACTAAATAAAGTACTTTATATCATCGTTCACAATTTTTGAATAACATGAAATACATTCTCATTTTACTATATAAATCGCATCCATTTTGTACAGTTTATTTTATAAAGTTTTAGGAAGAATAGCAGTGTAAAAAAGAGTTGGGTGCATCTGATATGTAAAAAATAACTTCCTGTATTGTAATTTTTTTCCAAGCTGAGAGTAGCAGATCTCTATACATCCATACGTTTCCAGTGCATCTTCCAAAACAGTAGGAGGTCAAAAACAATATTTCAAACTTAGAGCGATACTTAAAAGCCCACCCTTCAAAAACGATACTCCAAACAATTCCATTCAAAACCTCTCATAAACCTCCCCAACCAGAGTCAGAAGCAAGACTTTTGGCATCAATTTCACGCAACGTCCAATTCCGATGCATCTCCATCATAAAAAAACCATTCTTTTTCCTCAGGTACACACACACAGTCTTCCAGCAACTTCTGAACCGCATAAGCGATTGCTCTTCGCAACACAATAGACTGCTACCTATACTTTATGACTGTATAAATGCCTAGAAGGCGCCTGACCCTACCTCAGGAAAATAACCTTCCAAAAAATACAAAAAAATCCAGTCATGCCCTGTGGATATTAATGGGTTTTGGAGTGGACCGAGCCTTGGGTTGTCTTACTTGATGGATGAGTCTCACACAGAGTTAAATCTTCGTCAAGAGCGCTGGTGGAGGGTATAGTCAGTACCTCGCATTAAAAGAATGGCAAGGGATCGCAAGGTGGCTACTCTGGAAAACCTATTTATTCAAAATCCTGGTTGTTAAAAAGGGATTTGAATGACGTTTCCAGTTTGTTTTTTCTTATACCCAGTTTTGGTTGATGGCAAGAGATAAGGCGTGCTTGTGTTCGTTTGGTGATAAATTACGATTTTTTTTGTTTGGATTGGTTTCCTGTTAGTTATAGAACAGGGAATGAGGTGTCAATGGAAGTTTACAACTAAACTCGTGATAAATGATGCACAGAACCGTTAAAGGTGGATCAGTTATATTCTTATCTATACCGTGAGAGATGAATATTTTTAGAGAAAAGCTGGGGTGTGTATTGATTTTGATGCTAAAGCGATGTCATGGTGTTTTTATCCTTTTGAATCTCCTTCAACACAGTCTATGTACCTTATTCGAGCAGTTTAATACGTTAAAGTAGTGTATATGTTACCGGTGCAGAAATCACAATTAATTTGCAGATTAACTAGATCAGGGGTATCCAACGCGCGGCCCGTCTTCAATAATTTTGTGGCCCACGAGATTCTTTACAACTTTACAAAATTTGACTATTTATTACATTATTTTTGTTTACAGATTTTTTTTTGGAAAAAAATAAATCCCATAACTGTGTGTGTGTTATTATTTCATCACGTTGCTTCTGTGCTACTGCGAATCTATTTTTCTTCTGTTTTCTAAATTGAAGTTTATCAAACATAAAACCGTGCTCAAACTTAACGCACGAAAATCTGGAACATCAATTACAATACGCAAATACACATGCATTGAGAACGATTTACAAAACCTAAGAGAAAGAGTTGAGAAACAATATCTCACTAAAAAACTCTAACTCAGTGCTTCTCAAACTTTCAATACTGGAGCCCCCCTTTTCAATCACAATTTTTATCGCGCCCCCCCTTATACATAATAATTTACTAAATGCAATAATAATGCACTTTTACGATAAAGCAACAATATTTATTATAAATCGTACAAATTCATGACATAAAAATTAAATTTTGTATATGTTACTTTTAAGCTTAAAAAAAAAAGTTAAGTAATAGGATAATTACTAAGTTATTTTTCCTTTCTCTGATTTTTAAATTGGAACATATTACAAAATGCGGTGGTTGATTAGAATACAAAATATAGATATCAGCTAAATATAGAAAATGAAATCAGAGGGTCAATTTCTAATCATAAGCATTCCTTTGAAAACTTTGCTCTGTAAGACAAGCCCATGGAAGTAGCTAATAATTATTAAACTTGTTCTTAATTTAGTATTAATTAATTAGTCATAAAATACTCTGTACACCACTCATACATTAAAAGCAGTGTTTCTCAAACTTTCAATACTGGCGACCCAATTTTCAATCATAATTTTTTGTCTCGCCCCCTGTACAACAATAATGTATTTACTGCAATAAAAATGCACTTTGAGAGAGACGCTAAAGTTACAATACGATTTTAATTATAAACCGTACAAATTAATACGATAAGTATATTAAATTTTGTGTATATATAACTTTTAATAATATATATATATTTTTTAAGAAAATTACTTAAAATATATATATATTACTTAGAATTGTGTTATTTTTCTTTCTCTAATTTTTAAATTGGAACAGATCGCAAAATGATGTATTTAAAGATTTATTTCCTTCAGCATTCATTTCTCAAAGTACAAATGTCATTAGAAAAATAGACTAGTCAATGTCGCTCTCTATCATATCCATCACATCTGGCATTATAGGGTACGTTTGCGTGAGTCTGGGCAACCTATCGGACGTCTGCGCAAAACATGTAAAAATGCTTTTCCTCGTACAATTCCAGTCAGTTTTGGTCGACTCGATACTCCTATAGCTACCGAATCTAGCTTGAATGTACATTTTTTAATTTCCACGTTAATTGTAATTCACGGTAATTAAGTATTTACGGCAGTAGATTAAAACAATATCATAAATACATTTTTAAGTTGTAAGCAAACATTCGACCATAATAAAGAATCAACAAGTACACAGACGAACGAGCATGGTTCCGAAAATTAAATCAAGGCGATCTTCTCAAAAATACTAAAATTTTGGATTTACCACCTTTGAAGAAAATGATGGAAAAAAAGCCCCAGCTCGATATGTGTTAAAACTTACAAATCTGTAGAACACCGTGTGAAAGTTGTTTTTAAAACATGTAAAATCATTTAGCTATGTTGGCAAAGAATTTTAAAAAGTATTTTCTGGATGAGGACAGCTTGGTAGCAAGTTACGAGTGGATTAGGGATCTATTTCAAGATACTCTCCAAAAGGGCTCTCAACTTCCGAAGAAGAAATCTTCATAGATTTCACATCCAGTGGAAAAATTAAAAAGCAATTTTTGTAATAAACCGCTTTTTGAATTTTGGGAAGAGATGGATGATGAATTTTCTGCACAGAAAACAAAAGCACTTCGCGAACTATTACCATTTTCAACATCCTACCTATGTTAAACCGGATTTTCTGCGGTGGCTGCTTTGAAGACAAAATATAGATCTCAGCTAAATATAGAAAAATAAGTCAGAGTGTCAATTTCTGATATTAAACCTTCCTTTGAAAAACTTTCCTCTACAAGACAAGCCCGTGGAAGTCCCTAATAATTATTAAACTTGTTCTTAATTTAGTAATAAGATTGATTGATTGATTGAATATTAACGTCGCACTGTTCAGCTGCACGAGGGCTTTTGACGACGGACCACGTAATTTTGAACCATGGTCAAGTGACGTGGATGACACCTGAGCTGGCACCCCTCTCTCCTAACTACCACACCACACCAACGGGAAAACGTTTCAACTCTTAACAGATTTAACGAGCATCGCTGCCCTACACGGCGGGTCTTTAGTGGTACTGGGCTCGAATTCGTGACAAGGCAAGCCACGATCCGATACCTATACCACTCGGCTACCGCGGCCAAATTCAGTAATAAGAAATTATTTATAAAATACCTTCTTCAGTACTCATACATCAAACGTATACTGGCTAAAACACCGACTCTTCGCACGAGTTCATTTTTTAAAAAAATAAAACATTATTCTTGATATAATAGCTGAACTGTAAGGAGAGTAAAACTGTGTGCACGACATTGTATACAAAAATGTAAAATGATTTTTTTTTTTTAGATAAATGCTATAATTGTAATAACTGTTTAAAAGAACTGTAATTTTAAACCTCACACAATTAGCATTTAGAATTAATGTTAAATTATGAAAAAAATATAAAAATTTCGATGAAGAATAATTGTGTTACTTTTTAACTTTTAAAGCGAGAAGACTTCAAAATGTTTTAACCCGGGAGCAGGCGCGTACTCGATACTAACATTAATGGTAGTGCGGGGGGACTCAGTTACCCCAATCATTTGTTTAGAATTACTTTTACTGTACACGATACAAATCGGAATTCTAGTGAATATTTTAATTTATAGAAAGTATACTTACCTTCTTTCAAGGACTATTAAATTCTTTTTGATGATTTGAGAAAAATCCAATAAAACTGAACTAAAATGATTCAAAAGTACAAGACCATAATAAAGGACGCAAATCAGACACTTTTCAATTATCCTACAGAAATGTTAAACCAATCAATTCTTTTCCAAATATCGCAAAACTCAATTATTTACAATTTCCCTAAGCGAAAAGCAAACGCATAAAAGATGGGAGGGAACTAATATTGAATAACCATACCATAAGATTGAAGGTCAATCAAATGATTAGCAAACGTACTGTGCAGCCTGGCTGATAAGGGGAATCATGACTTCCTTTTCTTTTTCTACAACTAATGTACAGTATTTCAATAATAATTACAGTGGTGAATTGTTTATCTTAGAATTTTTCTCAGGGTCTGGGTTTCGTTTTTTCTTTTAACGAGTAATATTTTATGTTAAAACGTAATAAAAAAATCTCTCATTGAGGAAATACAGCAAATAAAACAAAATGTTTTTTTTTCTTTAATTTGTTTTTGGGATCAAAGATAGCTATTTGATGACGGAAAAAAGCCAGATAATAAACATAAATTATGTCAGTGTTGTTGTGTGTATTTTTTTTATTATGGAAGAAAGCATTTTGTTTTACTTCTCTTTCCGGTTATTTTTTTAAAAAAAAAATCTTTAAATTTTCGATACGCTCGTGCCCCCCTTGTAGGGTCATCGCGCCCCCCCCCAGGGAGGCGCGCCCCACACTTTGAGAAACACTGCTCTAACTAAATAAATTAAACATTATTTAATCATTGCATTATTATTATTATATTATATATGTTTGTATACATGAAAAACAATGAAAACAATAATAATATATCAGTCTATTTAAAATTTTCACTTCTACAAATGTGTGTAATGGATCCAAATCTAATATAGAGAAATATATTTTTATATACGGCTCGCGGGATTGTAAAGTTCTTCCGAAGTGGCCCGCGAGGTCATTTGGTTTGGCCACCCCTGAGCTAGATAATCTGCACATTAACTCTTCCATGCGCTGATTTTTGACCAAAATAATGCGCTATGGGGGGAAAATTACAAATATTTTAGATAGACCTCACACAAAATTATAAGTATTAAACAAAAGCTGGTACATATTCATAATGTTACACACTTTTTCAAATAAAGGGCGCTCAAAATTTTAAGAAATAAGTGGTACGTATTTTGTACCATCACGCTTCAAGCAGCATGATAGTTCTGGAAACATGATTTTTTCCTCCCTAGGCACAATGGTAGCTTTAGCTAGTTATTTTATAGTTGGAAAACAAATGCACTTCTTCATCTTATACTGTTATTCATCCTATATATTAAAACATCTTCAATTTTTCCTGATATAATGTTGTAAGCTTAATTTTGGTTTAATCCTTATTTACCTAATGTTAGTTTTAATTTTAAATATTCTATTACATACATTATTTTATATATTTTACTTAGTTTTTATTTAGTCTACATATATAACAAATATATTAGTTGTATTTACTTTTCCCAGATGACGAGCTCATCCATGACTTTTGTGTAATTTTGTATATGTACTATTATTTATTAAATAGTATTATTATTTTTAAGAAAATGTAACTTGCAACAAATCTATGTTATAATCAATAGCATGTCCGTTATTGTGAGAAAATAAATAGAATGCATTTTGTATTTGTGAAAAAGATGGCCTTCAAAAGCGTGGTGGTACATTTTTTTGGACTTTCACATTTTCATACAAGCAATACACATGTCAGGCACTAATTATTGTAATATTGACTTATTTAGTTACATAATATATTGTAATTGTTGTATTGTATTGTATTGTAATATATTGTAATAATTATTTGTATCAAATATCACAAGAATCACTTTCATTTAAACTTAAAATAACACAACATAGTCACTTCCAAAATATACCGCTCAACTGAATCACAGCTGATCAAAAAATGAACTGCTGCACAAACCCATTTCACGCAATTAGCTTCGGACATCTGTTGGAAACTTAAATAACTGCTTAAATAACTCTGTGGTGGCTCAGAGAATGAATGTACTATCTAGCATCAATTTCTGAGGCATTCATACACATAGATGCGTTTTATGTACCACCACACAATAAACGTATAAGAATTGGTAGTACAATATATGTACCACCAAGCATGAAATAGTTAGCTAGGATGATCCATTAAAGTGCGAAAAATTGTTTTATTTCTCAAATTACCTAGAGAAATCGCACATTGCCAATTAAGCCCTCGTCAAAGCTACTTTTTTTTGTATCTAAAGAATCAAATAAATACAATCGCGCAATCAACATATTAGTTGATAGAATCAATCATCAATCACCTGAAAAACTACAATACAAAGAATCAAAGGGCTTAAAATATTTTTGCAATTAAAGAAATTGACATAATATTTATTTACTTTTCGATGTTTAAAGAATCACGTTAATATAATCAAGAAAACAACAAATTAGTTGATATAGTTTTTCAATTGATTGATGATTGTTCATAATACAATACGAACGGGTTAATACTTTTTTTTGTCATGGTTGCGATTGCTATATAGGTATATGCAACTGTGTATTACATTATTGGAACTTTTAAGAATTAATTTGTTTTCCCCAAAGATACTGTAGTCGTCGCAATTAAATTTATTAATAAATTAATTCAAGGAGTTTTTTGCAGAATACATTTACTAACTTTGTCAACTTGTTCCTTAATGTTTAGGATGTAATATTCTGGATTGACTCAACATTTTCAATCCAACTTCCTAACAGAAAAGACTTGAAAGTAACAAACTTTTGAGCTTTAACGATACGGAAATTTTTAATGTGAAGATTATTTAGTTAAAATGCAAAAAACTCTTGAATCTCCATTTTAAGAAGAGTTGGAAACCTCTCTCTCTATATATATATTGACAATGTTAAATTGGCTGTTTTCGATGTACCTTTTCTCAAAATCTGTTTTATGTACATGCTTGAAATTTTTCATACTATTAAA
Source organism: Trichonephila clavipes (assembly GCA_019973935.1). Taxonomy (NCBI): domain Eukaryota; kingdom Metazoa; phylum Arthropoda; class Arachnida; order Araneae; family Nephilidae; genus Trichonephila; species Trichonephila clavipes. The sequence goes on from BMAU01004340.1 coordinate 369,691, forward strand.
GTACACCTCTCTCATTATATTAAAATGAGCTTTTAGCTAATTTTGAATTTTTTAATAAATTAGGAAATATTTTATCAAACATTGCGAAATTTGACCCATTTTTTACTTAAAAAATTTCTAAAAATTAAATTTTTGAGTTTTTTACAAAAAGCTCACTATAAATAATTCATAAAAAATTTACATACCTCTGAAAAGTAGTTTCTCAGAAAAGGCACATCGCACATTAAAATTTACATTTTGAGATAAATTGATTTTAATGTATACAGTGAGACTTCTAATTGGCTAGGAAATAAAAAAATAAAAGGCTCAATTTAAAATAAAAGATACATGTTATGGTTTATATCAGTAGTTACACTTTTAAGCAAAAAAAAAGTAATTTGTTTACAATTTTCGCCATTAAAATGGGCGTGGACCAAATTCAACGATTATTTAAAAATGCGTTTTAAGGGCTTCTAAATACCCTAGAGGTTAAAGTAAGGTATTTTTAAAAAGGTTAAAATCTATACAATTTGAAAATGAAAAAATCTCAAATTGTCAAAAAAATAAGATTTTAGCTTTCCAACACTCCTTGACGGAGCAAATCAGTGAATCTGTTGGTTAGCTAGGTAATCTGTACATTAACAGCTTTCGAGCTTTAACGGTAGCATATAGATTCAGATCTAAAAATATAAAGATTGGAATATTCATTAATACACATTCAATGCCGAAATGAATTTATTTCATAAGAACCTTCAAAAAGACATAAAATGAAAAGCTATTTTTTGATAGAGTTAATTAAAAACTCTATTTAATTACTGTAGATTAATATAAAGAATATATATTATATTTTAATTAAGGTTTTTTTTTTCAAAACTGGTTACAATAAATTCCTTTGTTGCTCTCCTAGAGGATAATTTTCCAACTATGTCTGCCAACTATTACTCACTGTCTTTTTTTATTGACTTGATACGTCTACAGACAAACTAAAAGTGAAGACTGCACCTTCTACTTAGTGATATAGAGTAGATTTCCCTAATCAAATTACGGGATTTAGATACGATTTGCAAAGAGTCAAGGATTTCCCACAAAAAAAAGTTTATGAAGTACTACAAAATATTACAAATTATAAATTTTCTAAGACAATTAAAAAAAGTATTAAATTCCACTTATTGAAATTAACTTTTTTTACACTAGTGAACTCAATAAATCGAACCAAACCACCGCAGCTTTACCAACAACGTAGGCATTTACTTAAGGTATCCAACTACCCTAAAATCATGATTTTTTTTAATTGACAATTTTTCTATGGTTTTATTTTATAGGCCATCTCATTAGCTTTAAGAAAATACCAAATGCGTTATTTTCCATTCACTAGAACAAAAACTACAAGTGTTTTAGTAAAAGCAGGTGCCATAACTTTGCATAAGATGTCAAACTTTAAAATGCGTTTTACTCGAAATGTGTTTTTCCCCCTGTAACGTCACTTCTCGAAAACATCAACATCTAGTTGGCTTTCTTTGTGGACCCGACACCCACACGTGCATCTGCAGGTGCAACGCAACCCCTGTTTGACCCCCCGAGAAATCTAGCTCGTCGACCGGAAGATGAAAAGAGAGATGCTTTGAACTTGCACGAGAGCGGTGACCAACGAATCCTCCTCTCACAAAATATTGGACTCTAACAATCTATAATTAAATTTAATAACTTTAATGTATCATTTAGTAAATAATTTTCAATAGTTGTGACGTAAATAAATTCCATATTTTAATTAACCAAGAATACGCTACCGTTATTCTTTCAAACGTTACACCCCCTTCGAAAACCTCAAACGGTGACAGCGATTGTTTATAACGTTTTAAAACAATTTGCTGAAGTTTTTGTGTTTGCTCTGTATAATAGTAGATGTGGTTTTAGCCTTCAGATTTACCAATCACTGTTTTATTACAAAATTTACAGTTCGTTACGTGAATATAACCACTGTTTTTTTTAAGTAATTTTACATAATAACTAAAATAAAGTGCTCTAGTTTTTGTAAAAAATAAAATATTTCTTATACTGAAGATCATTTCAAAAATGAATAACATATCAACACATCAAAATTGAATATTTGTTCATAAACTTTTTGTACAGATTGGGCCTCGTTTATGTTATTTTTTGTTACTTTTTACCTATTTTTCCACATTTTAATAGTAATAATTTATTTTTCTCTTCTTAGTTTTCGCCTATTTTTCTTAAAATGTACTAAATAAATCTAAAAACCACAAAAAATCTCCATATTTCCATTTTTTTTAAAAAAACAATTGTCGCAAGTAATCGGACGTCTTAACCTTATAATTCCTTATTCTTCACCTTACTTAAAGTTCAAATACAGTTGGCAGCTGGAAGACACGAAAAACACATTTCTCAAGTGGCTGATTCCACAAACATCGATTGAACCTTCTTTTACTTTCATGAGATGGCATCTGCCAACTGGAAAACGAAATCTGACCCCCTCATCCTCAAACAATACCCTTCTCAAAGTGAACTCGTCAGGGGCCAGCGTCCCTAAGAAGTTCCACCGGAACAAAAAAATATTGGCGGAAATAGATGCCGTAAATAAAAAGCTCTGGCCAATTGAGAAGGACACTCCAAGTCTGTCCTGATACCACTTCCTTAAATAACTCGATTGGCATTTCTCTTTGAAAGGCAGAAACCGATGCCCCGAAAATATAAATTTGTTGTGTTGCTGCCTTTTGTGAAAAGAAGGGGATACTTTTTGTAGGTGGTCAGCAGTTTTGTTTGTTCTTTTATTCCGGGTTGATGTTTTGTTGTGGTGGTGAAAAAAGGATAAAAGAAAACATTCTGAAGTTCGTTCGAAAGAATCGATTGCTGGAAATGTTGCTGAAGCATCGGTTTTATGTTTTCTTTTTTGCACATGGTAAAAAAAATTAGGTTATTAAAGATGAGAAATATCTTTATTTCTAGATCAATGCACACATACGTATCGTCAATCCAATAACGAGCAGTATATTAATTTTAGAATTGAACTGCTACGTCATCTGTGTTCGATTTATCAAGCAACAAATAAAAGTTTAGAACTACATTCTTAGTACAAACCATTTTTATGATTTTGATACTTTATCAATTAATTAACGATCTATTTCTAACACTTTTTGTCAAATGAATAAATATTACTGTTTTCTCATATGATAGTCCAACCAGTCACATAGTTTCTTATTTCTCCGGATTACACTCGTAAAAATATTTTCAGCATAACAACTGTATCGTTTGCGATGTTAAAAGTTTTGGTGAAGTCGTTTTCGTTCTCATCGAATTATTTTTAAAAATGAACTTTAATTTGTATAATCTTACTCTAATTCAAAATTATTCAGTTCTAAAAATTCAAGTGTTGGAAATAGTTTCACATCAAAAAATTTTTTTAAAAAAAATAATGTAGGGTAACTTTTTACGATGTAGCTCATAATGATAAAAAAAAAAAGAGGAATAGTTCAACAAGATTGAAAGTCACGGAACTGGCAATCTGCCAAAGTAACAACAAAATGTGCTAGAAAACACAAACTTGGTAGTGAATGGAACTTCATATCTCAGAAGTGCATTAGCATATTACTACTTACAAACGGACAACAAAAAAAACACGTATTAGAATTTTAAATATTTTAATGGATTGCTCGATTCCATTAACGAAGGATGCAATAAAATACTACCTAATATGCAAAGATATATATATATTCATCCGAGATTGAACTCTATAAAAAATACGTAGATTCAATTTTCAAAAAAAAATTTACTAGAAGAGCATTAATTTTAGATTTATAACACACACACACAATTAAAAACTTTAATATATATAAATATATATTTTTATGAAGAAAAGTCGTTCTCTAATTATTATTATTATGAATAAGACTGCAATTCTAAGATTTTAACTCACAGAGGAATCTCTAAAATTAGGATTTTGATAGTACAATTTTTCTGCAAATCAGCATTAGTAAAAGAAAGAAATAAAATATTGGCACATTTTATAGAAAAATGCTTTAAAGTAGCTTTAGCAAAAAATTATGCTATCCTACAAGTCGTCGTTTACATAATTTTAATTTATCTGGATAAAAATTTTTACATAGTTCCATTCACAATACAGTACAAACGTCAGTGTTGATTAATTTCAAGTTGTTTAAAATCTTTCTTTTGAAATTTCATAGGCTGTAACTTCATAGAATTTTTTACAGAATATAGCATAATATATAATCAGTATTTTTTTTCTAGCATTTGAATAAAATATTGGTGGTTTTCATGAGTTTCTTACATTTGTCATGAAGTGATTATTGCTCAAAAATGACTTTTGATTCACCGTACTTAAAATCAACAACTTGTAGTGTACTTTCATAATATTGCATCATCATTACTCATAATGACGGATCATCCCTACTCATAGTAACGGATTCTTGATCCTTACGTCGTATTGGTTGTTATTTCTTCTATCTTCACAGAATTCCACTCTGACGAAGGGAGTATATAAACTCGAACTTAATTATTTGTTATGTTGGCTGGGGTAGAATAGCGTTAGCTATCTCCCTTATTGGGAGAAGCTCTTCTCTCTCCCTGGAAAATAAAATAATTCTTTACAAGCAAATTCTGCGTCCAACAATAACGTATGGGTCCCCCGTATGGGGGGCCGCGGCCCCGACCCACACAAAACGCATTCAAATCATTCAAAATAAAATTCTTAGAATCATTACTAACGCACATTGGTACGTTAGAAATAGTGTCATTCATCACGATTTACACATGGAGCCGATCGATAATTACATCACTAGAACTTCTAGAAATGTTTTTACTTCTATCCAAAATCACGACAACCCAGTAATTAAAGCACAAACACTTTTCACGTATCCTCACTCTAAACTAAATTTTGCTTACAAAACTACTAAATGGAATCTGCCCTTGAAACCGCCGTAATCACAACAAAAACACTTAATTGCTACACTTCACAACATTCAAATGTATTTGCCTCTCATCAGAACTGGAATCAGTGTTAAAGCTGGCTCCAGCTTCGTTACACCTGCTGTGTCGTCTGTAAGTTTCCCTTGGAGACTCCTTTCTTTTTCATTCCAGCTGCAACAACAACAAAAAAAATAGCAGCATTTTCCTTCCCACTGCGTTTTTGGTGCTCCTCGAACGCGTTTTGGGACTGTTAACCCCCCTTCCTGCGCTCTTCCATTCTCGCCCTCGTGACGTACTCTAGTTTCGTCTTCGTTCGGCCGTTTTCTTCCTCCAGCCTCCCCCTGCGGGGGAGTGATTTCAGATACTGGTCTTTCTTTCATCCTTTTCTCCGCGATTTTGGGTATAAGCGATTTATTTCGCTGGCTCCCGCCTCATTTAATTTTCGTTTGTTATGTTAGAAAATAAAGTTTATTTTTGTAAAATACTGCAATTTTACTTTGCCACTCAACACAATATGCCAAAAATGGTGACCCGTTCTTTGAATATAAAATTTAAAAAATTCTAATTAATTTTTTTTCCAACGTTGCCTGTGCCTTTCGTAAATATGGAGGATATTTCAGCGGTTAAAATTTCAGCTTTTGTTTCATCAGATCCTGCGCTATGGTTCGGGATGCTTGAATCGACCTTCGAATTGGCAGTTCCCAAGCCGATAACCGACGAACGCACTAAATATAATTATTGCGTAGCTCATTTATCTCCCGATGCGGCAATGGCAGTTCGAGACGTCATTCTTTCACCTGGGAGCATAAATCCTTATTCAAAATTGAAAGATGAATTTATTGCCCGATGCGGTGAAAGCAAAAGCCAGGAAATTCGCCGATTTTTAGCCGGAGAGCAGCTAGGAGATCGAAAGCCATCGGAATTATTTCGAGTGATGCAACGGCGATCAGAATCGCACAACGTGACTGATTCACTTCTTTTCGAATTACTTTTACAGCAGTTACCACCTAATGTGCAATCCACCCTTGCAAGTATTCAACCCCTTACAGCTCAAAAAGCTTCAGAAGTAGCTGATCGTATTTTAGAGGTAACACCTGTACAGGTAAGTGCTGTATCAAAATATTCCAGCGCCAATTCTGATGATAGTAGTGAATCAAAACTCCTCAAAGAGTTGAAACTTTTACGACAGGAAGTGAAAGAACTACGACGATCGAGAAGTTTTTCTGGAAATCGTTTCGATTCTCGCAATCGCGGAAAGAGTCCTAAGCCAAAAGCATCAAATTGATGTTGGTATCATAATAAATTTGCCACAAATGCAAGAAAATGTATTCAGCCTTGTTCTTTCCAGGAAAACTTGAACGGGCAGGAATAGCGGCGACGTATGCCTTGCCTTCGACTTCCTGTCGCCTTTTCGTTCGCGATCGTAAATCCAACATTTGTTTTCTAGTTGATACTGGAAGTGATTGCTCAATCCTTCCCCGGCAAATAAAACTCTAAAACAATCCTCTCCAGTTCAAACTTTTATTGCTGCAAATGGTACACCCATTCAAGTGTACGGGCGTAAATTAATGTCATTAGATTTAGGTTTAAGACGAAATTTTGTCTTTCCATTTTTTATTTGTAATGTGTCTAATGCTATTATTGGTGCAGATTTCTTACATTATTTTAATATAAAACCTGATTTAAGAAATCGTACTTTATTTGATGTTTCTACAAAATTAAATTGTCATTGTATTATTAGAAATTCTAATATTTTCTCTCAATTAAAACTCATGTTATTGATAATGATTTTTCTAAATTGTTGAATGATTTTCCTAATATTGTAAAACCACGTTGTGCAAACCAAACAGTTCACTATATTGATACTTTTGGACCATCTGTTTGTGCTAAACCCCGTGGCATGGCTCCAGACAGGTTAAAAATTGCGAAAATGGAATTTCAGCACATGTTGGATTTAGGCCACATGCGCCCATCCAGTAGTAATTATTCTTCCCATTGCATATGGTACCTAAAAAAGAAAGTAATGATTGGCGCCCTGTTGGCGATTTTAGAGCATTAAATGCTCAAACAAAAAAGGATAAATATCCGATTCCTAGCATTCTTGATTTTACAAGTGATCTACATGGGGCAAAAATATTTTCTCATATTGAACTTGTTAAAGCGTTTCACCAAATTCCGATTGCTTCCGAAGACATACATAAAACTGCTATTTGTACACCATTTGGTCTCTTCGAAAACACTCGAATGCAGTTTGGTTTGTGCAATGCGGCTAGCACTTTTCAAAGATTTATCGACGAAGTTACTCGTGGTTTGAAAGGTGTTTATGCTTTTATTGATGATAATTAATAAATTAATTGCATCTAAAAATGTTCAAGAACATACTGACAATATCCGTGCTCTTTTTGAAAGACTTGATTATCATGGCTTAACGATTAAACCTTCAAAATGTACTTTCGGAGTAGATAGTTTAAAATTTCTTGGATTTCAAGTTTCCAGTGAAGGAATTTCACCTCTTCCTGAACGAGTCAATGCTATTCAAAACTTTGCTAGACCTAACACTTTAACGCAATTACGTAGATTTTTAGGAATGTATAATTTTTATCGAAGATTCATTCCTAAAGTAGCCCACATTTTAGCACCCCTAATAAAATTTTTAGAAGGTCACACAAACAAAAAGAAACCATCTCGTCCTTCGAAAAATCCACAAACTCCTCTTGAATGGACTGAAGAAGCGGAAAATTCATTTACTGCTGCTAAAACAGCATTAGCTGATGCAACTTTTCTTAAGCATCCGATTCCTGGTGCTACTTTAAGTGTTTGGACCGATGCATCAAATTTCGCCATTGGTAGTTCCTTAATGCAACTTTCTAATAGTAACTGGGAACCAATAGCATTTTTATCTTTAAAGCTTTCTAAAACACAACAAAATTGGTCTACTTATGATCGAGAACTTTTGGCAATATATACTTCAATAAAAAAATTTAGACACATGCTTGAAGGTCGCGAATTTATTATATATACTGATCAAAAACCCCTAACATACGCTTTCAAGCAGAAACCAGATATAAATGTACCCCACGTCAACTAAGACATCTCGATTATATTTCACAATTTTCCACAGATATTCGCTATGTAGTTGGAACAGAAAACAAAGTTGCAGATGCATTATCAAAAGATTCTTCTATTAAAATAGAAAAACAATATTTTCCCCTTGAAGACGTTTCTTTATATTGTGATAAGTCACTTGAAACCCCTCGACCTTTCGTCTCTGAAAATCTCAGACAAGTGGTATTTCAAAATCTGCATTTTCTATCCCATCCTGGAATATCCGCTACAACTAATTTAATTTCTAAGCGTTTCTTTTGGCCAGGAATGAGAAAAGACATCAAAAATAGAGTTCGAGCTTGTGAAAAATGTCAGCGAGCAAAAGTATTCAAACATACCAAAGCTCCACTTAGCACATTAGCTCTACGCGATGCTCGATTTGCCCATATTCATATTGACTATATTGGGCACTATCCACCATCCAAAGGATATAAATATTGTCTTACCATCATAGATAGGTATACCAGGTGGCCTGAAGTTATTCCTACCGAAGACATGTTGGCAGAAACCACTGCTCGTGCACTTTTAAATGGTTGGATTTCTCGTTTCGGCACACCTGTTACGATTACAACTGATCAAGGAACAAATTTTGAGTCTTCTCTAATGCGAGAGCTTACAAAAATGATGGGTAGCCATAGAATCAATTCAGCTTCTTTCCATCCACAAAGTAATGGAATGATAGAACGATTCCACAGGCATCTCAAAAGTGCTATTATTGCCCATGAGGACACTGGTTGGATCGATATTTTGCCTATCGTATTGTTAGGATTACGTTCAGCAATGAAGAACGATTTAAAAGCAACAAGCTCTCAACTAGTTTATGGTAATACTTTACGTTTACCATCTGATCTCATATCTTCAGAATCTCTTCAAACGTCTGTGACACCCACCTATGTTTCGAAGTTAATTATCATGATGAGAAAACTTAGCCCAATATCCCCTGATTCTCGTAGTTGTACGAAGAGCTATGCACACCAATCATTAAGTACATGCACACACGTTTTTCTTAGAAATGACAAAATTCGACCCCTTTTAACTTCACCTTACACTGGACCTCATTTGGTTAAAAGTAGATCTGATAAAAATTTTGTAATTTGTATAAATAATAAAAATGTAACTGTCACTATAGAAAGATGCAAGCCAGCTTTTGAATTTCAGAAGATTTTAATTCACAAAAGGGTAGTTCAAACTTTGAACCACCTCTCACCAAGCAACAAATTGAAGATAAAACTGTTGTTGATAAAAATACCAGAACCACACGTTCTGGCAGGCACGTACATTTTCTCTCTCCTAAGAGATTAACTTACTAATTCAAATTCCTTCTTAGTAGTTTATATATGTATATCTATTATTGTATTGTATATATAAATAATTATATGTGTTATTGTGCAATTTATGTATTTTATAGTGCCTTATTTTTGTAAACAACAAACATTTTTTTATATTTGTATATTTTTTTATGCCGTTCCCTTCGTCACTGGGGGGAGATACTCTGTAGTGTACTTTCATAATATTGCATCATCATTACTCATAATGACGGATCATCCTTACTCATAGTAACGGATTCTTGATCCTTACGTCTTATTGGTTGTTATTTCTTCTATCTTCCCAGAATTCCACTCTGACGAAGGGAGTATATAAACTCGAACTTTATTATTTGTTATGTTGGAAAATAAAGTTTATTTTTGTAAAATACTGCACTTTTACTTTGCCACTCAACACAATACACCAAAAACTATTCAAAAAGGATATTTTACAAATATTATTTTTCCAAAAAAAGTTTTATTAACTCTTAATTCTTTAACTGCCACCGGCGTCTGTATAAGTCTCACTCAATTGGTGTATTAGTGCCACGAACGGACATATACGTCCTTCTGAAATGCGATCATATTCTCGGCACTTCTATCAGTAGATTATTTCGAAAACTTTGAAGTGCAATAAAATGGTATTGGCAGTATCTGCGAAGGATTAACTTATTTCAGACAAATAATTTATTTCTGCCTTTTCTTTCTTTTAAGGTATCCGACTACGTTCGGAACCGTGATTTTGTAAAGCTTATAAATGGATAATATTTAGGATATTTAGTGTCACTTAGATTATAAAACGTATATAAAATTGTTTTAAGAATATTAATGCAATAAAAAATTATTTAAGTACAATATTTTGACAAAAAATGAACACAGAATGACCAATTTCCAAAACATTCTCCTTTTATGAAAAATGCTTCAATTATAATAGTATTTTGCCTCTGACCTCTGTACAGAGGCTGAACAAGAAATTTTGTAATATATAACTTAGAATTGAATTTATCCATATTTTACTACAACAGAGGGGAGAAATTTTAAGAAAAAAACGCTGATAACTATTTCAATTAGTGATAACTCTGAAAATAATGTTAATTTTTCAAAATCCTTGTTCAGACTCTTAAGAGAAGTTTTTACTTCATATAAGCCATGTATTATTATTATAGAAGAATTCTTTATAAAAGGAGAACGTTTTGAAAAAAGGTTATTCTAAGTTAATTTTTTGCTAAAATATAGTATTTAAATAACTTTTTTTGTCGTAATGTCCTTAAAACAATTTTATACATGTATTCTAATCTAACTGACTCTAAATAACATGAAAATGATCCATTTATGAGCTTTTTTAAAATCACGGTTCCGAACGTAGTCGGATACCTTAACTCCAATACACCGCATACTCGTGCCTATGTGAAAAACGGTGGGTCTGGGGAGCAAAGCGAGTAACTTTTAAACAGTAATTAAGGGGATAAAAAGTATTTAAGAAATTTAATTCGAAACGTAATTACTTTTTAATAATATTCATGTAATTAAGGGGACAGTGGACTTTCAAAAACTTTTTTTTAATTATTAAGTAAGAGTAATGAAAATTTATGAGCATATACACTGGAATACAACTAGATCAACTATATCTTTAAAAAAAATTTCAATTAAAATTTTTTTTTTAAATTTAAAAAAATTAATAATTTTTAAATTTTTTCAAAACATTCCATGCGTTTCAATTTTTTATTTTTTGACTTCGTCTAACATTATTAATGTTTATTAGTACACGTTACACATAAGTGGGTATTATTTAGCAATTTCATGCACCGGTTAATTTTTTAAAAAAGTTTTTTGTTTATTTGCACTTAATTTTCTGTAAAATAACAGATTTTGTACACTAAAAATGAAATTTAACTATCTAAATAAAGTCAAAATTTTAAATGGATACCCAGATTTATTTATGTACTTATCAGTATTCTTCACGAGAAATTTCAAGCAATTTGCTCAAAAATTGAGACGCATGGAACATTTTAAAAGCACGTAAATCTGAAAAAACAAAGTTTTGAGAAAAAGTCATTTTAAAAATGTTTTTCCACTTACCTTTCATAATTGTTGTTCTGATATTATTAAGCATCCATTTTATTTAATAACAGACATATTTATACTAGATTATTTATTTACAAGCATAATTTGAAGAGAGAAAAAAATTTATAATAGAATGCATTGGTTTCACATGGTACAGTTTTTCGGTAAAATGTTTTCAATGTTAGTGCAAATAAATATTAATTTACTAAGAAAACATTTAAAATTTACCAGCACCATATGTTTCCCCTTCTTTTTAATGTTTTTGTAATTTTGGATGATTTAGCCAATTTATTGATTATTCTTTTCTTTCTCCAATCACTAGAATTCTTTTTTTTTTCACTCTGCGCTAAACGTCGTTTATCACGTTTATGCGAAATGTCCACAGATACAGAACTTAACTCATTGTGTTCAATAGCTAAACTATTGAAGCAGCCAAAATTATATCCACCTATGGCAGATATAACACCCATTTCAAGTCGCTTTTTAGAAACAAAAGTTTCTTTTGGGCAGTTTTTCCAAATAACACTATGGATGCTTTCGTTGGCATTCTGAGTTTTTCCCGCACTGCATCTTTCTAAAAGCTCATCGTTTACAAGCCTTTGATATACTGGAAGTATTTTTCCAGAACTTGTTCCGACAGCTTAGTTTTCATCAGTGAATGGGACATAGGGTTCTCATTTTTAGCCAATGCCCTCTGGTAAAAGCACCATGATGTTGAGCCAGTAGGGCATTTACTATGTTTTGGAGTTTTATCTGTAGATGAACAATGAAACAATGAAGCTAAAATTGCGCTTTTCATTTTTCTTACATCTGGCGCATTGTCTTTTATAGCTTTTCTATAAAAGTTAGTCAGTTTCACAATGGTGTTTTCTTTGAGGTTGCCCTCTTTCCGCCCACCAATAGTGATACCTTTATTCCGCCACTCTAAAATTTTGTTACGGAGTCCTGTGCCAAGCCTTTTTGCCACGTGGTTAATGCATTCTTCTTTTGCAATTTTTATGCAGTTACCATACACATTTAATGATGATAAATGTTGATAGGTCTTGGCATCACCATCTGACAAGATGCTCACATATCGCATACCACAATTTTTAATGGATCTTTTCCATAGAATTTCTGCAGCTTTAACCTCCATGGCATTAGAAGATCCTACATAATTTTCGCTGCATTCTTCTTGGTGGGATTTGTACCATATGGAGTACTCAGCACTATTTTCTCCCAAATCCCTTTTTGCGGTAGTGCATTCTGGGCAATATTTGGAAAGGATTTCGTAATCAATAATGAGCCCAGTCAAAATGTCGATAACGATTCCTATCCCATACAGTGACGAATGTCCCCGTTTCTGCCATGTTCCATCATATGAAACGGTGATGTCTATAACACCATTAGCAGTGCCGAGCAAATCTTCATGGTGTTTTCGGACTACTTTTCGGGAAATTTCAAGAATGTCTTCTTTGAAGCTACACTTTTCTTCATACAATTTGTGTAAACATTTTGAGAAAGTTTTCTTATCCATTGCATGAATACCAATAGCCATAGAGAAAAGTTCTAATGCTGCATGGCCTTTCCCAATCTTAAGAAAAGCTTCAACGAGCTTTTTATTTGCATCGAAACAATTGCTATCATCATCTCGAGGGCTGGAGAATACAGAATTAAATATTTTTCTGCAGCTTTTACATTTTAGCTCTATTTTTGTAGAAAAACCATAAGCACTATTACATTCGACATCCAATGAGCACATATCACATTCATCACATTTTGTGTTAGATAAAAGAGCAGACCACATATCATTATTCATCAAAACATATGTACTTTTCTCACTAGTACAAAAAGTTGATGTTGAAGGAAACATCTGAAGTTTGCTAAGACTTGCATTCAAATATTGTTCCTTTTCACCAACATGTGAACCTTCATCACTAATAGAGATTTCAGTATCCATAAGTGAATTTTCAGCAAGCAAAATATCAGAGTTTTTAGCACACATAGTAGAATCAGAATCACTTTGCATGTGATTTTTTCCCATCTCTTTTGTACTTTGGATGCACACAAACTCCTTCTTTTTGATGGCCTACCTTTAGGTTTTCGATAGCGCCGACTAATAGCATCCATTGTAAACAAATACAGAACAATTGTATATGTTTTTGAAGCTTTTTTTGTGGCTTTTAGATACAAAAATTTGATTCCGTAAAGATAAATATTACTAAGAAACAGACAGCAATCAAAGATGTGTAATTTTAAAAAGGCAATACTTTCGACTTATGAAAACAAGTGGAAGTAAACAAACAGCAATAAAGCAGTTAAAGGTTGCAGTTAAAATGCGCAGTTGTTAAAACACAAAAATATTAATTCTAATATTTAAAAAAAAACACTCAAAAAATGTTGACAACCTAAGCACATGCTTTTGTTTACATTTTTATTTCCATTTAAATTTTTTTAAATGCTTATAACTTTTTAATAAAATTATTTAGACACATGCGGTTTCTTGCATATGGTTCAGTGAACACACGAAGATCATAATTCACAAAAAAATTTTTTTCCATAATTTGGACGATTTTCGCCAATTTCAAAGTCCACCATCCCCTTAAACTGAAATGTTTGTAAAATATAATCCCAACTTAGCATATAAGTTGATTTTGTAATGTTTCTCTCGATAGGGTTTTATAACTGAGATGTGCTTTTTAATTAAACTTGTACCCCCCCTCCCCCGTTGTTTAAACTCTTCCCATATTAACAGTACAGAGACTGCCGCTCCCTCTGGCGTACAGAACAATCTTCAGTAATGGCCAAGTTTCGGAACTGTAAGGATCTACGAGCATGCGCTCCGATCCCTTTCAATTATATGCTAACTATTAGTTCTCTAGTTATGTATGTAAATGTTTGTTTTGCCTAATAAATGTGTTTAATTAACTAGTGGACTTTGTAAAGAACCCCTTCCCCGCGTGTCCCTTTATTACCTTGGGTCACATCCCCTCATAATTTGGCGCCCACCGCGTAATAAACTTTTATGTTTTGCCTATTTCATTGAATGAGTCAACTTCGTAGGAGAAAATAATTTTAAGAGATAAAAAGTAAAAGACAAAAAAACAATGCTTAATTTTGAAAGATCATTACTACATATTCTTGTTCAGTGCCCCCTAAAATTAATGGAGCAATATTCTAAACTTTTTTTAAACTTCACTAAATTTTTAATTTAAAAAAATAATAAATTGATTTCGAAACATGTAAGAAAAAAAATTTTATATTTATGAAATGCAAAAAATTTATAACTTTTTGATTTATATTACTTATATTATTTTATACTGATAGTACCACTAAAATTATAATAAACATAACTTGAATAACTTGACTATATATTTATAGCATATAGCTGGTCAAACTTTTATCCGGTTAAGCACCTTGCTATTTTTCTCGTTATAAACAGAAACCTAAAACTTAACTTGGAAGAAAGTCTCTGAAGTTTATGCATACACAACTTAACTGCTAAATATTAATTCAAGGTAACAAAATATGCAAAACGACATTTACTATTTTATAAATGAGAATTCCTGGAGCAAAAAAGCGAATTCAAATTAAACTGAATTCTACAGGCTTAGTAATGAAATGTAGCATTAAACATCTCTTAAGGTCCCAACCTTCCCCTATTTTTATAAATATTCCTATGCAATAAATATGAACTTCTTTATAAAATAATAGAAAAGACAAACGAAAAGAAAAGTAAAATAGAAAGCATTAATGACCAGAGAAAAACAGGATAACACAAAAAAATATATAGTTAATGGAAATCAACAGGGTGAGTTTTATTCTGTATTAATTTGCTAATAATAAAAAGAAAACCCTTTTACAATTTAAAAAAAATGCAATTAAAATTGCATTTTACATATCTTATCATTAGAAAACATGCAATTTAAATTATTCTTAAAATTTCAATCTATGTTAAGTAGAATTACCATCTAAATTTGAGGGGGAAAAAGCAAAAGTAATTAGTTTGCATTGTTTTATGCACACAACTCACATATTATTACCGTTGTCCTAATTATAAATCTATGCTTTCAGAAATTAAAAGAATAGTTATCTTTTTATCAAAATCTGGTCAAAATTTTCTTTCGTTACATGTATATCTCTTTCCACACACACGAATACACACTTTATATGTCTGTGTCTGGGCAAAGATTAATCTCTTGAAGTTAAAATAAAGAGTTTGCCTTCATACTCTTTAATAGTAACAGCTTTATAGCAATAAATTTTCATTATCTTTGTGAGCTGCTAATTCTTAATATGGCCATAGGGCGCACCCAGTTCATTAAGCACATATAAAAGGCGTGAAGAAAATTATAACACGCAACTTCATTCTCAGTTGATACATTTTTAATGTTGATACCGGAAAACTGCACATATAAAAAAGGTAATAACTCAACAAACAAGGTTACAGTCTAATATGATAAGTAATACATGGGACGTTACCACTAGATTTTAGTAGATAAGTACACATATCAGCAGTGTAAGACCTGGATCGGAATCTTAAGTAATTAATTTCAGTGTTTTTCCCCCCAGAATTTTTTAGAATCTTGTTTCTTTTTTTTTCTTCTTCTTCGTGATAATTACGTTTCAGTTATATTATTGTACTAGACCAACTTTTTGGGCAGAGTGCCGCTACCTGATAAACAAAAATTATGCGTGCCCCACTTTCGGCTTTTCCTACAAACAAACAAAAATATATGAAAAGCTGAAAAAACTTTACTTATAAGATTTACTGGATTTTTAAGTAAATAGCACATTTTTTTTACGCAAAAGCCTAAGTATTTAAAATTTTAAAAAATTATAATAAATGAGTAAAAAGTACAAACTTTTTATAGGTTTAGGCTCCAAAATCGAAACAAAAAAAGCAAGTTTTTTCAAAAAGAAGATATACGACAAACTTGGGTAGAACAAATGCAATTTTTCCTTGTAACCTAAATTATTTAAGGTATCCCGACTACGTTCGGAACCGTGATTTTAAAAAAGTGCATAAATGGATAATTTTCATGATATTTAGTGCCACTCAGATTAGAATTCATGCATAAAATTGTTTTAAGGACATTTTGACAAAAAAAATTTATTTAAATATAATATTTTGGCAAAAAATTAACTTAGAATATTCTTTTTTCCAAATGTTCTCCTTTTGTGAAAAATGGGTCTATTATAATAATATTTTGCCTGGATATATAGCTCAGACCTCTCTACAGAGGCTCAACTAGAATTTTTGAAAAATTCACATTATTTTCAGAGTTCCCACCAATTGAATTAATTATTGGCGTTTTTTTCTTAAAACTGCTCTCTCTGTTGTAGTAAAATATGAATAAACCCACTTCTAAGTTATATATTTCAAAAATTCTAGTTGAGAATCTGAACAGAGACCTGAGCTATATACAGGCAAAATATTATTCTAATAGAAACATTTTTCACAAAAGGAGAACATTTAGAAAATAGATTATTCTAAATCAATTTTTTGCCAAAATATTGTATTTAAATAAATTTTTTTTGTCAAAATGGCCTTAAAATAATTTTATGCATATATTCTAATCTAAATGACAGTAAATATGATGAAAATTATCCATTTATATGCTTTTGAAAATCACGATTCCGAACGTAGTCGGATACCTTAAATACACCAATAACATCGGCAAAAAGAGCTAATTATCATAGCCAATCTTCCTTCTTGAGTAAATAGCACTCATTGGGCAATTCCTTGTTTCTTTCAGATATTTTAAAATACGTTCCCTTAATTTCCAAAATCTCGCGATAGCCAGGTTAGATCTCTTTTAGATAGCCACAGCACACAGCAATGAAGGAGTGATTCTACGCGATAATTTTCTATTGTATCTCAATTAAGGCTATCTTGGGCTAATGTTAAAAAATAGGAGCCAAATTTGTGGAATAATTTTTCAGGTATAAAAGTACTCAAACATTAATATTATATTCTGGCTAATCTATCCCGTAGAGAATCACTTATTTTATCATACTACTCACATTTTTTCCGAGTTGACACATTTTTTTCTTTAATAAAATGTGTTTCGCATTTTTTTTCCTGTACCGTACTTTTAAATGAGTTATCCCTTCACATGTTAAAAGGAAAAACTAGTTATTTATGAAATATTTTAAAATTTTAAAAGCACTGTGTTTTTTAACAAGAAAAATGAGTTACAATGTCACAAATTTTATAAAAATTGAGGCATTTTTTTCTGTCCAAAACTGTGCTCCGCGTCAAGTTCACGATCTCGTACATATGGCGAAAACAGCCTTAAGTGTATTTAAAATATTTTTTCTTTGGCTGAGACAAATGCATTTCTATAAAATTGTAAAAAGAAAGTTATTTACTGTCTTTTCAATTTTTTAAAAAAATTTTCAATTTGTATTCACGTGCCACTGTTAGAATTCCAACGTGCTACATTGTGACCACCCGCCGTACCACACTGTGGCACGCGTGCCACGGCTTGGCCACCCCTGTACTAGACATGACCCACCCATTTCTCTGGATGTTCCTTGACGTTGTACAAATGTAAATAGTTTTGAAGTTATTGATATCTAGGTTTTAGCATTAAGCCTAATTTTGTACTAAAATCATTCTTATAGCCTTCAGTTTTTGATTTAAAAAGCAGGGCTTGAATCTCTGAAACAGAAATGAATTAATATTTTATGCCCCCAAAATTCCCTTTGAGTCGGTTTCCGCACAACGCATTTTTAGAGGATCTCAACTGAACATAAGAAACATGTTTTCCACATTTCAAGTCAATAGAGGAGAGTATTTTTTAACCATTTATCTACCGCATTATGATTCACTGCAGTTTTTTTCATGCAATATTTTTTTGGATCACTACATTGAAACTTAAAGGATGTGCATAAACAAATAATCAACTTTGAGAAATATAATTCGTTAGAGCTAATAATTTAATTAAAGATATTCTACCGTAAAATTAATTATATACACTGTTTACTTAAAATAAATAGTCAAATCATTTTCTAAGGTCTTCATTAATATACAAAAAAAAGACACTTAAATTTTGACAACTATTTTTTCGGGACAAAAATGATTATCTTCGCAATTCGCTGAAAACGCAATTTCTGCTATAAAACTACTCGCCTTTCCCGCTAAAATACTCATCATAGATCCCGTGCTGCCATATATCGCGGAAGAGTGGATTTCAAAGAATTGTTCTGCTTATAGACAGAATATACGAAAAAATGGTTATTGCATGTAATTTTAAAGTGAGTGGTACTTATAAGTACCGTAGGTAGATAAAGGGTAAAATCTAAAATACACCTGTAAATCCCCTTGAGAGTTGATTTCCGCAAAACCGTTCTTAGTCGATTTCTACACAACAAAAGAAACATGGTTGCCAAATTGGATAAGGAAAAGAAGTGGGAAGTCCCTGACCACTCCCAGGGAGTTCTCTCTCAATATTGGGGTGGAAATGAGCAAAATCGTAATGTCACCTGTGTGGTACTCAAAGCTAAGGTTAACGAGAGACGCGTAAAAATTTAGTCCTTAGCCTCGATGAATTTCGTGGGCCTTGATTTGATGTTACTTTCGATTAGATAGCAAAAGTAATAACAGATAATAATACATTTTCTGTCGTGAATGTAATTTGAAAGATGTATATCACTATAGATTATATAAATTCTTAAGGTATCAGACTAAGTTCGGAACCATGATTTTAAAAAAGCGCATAAATGGATAATTTACACGATATTTAGTGTCACTTAGATTAGAATACATGCATAAAATTGTTTCAAGGACATTTTGACAAAAAAAATTATTTAAATACAATATTTTGGCAAAAAATTAACTTAGAATGACCTTTTTTCAAAATGTTCTCCTTTTGTCAAAAATGAGTCTATCATAATAATATTTTGCCTGTATATAGCACAGACCTCTGTACATAGGCTTAACTATGATTTTTGAAAAATTCACATTATTTTCAGAGTTACCACCAATTGAAATAATTATCGGCGTTTTTTTTTTTTTTTTTTAATTTTTTGCCTCTGTTGGCGTAACACATGGATAAACCCACTTCTAAGTTACATATTTCAAAAATTCTAGTTCAGCCTTCGTAGAGAGGTCTGAGCTATATACAGGAAAAATATTATTATAATAGAAGCATTTTTCACAAAAGGAGAATAGTTCGAAAATGGGTCATTCTATGTTCATTTTTTGTCAAAATATTGTATTTAAATTATTTTTTATTGTAATAATATTCTGTAAACAATTTTATATACATTTTCTAATCACTAAATATTATCAATATTATTCATTTATACGCTTTTTCAAAGTCACGGTTCCGAACGTAGTCGGATACCTTAAGGTATCTGACAACGTTTGTAATCGTGATTTTAAAAAAGCGTACAAATGTCTTCTTATATATGTATTAATATATTTAAAGTCAACTCTGAATCAGAATATACATATAAAATTATTTTAAGAAAATTACTGTACAAACATTGCTTAAATGCAGTTTTTTTTTTTTGGTAAAAAATGAAGAAAAAGTATGTGATACTTACTCCTTTTGTGAAAAATAATTCTGTAACAAAAACATTTTATTTAAACCAAAAAAAAAAAAAAATTTCTTTACAGAGCATAAACTAGATTTTTTTTTGAAAATTTACATAATTTTCAGAGTTTTTATTAATTGAAATAATAGCCAGCGTTTATTTTATAAATATTTCTCTACTATGATATATTAAAATATGATGAATAAATCCACTTTCCACTGATATATTACAAAAATACTAGTTCGGGTGCTGTATAGAAGTCTTAGCTATGTACAGAGAGACCAAATTTTTTTTTATAGAAACATTTTTCATAAAAGGAGAATGATTTGAAAACATGTCATTTTATCTCGATTTTAGTCAAAAAAGTTGCATTTAAATAAATATGTTTCGTAATAATATTCTTGAAACAATTTAATATATATGTTACCATTAAAGTGTGAAATCCGTTATTTCATAAAATAAATAGGTATTTCATGAAATAACTAGACAAGCCAGTTAAAGTAATAAAACTATTGAATTCTACAATTTAAATAAGTATTCTATAGAATAACGATTATTTAATAGTTAAAGTATGAAATACGGCAGTCGAAAGTTCTTTGAAACGGTTCTTTCTGCTTCTAGTCAGTTTCCAGCTACGAAAATAAAATTCCTTTTCAAATCTTATTCCAAGACAACAACACTATAGTTCGTATTCAAGTTCCTGGAGTTGAAAGAGGAAGAGGAGATGCTAGATTTATTATGCAAAATACAGGGAAAGGATTTTTCCGATTAGGAACAAGAAATGACTAAATAAAACAACTGTACTTTAGATCTCAGTTCAGTATAAGAGAGCGAGAATTATTTTCCATTGAAGAAATTCCGAATATTGACACGACGCTGCGATTTGTTGCAATAGCTCTAAGTTGTGGCACTGGATAAGGATTTAAACAGTGCTCGTGTAAAAAAATGTGTAATAGTAAAAAGTGGGTTTGTTTAAAAAATAATATGCAATGCAGTTCAAAGTGTCATCACATTAATCCTTGCTTTTATAAATAACGAAAAGTAAAATGGAAGTATTTTTCAAAATTTTTAAATTAATATTTTCTTTGAATTTTATTTGAAAAAAGTTTACAAAATGCTTTTATGAAAAAACAGTTTTTCTTTTTTTTCCAGCATGTATTTTTTTATAATGATTAAATATAATTATTTCTGCATCATATTTTTTTCCTTTTTGTTTCACTAATGTTAGCAATATGAGCAATAATAAATTATAACATCTGCTTTTCCGTATTATTTATCAACTAATCATCAGCAATATGAATAAAATGTATTTTATCCATACCTGTTTATGATCAATTAATTTATAAAATACCTTTGAAATTGTTTTATTTTCCCCTTTAATGGTCTATATCATCAGTAATTTCATATAATAACTAGGTAAAGTATGAAGTTTTTCATCTGCTATATACTTTAACTCACTTGTCTAATTATTTCACGAAATATCTAATTATTCATGAAATTACTGAATAATACACTTTAACGGTAACATATATATTCTATTTCAGGCGATATCAAATATCAAAAACATAAATAAATTATTTTATGATCCTTTTCAAAATCCCAGTTCCAGAAAGTAGTCGGATACCTTAAGAGTTAAATAATTACAATAATTTCTTTTAAATGTCTTTTTCGATTTATAATGATATACATTACTTGCACATCGAATGCATAACATAATTATTTCCATCTCCATTCTGCATCCAATTTCAATTCCTAAAATAGATAGAATTCTGCAAATTCCCATCCCCAAAACACACACACACACACATCTCAAAGTTTCCTTGATATAATAAGTCTTTTTCCGGAGTAAGTCTTATTATATCAAGGAAGAAGATTTAAAAAGTGAAAGCCACCGTTTCGAGAACAGCAAAATTAGTCAATTGCACTTTTTTTTCTCTCTCCAACTTCTCCTTCAACAATTCTCTTCCCTTTTGTAGGGATATCTCTCGGTTTCTTCCCTCCCTCCCTTCACCGGTACACCTTTCACGGAGAAATCCCTTTTTTATTTAGTTTTTTCCTTTTCTTTTACTTTACTTTGTAACGAAGTTTGACCTTGTTAAGAAGAAGAAAGAATAGTCTGGAAGACAGGGCCAATAAAAGATGACGAGACATAAGACGAACTAGGGAAAAAAGAAATTTCTTCCACCGACTTTTTAAAAAGAAATTGGCAGTGAACAAGTTATAGTGTCGGAGGTGTTAACAAGAATACAAGAGTAGAGTGCATTTGAGTAGGGTTGAGGCTTTTATTTAATACGATAGGGTTTGAATTAATGATTAAACTGACTTGGTTGAAAACTTATTTTTAATTCGGCATGTTTAATTCCGTTTTTCTTTCGTCATTCCAACGTAATGTTCAATTAGCTAATTAAACTTCATTAAGTTAATAAACATTGATTTCTTTCGGCTCGGGTAAGATTTAAAAGGTTAATTTCTTCTTTTTCTTAATGAGACATTTCTGGTTGAGTGGATTTAATCCGTGGTATTATGTTTAGACTGAGGCATTACATTATATGCTACAATGAATCTGAAGCTGTATTATTTTGTATCCAAGTCATGGCATTGCGTCAGCTACATACTAATAAAAGTTATATTAGAGAGAATATAATTACTTTTTTAGTGCACCATCAAATGCTTGTCGTCTATCTTCTATACTTTATTATATTTAAAGATGCAGTTAATGCAAGTCATTATTCTATTTACATAAACAACGTCGGTAAATTAATGTAAAATTTTTGGAAGAATTAAAAACTGATATAACCCCAAATCAAAAATGAAACAATAAAAATAAGATTAACTTATCTCTACATTTAGTTTCATGTAAAACAGATGTAGAGAAACATTATTAGTCATTATATTATGACTGGTAATGGTTCTGGCCAATCAGAAGCCGTCCTCTGGTATCAAGGACTTGCCACTCTATCAGGATCTCTAAACAATTTCCTTGATATGGGAGGGAGGGTTGTTTCAAGATCCGAGTTCCTAGAGAATTTCCGTCTTCAGAGAAACATAATGATCATTGGATCTTTTTTTTTTCTAAAATGGCGGTTACGTATGACACTATCACATTAGTCTCTATTTATATCGGTTCTTTAATGCTTAGATCTTGGACGTCCAGTTGAATTTAACTGCTGAATTCAAAAAACTGACGTCAAACTGTATCCCTACTATTCCACAGAACGGTCTCTGGAAAACTAAGATTGAAACGCATGGTTTGAATTGAGACTTGCCTACAATAGGGCTGCGGTCCCTTCGTACTTGAAAAACACAACAAATAACTGATGGTAGATTTCAAATTATGAATCACATTATAATATGATAAAGAAAGATCTAAAATAGTATTGCATTCTTCATCATTCTACTTCATATCAAATGAGTATTCATTAGATCTAAAATTTCAACTAATATTACGAGTGACGTTCCGAAAGTAAGTTTCGTCATTTTTTTAAAGGGAAGATGGTACACCAGGTGAAAAAAACAATCACCATAAAATAAATCACATTCGTTGTTGGTTTAGTGACGGAAAGAGCGTTTGCGTAAGAAGGATGGCGCATGTGCAGAGCGTCCAAGAAGAAAGACCAGCAGCAGAGTGGCGCGACCAAAATTATTCGAGTACAAACCACGATAGAAAGCAGACGTGTACTGGCAACGCTGTCGACAATGGCAGGGCATGCTATTATATTGTATGAATGGGCACGAGGGATTGGAGGAGGGATACATTAATGCCTGCAGACCGTGCATGGTGAAGAGATCGTGTCTCGCTATATAGTTGGTTTCTGGTGTTGCAAATTCACAGAAGGAAATTAGACTATGAAAGAGTAAGGTTGAAGTGGGCATTCCTATACATCTACGAAACAGCATTGCCCATAACAGCATTGCCCATCGAACCTTTACCTGTTCTCGACATTGAAAGTCATACTCTCAAGACTTAACTTTCAAAACAATACTGAGGTGGAGCAAGTTGCGTGATAATTCCTTGCATCGTAGGACACCAGGTTCCACAAGAGTGGATTCTTCAAAATGATTGCAGCTACAATAAATACCTCAATGCTGGTAGTGACTATGTCGAAAAATAATGCTAGATGTACAATTCATGATGTCATGGTGTATTTTCTTGGCAATACTGCTTACATTAGAAAAGAATGACGAAATTTACTTTAAGATCATCCATTGAATTATTACAAACAACGACTTTTAATGGAATGTATTTCTCAGCTTGTTTGCATTCTGTACATAAATAGTAAACAGTGGATTATAATGCCGCAATACGAGAGATGATGGACCTCATGATTAGTACCTTGATAACTGGCCATGTGAATCAGAATGAATGACGATCAAATCATGTGACCATGAATCACGAGTCAAACACTTGAAATGATATTTCTCACTTTTAACCGAACTCCAAAACATGTGAGTATTTTTAGAATCAGTTTCTATCCAAGTACGCCCCGTGATCTACTTCAATGGTCTTCAAACTTTTTCGACTCACGGAACCTGTATAACTATAAGCCGCTTTCTGGGATCCTCATTCTACACTTAGAATATATCTTAAACATATTTAAAGTATACCAACATGTTATATGTATTTTATATAAAGACAAAAAGTTATTGCATTTGTTATTATAAAACTTACGTAATTTTAATATCAAGTACTTAACAAAGTTAATTTGTGATTCAATTGTCACCAACCCATGCTTTATACTACTTGTGTCTCGTGGAATCCCAAGGTTCCGTGGAATACATTTTGAAGATTACTGAAGTACATGATGGACATTAACAGTACAAAATAACTACTTGACTGCCATGTATTTGTATGTTTTTGGCAACGAATCGATCATTCTACAATATTTTTAATGCCATCTTACTCACAATAAAAAATCAACACCATTGGGCAAAAATAATCAACAATGTATAACTCTTTACAATTATTAAATATGAATTCCATAGCTCTCAGATTTTTTTGAAACACACATTAACCCTTTATCACTTATTAGCACGGATTTCTTTGACCTTTTTGTATTCGATATAATAGCAAATAAATAAATAGATAGATAGATAAATTACATGTATTTCTAGATTTTTTTTTAATTCTGAATTTTTTTTTTTTTTGAAATTGCACTCGTTTGGTACATTTTGTAAATACAGATAGCCGAATGACCAATTTCAATTTGTGACAAGTAGCACAGCCTAGTTGTTTTCTTTGGTACTATTTTATTAGATCTGGTTACTCAGCATGGTTATGTTATTAAATTAATTGTATGAATTTGGCCGGGGATCTTCTAACGGTATGTTGCCCACTCTAGTCTACATTATTCTGCAAAGAATTAACTGAAGATTTGCATCGAATTATTCAATGTTTTCAAGGTAATTAGTTCCAAACATACAGCTTTTGAAACCCTACATAAATGTCCCTAAAGATAAATTTTAATCCATAAAAAAACACAGACAGATAATATAATTAAAAGAGAGCATAGAATTTCAATTTTTTCCAGCAAAATCTACCTGGCTCAAATAACTACATAACTTTTCCTCGATGATACTAAACCCAATTGCGATCTATTTCAGAACCTAATTCGTGAACCACCGCAGTAAAAGAGATTATTAAATTTCACCAGAAATTAAAGAAACTCTTAACTCAAGTAATTCCTCTACCAAGAAATGGAACTTTGGTAGTTGGATGATTCCAAGCGTGGGTAATATCCTTTTTAATGAAGAACTAATCGTATAATCTCTAGCGAAATAGTCAAAAGGGATTAAAGACCACACAAGTCTCCGCTGTCTTCAAAAAGATCTTGTGGTTGTAGGGAATATGGTTTACGAAAAGTCGAATTTGAAGGAGTTAATTTCGAATAGTATATCGAATTCTGACTTTTCATTTGATCTCTGAAATAGTTAATTTTTTTAGGAGGGCTGAGGGTGGGGGGTCACGAAATAAATGCTAATTATCAAGTGGCATACATTAAAGTAATGATTTTTGATTTGTAATTAAGAATTTATGCTTTATTTCTAAGTAGCTAGCATATATTTCTGAATCCAAAATTAATTAGTATTACATGCTTCACAGAACCCTTTTAGATAATTTTGGTGTTAGCAGTTTTATGGCTCATTAATTTATTCATAACTTATGTATATTGGAGAGTTTCTCCCTTTTCTCTTAAAGAAAAAAAAGTGCGATTTTTTTTAAAAGACACGTGGTTAGTAAAGTTACTTTCGTTCTTGATCAATCGATGCTCCGTGATTAAAGAAAGTCGAACAATTATGTTATAATCTCTAAACTTTCGAAAAAAAAGCTTAAGATTTTTCTTTAAGCTTTAATAAAAGCTTAATTAATTATAGATATACTTAACTTTATTTTAAACTTTAAACTATATTAAACTTTAATTATATAAGTATTTAAATAACTAATCCAATTTTTAAGTTAATAATAATTTGAAGTTTTTAACGTTTTGATAAATTCTCAGATTTGCTTCCAAATGTTAAATGTTCTGCAAGTTTTATTAATATTATATTGTTTCTTTAATTCATTTTAAGCTTGCCTCATACACAACGTCGTTATTAAAATTATCGTACCTTGACTATCATCAAGCTCTCTTCACGTGCGAGTACGTGTATAGATAAAAACCATTAAAATAATCTTTTATTCAAACAGAAATGGCACACATTTCTTACAGTTATAAGTGACCTAGTATTATGTGACAATATAGTATCCATCTAAAAAGTATCTATCAACTATCAAATAGTATAGTACTTTTGTAATGACAATAAATCAAGCTGCAAAGTAAATTTGTAATGACAATAAGTAAAGTGACCTAATTTTTATGATGCACTAATTTTAAACACTTTTAATCACATCCAACCTTTGATAATGCAACATGTTGATGTAATGTGTCCAAATCAAGTACAATTACTGTAAAAATAGCAACTTCTAAGAAATTATCAACTGAATGAAAACGTTACTGTATGTCTATTTTTAAAAAGAATACAAGACGTAAACTTTGAACAGAGCAAGTAATGAAAAAGTATAATTTAAATTTTCTCATCTGATGACAGGACAAGATATCAATGTCTTGATATCATTAAAACATTGAGCACCCTAAATGGCAACAATTTTGAGAATTAAGACGTTTTGTTTCAGTGTTAAAAACTAATTCGAAATCACATAACTAACAAAATGTTACGGTAGACCTCATAAAATTCTGGCGAATTATACGTCAACTATTCATCCCAAGAAAACTAGTTCTCAAGACATTCCTTTTCACCATACTAAACTTAACAAAGCAAAAACAAACTATTCCATCTATACGACATACCTCGCAAAGAATGATGCAGCAGCTGATGGCTGAGTGACTCCAAAGGGTGCGTTGCCACAGGGAGAACTGTATGACGTCCCCTGAAGCAAAGAATGTTGTGAACATCCTCCGAAGGATAAGGAATGCGGGAAATGCTTGGAAGAGGCCAGTATCCCAGCCCTGTCCCCACCAGTCAGAGCAAAATAAGGATCGCTGTGTTCACTGTAACCACTGGATGGCGATGTTAAAGGTGGTACGCGGGGTGGTTGGACCAGACGACCCAGAGCAGCAGACGATTGCGATGAGGAAGATGTGCTGGGCATTCGGGCGTGGCTAGGTGGATGATGATAGGCACTGTGCGGTTCGGCCGGGGATGTGGTGTTCACCAGAGGCAAGGGAAGGATCTGCAGATGGAAAACACAATTTACATATAATGATAATGCATTACTTAAATTTATTCAGCAAAACTAATAATAATTTATTTAAAAACATATCTGTAATAAACTGATAAATATCTTTTAAAAAGATTTCTGTCTCCATTAAGGCACGTGATGAAACACATTGGCTCTTGAACAAATTTCCTTCTTTTCAAATTAAGTACAATAGATTTGAAGTAGAAATGAAATAAATTCAAAATAGTCTACATCTTGGAATAATAAGACCATATGAATTCAAAAGGCTTCACTGTATGCTTACATGCGTCAACTGTGGTTAGAAGTGTCGAAATCAAATTGAGGTGGAGAAACTTAACCGTTTCTAAGGCCATCCTTTTCTAGTAATACTATGTTAAAATATTTTTGGATTGAGATTGCTTTATAAAAAGAAACTCTTTTAGCTCATTTTCTAAAACTAATTTGACTTTTAAGACCGTTATTTTGGTGGGAAGTATGTTTCCCACTGCTCACTTGGAGATATTCAAAGGCAGAGTGTCTTCTGCTTTGCAATTCTTTTTATATCACATACCATAATATTTACGAAATATAATTTGCAAATACTAAAATCTATGAAAAAACTGTAATTGAAGATGTATATTTTGTATTCAAAAATTTAAGAATTTATACACATTATTTCACATGAAGTTTCGGAAAAACAAAGGACAACACGAAGTGGGACATTGCTTTTATACACACATATCTAGTTCTGTACTCATATAAATTAGTAGAGCACAGCACAAATCACAAATTCTGTATGCTTTTTGAAACATACAGACAGCAAACATCCGGAACAATTTTCTTGCCGCTCAGGAAACATACCGGTCATCCTTTGTGTTTACGATTTGGAAATCTAGAAATCAGTTACCATGCTAGCCGAAGTACTAGTAACACAAATCATTGGTAAGAAAACAGCTTTCCACCAATATTTAACGATTTTATGATGAACGAGGTTAGTGGGAAGTATACTTACCAAGAACTTATTAAGGGTTAAAAAATATCTTCTTAGTTTTCAGTCAATAAATAAAACAGGAGTATAAAAAAATTAAATTTACCATATCAAATATGAGGTCTGAAAATTGCAGTTTACAAAATTAATCTGAAAATTATTTTATAAATTTATTGAGATCGATCTTGTGATGTTTGTTAAAACAATCTTAGTAAGTTTTTTTATTTTTGAGTGCTTCGATGTACCATAACTTTTCATTAAGTTCTTAAGCAAAAAAAATCTAAAAATTATGATTTTATGCTTCTTATTATACTTCTTTATTTAAGTCTACTTTCTCTTTGAATTTCTACTTGGATGTCATGGATTTGGGGGCTAGATGTGCTGAACCCCTCTTTTCATTAGCTGTGTTAAAAATAAGTGAATTTAAAAAAATAAGGTAAATACTTCAGTAAAAAGAAAAGAAAAAGTCTCATAATTATTCTAAAGATCTATATAACTTGACTTTATCGTGTGTCATTTTTCGGATTCTTTGCTGATGGAATTGGAAATTCAAAGCCAAAGAAATCTAATGCAGATTAATCCTTATAACTAACTCATAGCGTAGCAAATGACAACTGGTCTCAGGGGAACAGACAATGACACACTCATAGACATTTTTAATGGTTTACCAACGCACGTTGGTAATATACGCAATCATGGTCAGTTATTGTTGTGGATGAGACGTCTTTAATTCCTTCGTGACATAATATTGCATAGTGTAACGGCGTGGCACATAGTGCACTAGGAGGCTTGACACATAGCACACGATACACTTAAAAGAGGGCGCTGCTGTGAACTGTTTTGTCTTTTGAGCGGGAAGGAGAGAAGAAGGTGGTCTCGAACGTGAAAATGGAGGAGGATGCCTGTAGTTCCCTATGCGAGTTATAATTGTAAAAAGAGTTGTAGGTATATAGTGATATGCTTTGAAGAAAATAATAAAACGGTAAATCCGGTTAAATTGAGTGATGATTAATTCAACAACAAGACGATCTTACAATAGTTTACTGCCGCGTTTGCGCATTGTCCTTTTTTCAATGATCCATCTATACTTTCTATCTGTAAATGTTATGTCATTTACGTTCTGTGCGTGAGGCAATTGTAAGGTACAAAAGCTCACACAAAAGCTCAATTGTAAGGTACACTCTCAACGTTGAATAAACAGTCCCGTTCAAACTGCGTTTTCTCGTAACTCTTTTCTTCAAGGAGAGACAATTTGATTTAACTTCAATCAAACAGCACATCCTCACATTTCAATGTACATTTGCAGTGTTTTTTTATACACAGATCATTCCTGAGTTTAGAATGGACAAAATAATGGGCTGTCCGAGAAGGTCTGTTCTTTCTAACTCGGGTTTTCTTCCGTACAGTCAAATTGGCACTTTTAGCTAAAACAAATCTTCAATACAAGTGAATATCACTACCGTGTAATACATAAATAGTATGGATTTCAGTTAGTAGGTACTGCGGATGATATCCTCCCTTGTTGGCGCATGTCTGTAGGTCATTTAGCCACATTGTCATGTTAATATTTGGAATTCAGCATTCTGCCTGTTACTGATTCGAAAGAAGAGTTTGGGTTTTACCTTGTTAAGTTAAATAAAAAAGGAGGTTATTTATACCTTTGTCTTCTATTGATTCAATGGCTTTACCCATATACGTTCATAACCCCCCGGGAATTCAAACAATGAGTGAGATCTTCACCTCGAACAATATCAGGAAAAGGAGGAGGTTGCAAGGCATGGGTTTCTTGGTTGGAATAGCGTAGTAATTCTAATTATTTGTACACTCTAACATGGTTTGTATTTCTATTACATTTCATTTAATTTGGATGTTTCTTTCACAATATTGCAATTTTCACTAGCTGTAAAATATAAGTCCATTGCAACTCACATAAATAATGAAATAACATACATAGTATTATTCGTCCTTAAGAATGAAAACGAAAATCCTCAACCAAAGAAATTTACAATTAAATGGAAACGGATTAAAGATAAACAGAATGATCCAAAATATTAAAAAAAGAATAATAATAAAAAAGTTTACACTAAATTTTATTTTGATTCTTAATTTCTTTATTATAATAAACTATTAATCCAAATTAGTGTACTTTCTAGAACTAAGCTTGCGATGTTTCTCTTATTTTGTCTTAACTGTTGTTTCAAAGAAGCGTTTTACATACAAAACTAAAAAAGATGTAATCAATTTTCTTTTTTTTTATATTTATAGACAAACCAATTTTTAGAATGAAAGAAATATAATTCGAAGATTAGAGTAAAATCACAGATAACGACATAATAAAGTAAGGACGAACCTCATGCATTTCTCTAAAAATATTTTGAGAGAATTAACTCTCAATAAATAGAGACAAAAAAACAAATTTTTCTCGAGCAAATTTTTCTCCTTACGATTCTGAAAACTTCAAAGGGACTTCAATAAAGTTCTTCAGCATGATAAATCTTAAAAACCTCAACCAAAAAAAAAGTTATAAAGCCAATACTACTTAAAAACAAAAGGAAATACTCCCCCAACAATTCAAAACATAACAACCGACATTAAGCGAACCAAAAGACTTTACTCAAGTCTCCCAAACCATCCCTCTCTAAATACAACCACGCCAAAAGACACCGGCAGAAAAGGGTTAAATGCCTATCCCCCTTCATATAAGTTTTGTGCTGTTGGAGGTCTCTTTAAAAGGCCGCCTTTTACTTTAAACAATCGTAGGTATTTGGCGGGGGGAGGAGTCGACTTCGTATAGATTAAATGGCACACGGGTAAATGTTGACACAAGAAGTAATGAAATTTCAAGAGCGTACGACTTTCAATATCCTTCTCTATCCTGATGCTACCCTTCTTCCCAGCCCTCCCCCGGGACATATGTAGGGATGGAAAGCAATTGCCAGACGATATTGTTCGAGTTCTTCCACTCCATCGTCCGAGGGAAAGTGGTGTTGAGAGGGTGGAGTGTTATTTTTAGAAACACACACACACACACAGGGTGGTTTTCACGGTGGAATCGAGAGACTGGAGAATTCTTCCGTGTATTAGGAGCAGGGAAAAGCAACCGTTGGAAAGCTGTGTGACTTAATACAATGAGCGTTAAATAATATGGAGTTAACAATCTGCTTACAGAAAATGGGTTTGGGAAAGTCTCCTGGAGGTGTCTTGTCGATGTTTCTATAGCAATTAGTTTGACTGCTATGCTGAGAGTAGTGTCTTCGATTAAATTCATTGAAATGGATATTTTATTGATATTAACCGATTGCAAATTTTTTGTTACTCTTTATGACGTGTGTGAATCAAATAAATATGGCAACAAACTCGCCGATATAAACTGCCAAATCCTCCATCGAACTGTAGTTTTATAGTCCATATATTTTTGACGATCATAAACCATGATATATATCCGTTTTATTATAGGAATAACCATACATATGAGCCTATTTACAGCATCTATAAGATCTACAAAACTGTATTAATATATTCACAATAGGAATATTTTACATCTAAAGAACTAATTTACAAGATTTATTCAGATTTATAAGGGGTGTTGGAAAGCTAAAATCTTATTTTTTTTTGACAATTTGAGATTTTTACATTTTCAAACTGTATAGATTTTAGCCTTTCTAAAAATACCTTACTTTAACCTCTAGGGTATTTAGAAGCCCTTAAAACGTATTTTTAAATAATCATTGAATTTGGGCCACGCTCATTTTAATGGCGAAAAATGTAAACAAATTACTTTGTTTTTGATTAAAAGTGTAACGACTAATATAAACCAAAACATGTATCTTTTATTTTAAATTAAGCCTTTTATTTTTTTATTTCCTAGTCGATTAGAAGTCTCGCTGTATACATTAAAATCAATTTATCTCAAAATGTAAATTTTTGTGCGATGTACCTTTTCTGAGAAACTACTGTTCACAGGTATGTAAATTCTTTATGAAGAGCAGTCCGTACAATAAATCCAGAACCAGTTGAGGTACTATAGGAATCCAAGAAAAAGAAAGTCCAACAGCAACAAGTCGTTTTTACGCTTTTTGCAATGTAGTGTCCACTGAAGAAAAATATTAACGCGTCTTAAAAATTTTCTCCCGTCTAGAGGAGATTTCCCTTAATATGCAAGAGAAAGGTCGAGCCCCAAAATATGGGAAAATGACTACAACCTAAGGAGGATAAATGCTTTATTTAACAAGATGAAATATCTAAATTATATACTAAACAGCAAAGGAGAACGTCTTTCTCCTACGTCTAAAGCTTAGCGTCCCTAACGTCCGTCTGCGTATTTTCCCGTGTGTCCTTTAGTCGGACATTCCTGATGGGGTCTGACGTCAGTGTGGACTGCTCCACCCTTAGTACAGGGGGAGGGGTTGTCCATTGCACATATCCAACCCTACATTATTTATAATGATGTCTAATATATACTAAAATGAGCTTTTTGTAAAAAACTCAAAAATTTTATTTTTAGAAATTTTTTAAGTAAAAAATGGGTCAAATTTCGCAATGTTTGATAAAATATTTCATAATTTATTAAAAAATTCAAAATTAGCTAAAAGCTCATTTTAGTATAATGAGAGAGGTGTACTGTAATAGTATGAAAAATTTCAAGCATGTACATAAAACAGATTTTGAGAAAAGGTACATCGAAAACAGCTAATTTAACATTGTCAGTATAGAGAAAGAGAGGTTTCCTACTCCCCTTATTAATACCTACAGCATCTAGACACAATAATTTATACCAATAAAGTACGGTACGTAAATTACGGGATTGATGCTGAGTATATTTACATGGATCTACTCCATCAAGATAATTCATCTTAGATGACTCACCCAAACAATGAAATAAACCAGAGATCATCAAAAAGGAGCATAGTATACATACTTTTTAAATGACGTTTGTGGAAAGTGTACTTTTGTTAATGTTATAAATTTTAAGTTTCAACATTTTTTTTTTTGAAAACTTTATTCATACTTCTATTATATACAATAAAGCAATGGAAGTCTGGAAAATTCCTAATGTATTATGAAACCTCCTTTTGAGAAACCACTCGACGTGTAGCACTGACTCAACAAATCGTTGAAAGTCCCCTTAAAAAATATACAACCACAATGCTTCTACACTCATCGATAGTTCCGAAAGTATTGTTAAAGTACGATATCTAATCATAAAGGATTTTTTCTTAGTGTTATGACGCAAGATCATTTGATAACATTCCATCGTTACTTGGGGACTTGCAGTACGTGAAATGGGAAGTTGCCTCCAGTTGCTTAATATAAAGCATTTCTGATCAATGATGGTTTCAGTTTGGCCAGAGAATCCAGACCAATAAATACCATGTAAAAGCAATCTACATTAGTAAATCCTAGAGTGATCTATATGGACCCCCAGGGGTCTATGACGACTTGTAAGGGGTCCACGTTAGCGGAAAAATAATTTGGGGGTCCATGAGGTGCAGGTGAGGATCTATGATAGTTACTCTCATTAAACCAGATCATGAATTTAATCTTTTTGAAAATTTAATCAAGTGGAAATCAGATTTTACCTATTTAACAGATTTATTTGCTAAATTTAATAAGATTAATTTATAGTTTTTTTTAACGTGACAGCCTAAATTTTATTAAAACAAAGAATATTTCAGCGTTTCTTTTCAGATTTAAGCTAAATCAGTATAATATTGAAGGTCGAGAATTTTCTCAATTTGACGCAGACAATCCGTCAGGAAGTTTTAATCTACTTTTAGTATTTAAAAATGCCACTTATTCAGATTTCGAAACTAGGTTTGGGAACGCTTTGACTGTGCTTTGTATTACCATAGTCACAATCAATTCATATGGTGACATTGAAAAAATCATATAACAATAGGAACTGATCGGAATAAGCTCTAATGAATATCTTAAAGTAAATTTTAGAAACGGATACAAGCACTTTTGGCTTTACAAAGACATATCTGTTATGGAATATCGTGAGAAAGTTTTTAATTGCTTTTCTTTGTAAAGAGTTTCAGCATGGTTGCCAATCTCCAAAACAAAAAGAGAAAGAAGAAAGGGAGAGGGGAACTGGTCATTATATACTAACAGAGAGCTTTACGGTTAAACCTGAAAAGATTGATATCAAATGTTGAAAATTGGTTATTGAAGCACCAGACTCATCCCTCCCATTAAATCAGTTGTTTGTTGTTCAGTTATTTTATGTATTAATTAAAATTTTAATCTAATTAATTAAGAAGCGTTTCTTAAGTTTTAAACACTATACTTCAATGCAGTGAGAAATGTAATTCTTATAAAGTAAGTAGCTTTATACTAGCTGTCAAAAAGACATCTAAGTTGATAAATTTGTAAAAATTCAATATTAGGTATGCGGGGGTCTACCCCAAACCAAAAAACATGGCAAGGCGTCTATGAAGTAAAGATGTTTGGGAACCTCTGATCTATATCATTATACAGCTGATCACTTTGAGGGGTCTGCCCCTCACTCAAACCTCTCCATCCGCTTTTACCTATTGGAATAGGGATTTCTTTTACACAGCAACATTTTTCTGGTCACGTAAGGTCCAACCGATATTTTTCCGAAAACAGCAGAGGTAATGTAGTCGACTACATATTGTTTATAAAGGTACACGGAACAGTTATATGCCATAGCCCTATCCCATCAACATCGAATTTCGTAACACTGTCTTCAAGAGCAAGTTTGTCGTCGCTCCCACATAGATTATTGCTGATGTCCGA
This sequence comes from Trichonephila clavipes, assembly GCA_019973935.1. Classification (NCBI taxonomy): domain Eukaryota; kingdom Metazoa; phylum Arthropoda; class Arachnida; order Araneae; family Nephilidae; genus Trichonephila; species Trichonephila clavipes. Next base: position 405,077 of record BMAU01004340.1, read on the forward strand.
CGGAATGGTGCTTGTCTGGTATGACGTTTTCAAGTCACACAGCTGAAAAGCCAGCTTCTTTTTGTGGATAGGATAATCGCGTTCCTATGCACACGTGCACCCCTAAATATTGCAAGTTCTGTCATCACCCGGCAACCTTTGACACCATGAAAAACTTCACCTGCCCACAAACCGGATGCAACTCGAAGATATAGGGGACAACCCTTCCATCTGAAGAGCCCAGAAAAGGGGCAATGGTAGTCTGTTGGAACAGAACGATGGATTTTCCTCCTCCTCAAACAGCAGCATTTGGACTCTAATGAGCTAGCCAATCATTTTAATAACTTCAATGTATATACTGAAATAAAAAGCTGTGACGTAAATAAACCAAATATTTAAATAAATAAACATCACGCTACCATTATTTTTCTCTAACTTCACACTAGTAACGGCGATAACTTAACCAGATATTACTGAACTGAGTTATTAAGAAAAGGGTGTTTGAAATGCGTTGTCTATCAGGGGAATTAATGCCTGTTGTGTAATAATCTCAACATATTTTTGACACTAGGGATTGAGTTACGTTAAATCCCCAAACAATTTCCGAAAGGAATGCCACTTAAATCTTGCTCCTGCAAGCATTCAGCATTCACAAATGTTAATTTCCATCTTTTCCCCATAAATCACATCAGAAATCATTTCACAAGAATTACCTGAGTACGAATGAAATGCACTGTCCATTAATAAATTTCTAAAGCTTCGCTATTACTATCTGGATCTTTGCATTCTACTATCCAATGGCTTTTGACTCTTCAGCGTATGTACGTAACCTATTTTTCTCTTTTTCTTTTTTTACTTATTTATGTAAAAACAATGCATTTAAAAAAATTCATTTGACAGTCAATGTCGCCAATCATAAGGTGATCAATTTTTTTAAAAAGAAAATGAGGACGAAAATTTTAAGACCAAGTTACAACGTAAATATACGAAACATTTCATTAATTCAAACCAAAATACTCTAATTACGCTTGCATCCCTTTTAATTATTTACTTAAACGAGTATTTTTCCATTGAATGAATTTTTTGTCAATATATCATTTTCTAATACATCCGAAGTTTTGGAGCAAGAAATATCCTTCATATTGAGTTTTATGGTAAGTGCTACAGAGCTAAGATAATAACATTCAATCTTGATTTCCCAATTGTTCAAAAATCATTACCAACTGAAAACCCCCTTTCAACTGCTATATTAGTTCTAAGGCAGCACAACGTAAATTCAACAAATACAAATAAATTTTCAAATGGAATGTTTTCATTTTGGAAATGGTTAAATATTTCCACCCTCCTTCTATCAATTTCAACATGCTGATTTTTCTATTCTTATAATTTATCAGAATTTAAATGCACATTCAGTCTTCTAATTCCTTCAAACAGACAATTGTCCTCAATTTTAATATCACGCACTTCTTTCGAGAAAAACTCAACACAGTTTTCTATATCTGCCCAATTAACTTGAGAGAATGTTTAAAGACACAATTAAAAAGTGTTGTTTCCTGTGATAATTGTTTCAAACCATTCTTCAACATATTGGAAACACGTTTGATAAAAATCCTGCACGTCTTTGGTGAACTTATCCGTTATGTCTGGATTTGATGCTTTTAAGTTTGACAATTTTATTTATTATTAAAGGAATATTTTCTTCAAATCGGGATTTTTATTGAAGGACAAAATCCTTCAAAATAAGACTTACTACTGCTGCTGAAATTGTTCATCATCAATCTATTACATCGTTTTGAGGAAAATATAGATGCCTGTTTATGTACAACATACATTAACACACATCTCCAATAATTCTTACTGTACCAGCACATAATGCGTAACAGTTCGGCTTGGCATCTCGAAATTCAGAGTAACAGATTAGTTTTAAAATATTGAAAAGGAGAACAAGTAGGACTATACTCTTCGAGGATGGGCAGAACCTATAAAAGTAGGACGATTGGTCACCTTACTAATTAATAAAAGTTGTTACCTAAATTTCTATGAGAATTTTATTGTTACAGAAAGAAATTGGTCCTTTTATCTTTTAAAGTTTAGTGATAATATAAATCAGTCTTTCACACTAAATTTTGTACATTTAGATCCTTTCTTACTAATTTTTATTCCCTGCAATTATTGAATTGCCATCACATTATCTATAAAGCTGATAAACAATTACTAATACAAATATTTCGAAACAAATTTCGCTTTATATTCCATTTTAATAAAGAATAAAGTTTAAATTTGAATAATGCTAGTCAAAGCAGCAATCCTCCAATGTGTAATGATACTCTTATTTGAAATAGTTAAAATTCAAACTGACTCTGTTTTTAAGCAAAATGTAAAGAAATCTAGTATATGAACAATGCATTATTTTAAACGAAAAAAACCCACTTAAATAGAAACATTCGAGGAAAATATAAGCAACATTACTGGAAAAGGTAAGCGGAACTTTTCAAACCCTTCTCAAATATATTTAATTCTTACGCATATTACTTTAAAAGAGTTTCTGTAAAATAATTTAACATTTTAAATTTAAAACACAAGTAATTCAAAATTTTTTAAGTCAATTCCTACTTAAGTCAACAATGAAAAATTTTATTTTAGTCACTTTTTTATTAAATAATTACAATAAATATAAATATGCATATATATATGATAGAATCACAATATTAAGAGACTAAATTGAAACGGTATTCCTAGCAATATTCCATTTTCCTTTCTATATACAGTGTTGAACTATTATTTTTGTTTGTTGCTTTTTATTCATTTTTTAATTTAATTAACGAATTACTATTCGAAAAAACTGTATTAACATTAAGTGTCATCCACTATAAGTTTAGAAAAATGTATTTAACTTGAATGAATGAATACAAAATATTTTATTAACGATTGAAAATTTGAACTATATATATTTATATCAGTGACACACATACAAGGGGAGGATCCTCGGATCCAGATTCCTCCCCCCAAAGCCCTTGATTTTTTTTCGATTCAGTATAATCCTAAGTACATAATACGTAAAATTTAATTACGTATTTGTAATTAATTATCAATTCTAATTATTCATTCAATAATTAATTTTTCCGAAAATCGACAAAATCAAAGAATATGTTGGGTGGCGTATTGGAGCATCATACGAGAATAGTGGACTTACGACCCTGGACTCCCCCCTTTAAAAATTCCTGTGTGCGCTACTGATATATATATATATATAAATAAGATAAAGTGAATTAATAGTAGTAATTGAATAAAAATGTATTATTCACTATATTGTTATAATTAGATGAAAAATCTTTAAATATACTTTAAAAAAGAATGCTAATTATGCGAAAATGAATAAAACACTCACCTATTTAATGAAAAATGTTATGAGTAATATTACTAAATCAAAACAAGAAAAGTTATTTTAGTTTAGCACTTCTAGTCCTTAAAATTACTTAGAAATAAAAAAAATGATGAAAAATATTTTACAAAAAAATCCTATATTAATGTAACTCGTATACTAATCAATATAACGAAATAACAATATCACAAGCATAAAAATCTATAGCTTTGCTACCAATATTTATCTCGCGTAGAATGAAAAACTTAACAAACCATAAGGGGTCTCAAGAGTGTTAAATTTTTCTAGAGGTCTGAAAATATAAACGATTTTCAAACGCGTATAATTCTTTTAAATTTAAATTAAATTATTCGAATCTTTTACGTATTATTTAAAATAGAATGGGGCGTCAGAAAAGTATAAAATGTTTAAAATATACTAATAATTTTAAAAATCATAAGCAAATGAAAATTCTATAATAAAAATTGAGTATTTTTTGCTTTGCGCACACTATTTTCTAAAATATTAGCCTCTGATGTATAAAACTTTATAGAATTATACAATGCATCATACTCTTTAAACCCTACCTAATTTTAGTATTTTATATATTTTGTATTTCAAAATATTTGTAAAATATTGCAATTTTTTAAATATTTTTTAAAAATACATGTTTTTAATTAATTAAAATATGTAAGTTATTATTCTTTTTATATAAAAGTAGCTACAAAGTATTAAGAATACATTTGTCTTTATAAATCAACTTAAAAAGCTAGTAATTAAACCTACTCTTTTAGAAAATAACATGCGCGACGTAAAACTTAATAAATATTTTTTATAGAAAAGTTTCTTATGTTCATATGCTTATAATGTTTAAAATTATGATTATATTTTAAACATTTTATACTTTTCTGAAGCCCCATTCCTTTATAAGTAATGTGTAAAAGATTCGAATTATTTAACTTAAATTTAAAGAAAATATACCTGTTTGTGAAAATTGTTTATATTTTCAGACCTCCAGAGAAATTTAACACCCCTGTGACCGAAATTCTGCGTAGTTTATCACATCAAAAGATAAATAATTATATCATTGAAGCAGTAACCAAAGATATTCCGGTCATTCTCAACAGGTGGCTGACATGATTACAGTATTTAAACTTCTTAATGGCTGGCTTATCCTCTTAACTAAACATTCGATGCCTCACGTTCTGCTATTTACATGCATACGCGTGGCTTTCAGCAATCATTAATTTTCTCTATTTAACCCGCTACGTGTCATTTATCTCAAGGATTTACAGTAATGTATCCCGATTAGCATAAGTTAAGATATTCGCTTTAAGATGATATTCATAAAGATTAATCGTGTTATTCACAGCATTAATAAATTGGTAGAGATCATTATTAAGAATAGAACAAACAGTCTGAGAAATATATAAGCGTGAAAATGTATTTAGTAAAAAAAAAATAATAAAAAAAAAACAAGTAACATAAAAAAAATAAGTCAATTCCTACTTAGGTCAACAGGCAAAAATTTTATTTCAGTTACTTTTTATTAAATAGTTACAATTAATATATAAATATACATACATATGACAGAATCACAATATTAAGTGACAAAATAGAAAACGATTTTCCTTTATATACCTGGTGTTGGACTATTTTTGTTTAATTGTTATTATTTATTCATTAACTAAATTTAATTACACTAATAAAATACTATAGTAAAAAAGAAAGTACATGCTCAGATATTAGGCCATCTACTTATAATTGTACAGGAACACTTAAACTTCCTACTGATGTGATAAAAATGTGTTTTATAACACAAAATGTTCGAAAATAGGCAGTCACTTTAAGGTATCCGACTACGTTCGAAACCGTGATTTTTCAAATGCGTGCAAACGAATATTCTTTTAATATTTAGAGTCACTTAAATTAGAAAACACGTATGAAATTGTTTTAAGAATATTTTTACTATTAAACGTGATTTAAATGCAATATTTTGACAAACAATGAATATAGAATTGTTTATTTTCCAAATATTCTTCTTTTATGGAAAATGCTTCTGTGATATTCATAGTTTAGACCTCTGTACAGAGCCTGAACCAGGGTATTTGAAATATATAATTTAGAAGTGGATTTATCCATATTTTAGTTCATCAGAGTGGAGAAATTTTAACAGAAAAACACTGATAATTATTTCAATTGGTAGTAATTCTGAAAATAATGTGATTTTTCAAAAGTCTTAGTTCAGACCCTCTGGAGAAGCCTTAACTATGTGTATGCACAAAATATTATTATTATAGAAGCATTTTTCATAAAAGAAGAATGTTTTGAAAAAAAGGTAATTCTTTCATTTTTCGCAAAAATATTGCAATTAAATAATTTTTTTATAGAAAAATTTTTAAAACAATTTTATACGCGTATTCTAATCTAAGTGACATTAAATATTTAAAAAATATTCGTTTGTACTCTTTTGCAAAATCACGGTTCCGAACGTAGTGGGATGATAAAAAAAGGGTTAATAAAAAACTTTGTCGAAAAGACTTTTATATGGGGGGACAATTGAAATTTAATTATTAATGTAAATAGGAAATTCTAGGATTGCATCATTGATAGAGAAATTTTTTCAGGGAGCTTAAAAGTTTAATTCTAAAAATTATAATGTTTTGACTACGGTTGTTCCCCTGCATTGAGCCACAGAAATAAAAAAAATCTTCGATGCAGCTTAGTTTTTAAAGGAAAGGAAAATGTTGTTTTGAGTAAAATTTTATTTAAATATAATGAAAATTCTAAACTGGAACAAGATAGTCTCGATCGGAACTGCGGATCCCACCCCCTTTGTGAGTTCACTCATACATGCACATAAATATACATAAATGGCTTTTTGATACCTTAGTTGTTTTGTTTTACTTGTAATTTGGCTGTTCCCTACTGGAAAGTTTGCATAGCCCTACTATAGTGTACTAAATTTTAAAGTCTTCAAATGATGTGTTGTTGAAGTCGTGTCATTCCCGAAGGAAAGGAAAGAAAGTTTCCTCAGAGCCTGAGACAGGTTGAACTTCTATACGATAGATGGCGATACCACCTATCTGTGCCTCCACAATTTAGGCATGGAACTCGAGGAGAGGGAAATATTCTCCAGCCCCTGCACCCTTGATTTCTGCTGCGACCGCCCAGAAGATTTTCGGACCCACTAATTTAAAGAGCACGTATACACCGTGTGTACTCGGAGGGTATTTGGTGGCATCTGGCATCAAACCCAGGCCATCCGGTATAGAGTCCGATGCCCTAACCACTAGGTTACCCACGGCTCCAAGTAATGTTTTACTATGTGAAAATCAAGGGAATGACGTATTAACTAAGACGTAGTTTAAAAGGGGTCCAAAATTATACGTGATTACCAGTAATTGTTTATAGTGCGACTGTACGACTCTTATAAAACGTATAACATACTATTTACACTTTTTTATTCATAGAGAGAATGAAAAAGTGTTGAATATTGAACACTACTACTCTTTAATACACTATATATATATAGTCATTTTATTCACTTTTTCAAGAAATATTCTTGAGGACACTAATCCCTATATTTAATCTCCACCACGAATTTTATTCCTTTCTTCAAGGGATAAAAAAGATTCACCCACGGCATATTTTCATCTCCCTTTTCCTCTCAACCCACAACAAAATAGTGTCTTGTAAGAAACGGTTGCTATCGCGTCGGTTTTTTTCCCTCCCTGAAAACTTTTTCTTGGTCGTGTTTCCCGATGTTTTTTCTTCCCCCCTCCCCTTCTCTCTCCCAATATTATATCACAAGCCTAGGGTGAATGGAATGCTATACCTTGTGGCCATCTCCATAAAAATAGTATCTGGGACGTAAAACCGTAAGAATAGCAATATCTTCGTATATCGAGGCCTTCCATGTTATTTTCCTTTTCGCTTATTTATCCCATCATGGAAAAGTTAGTGGTTCCAATCGCTGCCTTAAGTTGTAATAGAATAGTATAAAAACGTTACGGTAAGCCTAGTTTTCTATAAAATTCTGCCTTTTGGGGAGCTTTTTTGAGATTTCAAATATATGGTTGGTTGTAAAGATGGAATGCATCAAAATCATTTCTAGGAAAGAGTAGTCAAATGCAGTTGTTTTTTTCTCTCACCGTTTCCGCTTTTGTATACTTAAATTAATCACAATCAATTAGATGACATTTTAGGCAAGATAATTTTTCCATTTTGATTTTGTCTATCAATATATTAATTATTACGTGTTAGTAGTTTGTTGATACTATTGAATTTAAAAGAGTAAATTTCCACTTTCAAAAGGATCAAAAACTTTATTTTTTATATAATTTATTTTCCAGCAGCCTAATTCGACACAAGATACGAAAACTACATCTAATACATTTTGCAATTTTGAGCTACAGTCAAATAATGCCGTTAACACCTGAATTAATACTCCATATCCATGCAAAGGTAAGGTCTTTGAAGTCGCTCCCGATAAATTTAACGTCTATCTGGTTCTCTGTGTGTACGTTATGGGTATTAATTTAAAATAAAACTCCTTAAGTTAAATAATGTACCTTAGCTTTCTCTCTTAACCATTGCTCGCAGGGACGTCTTAAGACATTTTGAGGCCCTGGGACCCTACTCAAAAGTAGGCATTGGGCCCCTACACAAATGTAGGCCCCACCTATGGCCCTTAAAAGCAAATAGTACATATAGCATACGTTGTCAAATACTCGTACAAACAATAACCCGAAAGAAAGAAATGTGCATGATTTACAATCGCACACACCAGCTCGACCAACTACCGTTATTTGACTGAATGAGTAATAATGGCGTATGATGGTAGGACTAGGCCTGTACGTGGACGACGGTCATCATATATAGCCAGTTTACATATCGTTCGAAATTCCCAGTGTTTCGGAGAATACAACCGGAGATAAGACGTGACTTGTGAAATAATACGAATTATGATCTTCTTATGGCTGAATCGAGAACGAGACGAGGACCTCATTGTGGCCTAGGCCCTGGGCCCGGGCTCAGTTGGCACATGCCTTAAGACGTCACTGATCGCAGGCCCTGAGCTCAATACCAAGAGCACTCGGCTACTACGTCCACGTTTACTATTCTTATGTCTATCGCAGATTATCGTCATTTTAATTGTTTATAATTGCAATATAATTATTTAAAGTTATAGTTTTCTTTTTCATTTTTGGTCACATCAGGGTTATAGTACTGAATTTCCTTTATAATAATCTGCACAATTTTGATTTAAATAATACAATTACAACAAAGAATTATTAAATAGATCAAAAACTCCGGATTTATTTATTCAGCTATGTAGAATATGCGATTATATACTATTTCTTTACTTTAGTTTGCTAACTATACATTCCGTTTCCATAAGCAGAAAAACATGAACAACGTATTAGTTAAAGCCAAATTTTATATTTCTTTTCCAGAAATGCAAGGGTAGCTTCAAATATATATAAAAACTTGATTTTCACTAAAAAACAAGTAATATATACAAAAAATAAGTCAATTCCTATTTAGGTCTTCGCCACAAATTTAACAAAAGCTGTTTTTTTTTCTCTTAAACTATAATTAACTAAATAAATTTAATTAATGAATTATTATATATGTAGGATTTAAAGTATTACAGAATTAAATATATTCTCCGATCAGTGAGAGAGGTTACAAACTCACCAATAGATGGCGATACCAACGAATATATGTATCCTCCCGGAATGACGGGTTTTAGGGGAGAAAACGATTGCGACGCTGAATGAGACAAACGCGAGAGAAGAGACTCCGGTTTTACAGGCGAGAAGCCACGTTTTTTGGTCAACGTGGAGGTCAGTAAGCTTAGCGATAATTGAGAGTATGCTTCATGAAATAACTCATAAAGTTTTAATTGTAAATAATCTAATGTTTCATTAAACAGTAATTTCATCCTAATCTGCTTATTTCTTTGAAATATCAAGATCCCGAACATTACTTACCCCTAGACACCCCTACATATATATTTGAAAAGTCTGCATTAACATCAAGTGCAATTAATTCACTACAAGTTTAAAAGAATGTGTTTGAACTTGAATGGTTGAATAAAAAGTATTTTACTGGCGATTGAAAATTTGTGAACACGATATATAAATAAATATATTTAGGAAGAGCGTGAGCTAATAGTAGGAATTGAAATGATATACATTGTGATTGAAGATTTAGATTAAATTACCATTTGTCAACATCACACTCCGAAGCCAAACAAAAAGTATTGACAACGAAATTTATAATTTTGAATCACGGTCAAATGACTAGAACGACCTCTGAAATGTCTCACTCCACTTTACAAACTTTCACCATAAGCGAATGTGGGAACTCTGAGCCTGGATAGATTTAACATGAATTTAACCCTTTAAACGATGTATTTTTAGAAGCGTGAGAGTTAGAGCAGCGATACTCAGGCTGTGGCCCTCCGAGCCTTTTTAAGTGACCAGGTCATGGCCCATTGCTCTGAGAAATTCACTTATTTAAGAACATCGTATAAAAAAAATTGGTGGGAAATTCTTTGTCGAGAAATCAAATATATTAATTTTGCTTTTTAGTGTCAGTGTCGTATGCGTACGAATTGATATTTTTTTTTCTATTTGGAACAGTTACGGTTAGTGATAACATGCAACAATGGAATGAGCAGTTGGTGGAATTAATTTTTAACTGTTTTTCATATCTTGCAAGATAAAAATATATGAAAAAAATATATCGTTTCAAGACGATAGGGAAGTTAACTATTTTGTAGTGAAAAACAAACATGGATCAGTAATTGTTTGATTTGTCACGAAAGTGCGAATTGAAAAATACCAATAAACAGGAATCATTCAATGACACTTAGTGACAAACCTATACGGAACTTTATCACTAACCTTCTGAGACGTCTTTTAGGGAAATTTAATTCCCCTACCTATTTCCAATCAGCTCCAAAAAGAGGACAGGATTCCTTGTTATGCAGATTAGATAAAGTATTTAAGTCAAACGGAATAGTACAGTAGAAAGCAGTAGGAGAGAGAGATTGAAGCAGAAAGGTATAATAGTGAAGTTAGAGATTTATTATTGAAGATTTCTAGGTGGATAAATCAATCTCAGGAAGAGTTGAGATTCAGTGTGGTAAATATTGATTTATATTTAAAGTCTCATTAAAGCTTTATATTAGGAGTGAGATTAAAGTTAAATGTTCATTAGGAATATTATTGAATATAATTCTGGGATCTCTTATCGTGGTAATCTCTGCGTGATCGATATTCTAATTGTTAATTAATTGGATCATTAAATATTTAAGTTAATTTAAAGGAAAATCCCTTTTAAACCTCATATAGCTAATTTGAATTATTTGTTATTAAAAGTCTTTGATTCTATTTGGGAAAGATAACCAAATAAAGTTATTTTTAAAAATGGCTACTGGCTCTTATCTGACTCCAAATTATTCTCGTTCTCAAAGTGAGATCCAAGGGGATCTCTCTTCACAACTTTTCCTCGAAGATCTCTTTCAAGAGATGATAAATAGGCCTTTTCTTGAAAAATCCTTGCAACAGCAACAAAATGTTTTGTCAGTTGTAATATCACAACGGTAACAAAGACATCCCGAGGAGACTGTTATGTTATTGGTAATCATATGAAACCGATTACTGATGCATAAATTGTGTAGGAGTGTTTATTAAATGCTTCTAATTTAGTGTTAGTAACAAGAGTAAAATATATAAAAAATTATAATTTAAAAAAAGCAAAACAGGAGTTATAATATAATGATTAATTTTCCACATTTTAAGTTTCCAATGTTATCTTGATCTTAAAACATTTCTCCCTACCCCCCTTCCCCATTTATCCTTGTGTTGCGGCCCACGTGAAGTAGCTGACATACGTATGCGGCCCAGCAGAAAAAAAGGTTGAGTACCCCTGAATTAGAGCCTTACTAGCCGTGAGTTTGCAAATTAGAAAAATTAAAAGCTTTGTGTGCTTCTAACAAAAAAAAAATCGCAATTTAAGTGGCAACTTTTCACTCTGTTATCTTCACTGTCGATACTAATAAGAATTCAAAGGATTGAGAAAAAAATGTATTCGCTTAAGGAGAAAGGGCTATTTTTATTTTAGGTGTTTGGCTTCATATAAATATTTGATAAATTAAACAAATACTTGTTTATGTTAGTTTACAAGCAAGAAACAATCTCTATCTTACCAATGTAATACATTCTGAGACAGTGAAGACATTTTCCGCATGAAACGTACGACGCAAGTTAATTACTAAATTTCTCGTAGTTGTTAAAGAACAAACTGACAGGATACGTAACTGCCATTCCGATATGTAAAGTCGATCTTATTAATATCCTCCGCATTTCTCAAAGGTTATTAACTATTAAAAGCATTGATTAATTAAGAGCTCTGTTTATCCGTGGCTATTAATTAAATCAAAAAGCGACGCGACAAATGACTTAGTAATTAAAGACATCTTAGAAGATTATCACTGTACAAAAGAGAAAGTAAGAAAGAATGCGTAATGTAAAAGCACAAGACATAACAAGGTAATGAATGATGCGAGAAATTACCTATTCATGCGTAAAGAAGTAAGAAAAAAAATTATTCGCGTTAAAATGCGAATATATTAAAATAAAATCAGTAGACGCGAAAGTGGTACTTCTTTTTCTCTGAAATGCAATTGACGGATTAATCAAACGTAAATAAAATGAGACGCACATGATCAAAATGTAATTATGTATTTTCTGCATTTCAACAACTTTTTAGTGGAGGCGGATAAAAAAAATCAAAACAGAAAGGAAATGAAAAAGTTTTTTTTTTAAAAAAAAAAAAAGAAAGAAAGAAAAAAATGACTCTGTTGATGGTGCATTTTTCATTAGCACAGAAGAGAGAAGAATTATGCAAATCAAGAGAAAGATAATTAAAGGATGAAAACCATGTTTTTTTTTAACTTTGTTGTTGTTTTGTATTTTCTTCTTTACTACTGAAGCTGTTAAGTAAAAATATTCATCGATTTTTTTTTTTGGTCGAAAGGAATTCAAATAAGGACCACTTGTGTGTTGGTGTGCGATAATGAATTGGTGTCTAAGCCCACAGAAAAAGGAATTAGTTTGCTTCATGTATGATGATGGATTTAACTGTAGTTTAATAATCAAAATTATTTTTTCACAATATAAGGAATATAAGGATTTGTAATAATTAACTTATACTATTCTATTTATAAAAATAAAATATTTTCCTAATAAAAATGAGGTCTAAGCATGGAATATATTCTAAAGACTTTCCTATGTTATAGCTAATTTTTATAAAAAGAATAAAAAATACCTTTTTTTTTTTCTCATTTAATCGGAAAAAATTTACAAGAAAGTTTATTTAATTTCGTGATTTCGCCAAAATTTGATGCAAAAATGAATGCAAATGAAAATACATTAAATGGGAAAATATTTTTTTTAAAAAAAAATAAGTTTCTCTTGTTTTCACAAAGCATTTAACCAGGATCTTACTTTTTCATAATTTTATTTATATTTACAAAAAGAAAGAAAAAAATGATGCAAAATGCGAATTGAACCGTTAGTTAAAAAACACACGCAAAAAAGAATGTTTCCAAAAATGATCCCAACCTACCGTGGCGCCATCTATGTAATCGCGCATGCGTAATAAACCAACGATACGTTAATTCATTCGCTAAGTAAACATTTCTTACAGTTGAATTATTAAGATGGATTAAAGAGTTGTAATTATAAATTTTTCGCAAAATTCTCTTGATAAAAGTGCTTTGGAAATAAACCAATTGATTGAATAAGTTTCGAATGATTCGATTGAATGATTTCATTTTAAATCAATCAAATGTTTACTGTGACATAAAAGGCTTTTGCACAGAAGAGAAAATGTATATTTGATGATAAGTGTGCAGAAAAACTGACCTGATCTGGGATCCCTTATATAATAGAAAAAGAACATAACTTCATGGTAAACATCAGTGCTTGTCAAAGAAAAGGATAAAAGAGTCATCTGACTACAGAATAGATAAGATTAAAACACAATCCCCCCCCCCATGAAAATTTTAGCAAAACATAACTCCGTACTGAATATTTACATTTATATAAGCAAATGAAAAATAAAATAAAAACCTTGAAAAGTGTACATTATCATTTAAGCTGAAATGAAGGAGTTAAAAATGTCCTTAACTTCTTAAAGTTGATAATTGTAGATCAGTGCTCCGCAACCTTTTTATCGCTGTGGGCCGGTCAACGTTTGATAATTTTACCGCGGCCCAATGAGGGTGGGACACGTTGATGGTTTATATTTTAGATTGCTTTGATTTTAAAATTTTAATTTAGTTAAATTTAAATATGCCTTCAGAATAAAATATACGAGTAGTTACACCAAAAATGAATAAAAGTGATTTAACGTGGAATATATAGTGATAACCGTGGAAAGTTGCGCAAATCCGAGAGAAATGCACCACTTTAAATAAAATGGCAATAGTTTAATGTTCTTTAGGGGGCCCGGCACCATTTGATACACGGACCGGTACCGGCCCGCAGACCGGGGATTGCGGATCACTGTTGTAGATGATACGTGTTTTCAATAGGATCCAAAAATAAACCAATAAAATGTAATATGAGCTCATCTCAAGTCAAAATATCAAGAAAAGTTCAATCAAAAATCAAAACAATACTACAAATTTTTCATTCTTGTCCAGAATATCGAGATGAAAACAACTGGAGATTATTGCAGGAAAAACAATCATTCAAAATTTTTAAATTGTACGTAGAGAAAAAAAAAATATTCTGTGGTTCAATTATCCACCGTAATTGCCTGATTTAGTACACTGTCCCCTTTTTTTTCCAAAACGAAAAGCAAACAAATAATAATTATTATAATTTAAATACAAACTAATAAGAATTTCTTGAGTTCACATTTATTTTAAAGAAAAATCTATTTGTCCCTCTGTGTATAATCAATAATTTAAATATTAATATTCGCAGACATTCAATTAATTAAAATGCATATGTGTTGAACAAAAAGATCTAGAAAATAATTTTTTAAAAGTTCTCAGTAAGAAAAAGACTCCATAGATATGGATATACTTTTAGGGAATTTGTCATTAAGCGCTCTAAAGAAAAACGTATTATTGAATATAATAGTATAATCCGACTACGTTCGAAACCGTAATTTTGCAAAAGCGTATAAATGGATAATATTTATGATATTTAGTGTCACTTAGAGTAGAAAACGTATATAAAATTGTTTTAAGAATATTATTACAATAAAAAAATTATTTAAGTACAATATTTTAGCAAAAAATGAACATAGAATGGCCAATTTTCAAAACATTCTCCTTTTAGGGGAAATTCTTCTATTATAATAATATTTTGCCTGTATATAGCTCAGACCTCTGTACAGAGGCTGAACTACAATTTTAGAAATACATACCTTAGAAGTGGATTTATCCCTATTTTACTATAACAAATGAAATAAATTTTAAGAAAAAAAATGCCGATAGTTATTTCAATTGGTTGTAACTGAAAATAATGTGAATTTTTCAAAACTCCTAGTTCATACTCTCTGGAGGTCTTTACTTTATATAAGCAAAATATTATTATTATAGAAGCATTTTTTATAAAAGGAGAACGTTCTGAAAAAAAGGTTATTCTAAGCTCATTTTTCGCAAAAATATTGAAGTTAAATAAATCTTTTTTTGTCATAATGTCCTTAAAACAATTTTATACTGGTATTCTAATCTAAGTGACACTAAATATCATGAAAATTATCCATTTAGGTTCTCTTTTAAAATCCCGGTTCCGAGCGTGGTCGAATACTTTAAATCATACAATAAATCGAACACAACTTCATACATCTTGTTTTATTAAATTAATAGAAGCGTAAAAAAGCTATTAAACTCTTCACAAAACTATCTGGGGATATAAAACTCTTCTCCGACACAAAAGAATTACTTCTATCCAAGCAAATCGCAAGGAATAGCAGCACACCATCTTGAGCAAACCCAATCGTATGTATCTGGCTGCTCTAAATTCCCGAACCAGGCGCTTAGGATGACTGATGGAGACATTGGAATGATGAATTGGGAGACTCAGTATCCATCTCCACATAGTCCCCATGATGGATACATCATCTCTTTGGAAATACTTTCTTATACCGAGTCGACATTTCCAGAACAAATCCACTCTCGTTTTGGCATTGATTCCCGGGGCCCACCCACACTTTCTGGGTATCGGTATAAGCCTCCAACTTTCCTTTCGATTTCTTTGTTCTTTTTTTTTTACCTCATCCCTCTTCTACATTTTACTTTTTATCTTTTTGTGGAGGCGGGGGTAAGACACAGAATCCACCCCTCCCCCTTATTTCTTGGTTCATTACGCGTAGGATTTTCAAAGAATGTGTCTGAAATTGGAATTGAGTGGTTCGGTAAAGAAGAAATGTAGAAGGTTACGGTAGCTTAAAGATTATGAACATTTTAATCACATTATATGGCTTTTCGTTACGATCTATAACACTTACAAAATGATAAAATAAAGATAACCATTGTTTATTTACTTTTAAAAATTTAAAATTGTATTTTTATTTACAATACACATATACACATTTTTTTTCCGCGTTGCGTTAAATAATTAGGCTACAAAGATTGATTTGTGTGTTTGCGTGCGTGTTTTACAAACAATATTTCAAATCGTTTAGATGAAAATAATGTAGAAAAATATAAATACGAACTGGGTTCGTTCGTCGGAATAAAACTAGGTTGTGTAATTTCAGGTAACAACAAGACAATTGCTGTAATAATCAAGAGGTTAAACTCGAGTTCGAATATTGGATTCTACTAAAACAAAATCACAAGGAGAAGTGCAGTAGCTTCATGCTTCAAAATAACTGGGCTTAAAAATCCGACCAAGAGGAAAGTTAAAGAGTGTAGCTCTTACATCACCATTTTATCCAATTACAAGATCAGTCTTAAACAACTTTCGAGCAGCTCTGAAGCAATATACATTATGTACCATTGAAATTTTAACTCCGAAAAGGAAAATTAAGCAGATATCAGGATAATTAATGTTATTAGTACAAAATCCGCAACTTACTAGCAGTCCTGTAATAGTATATAAGAAGAAACCTGTGAAACGGTAAACATCCAAGCTCTTATTTCTTACAGGAGAAACATTGAGGAAATCCTTTTCTTGTCTCAAAGGACTCTCAAAAGAGCAGAAAATACTACGACGCCACCAATGAAGGCAGTTCCAACAAACGAATCGTCACTTGATCATGGCACAAAATTGCGAGGTCCGTAGCCAATAGCATTTGTGTTAATTTATAATGCGACATACGTTAATAAAATACTCATTCACTCAACAATTGAATTTACGAGAGGGATGGTGATAGGACACAAAAGAAAGAGTTAGGTTATACTTCAAATCTCAACTAACACCCACTTAGACGCGTCCACAGTGAACCACTGGAGGCAAAGATGGTTCATACAAGAAAATATGAAAACTCTCTGAGCCACGCCGGTGTTGGCAGAGTGACATCAGACAGAGAAACGGCGCATCTGCTGATAAGCAGTGACAATCACTTAAGTTGCCATTTTGAGTGAAACTGTTAGCCGTTAGGTGCTTCGCCAACTCTCATAGCAGCATTTAAGGTATCCGACTACATTCGGAACCGTGATTTTGCAAAAGCGTATAAGTGGATAATATGTATGATATTTAGTGTCAATTAGATTAGGAAATGTATATAAAATTGTTTAAGAATAGTATTACAATAAAAAATAATTTAAGTACAATATTTTGACAAAAAATGAACATAGAATGACCCATTTTCAAAATATTCTCCTTTTGTGAAAAATGCTTCTATTATAATAATAGAGAGAGACTCAACTAGAATTTTTGAAATATATAACTTAGAAGTGGGTTTATCCATATTTTACAACAGAGGGGAGAAAGTTTAAGAAAAAAACGCCGATAAACATTTCAATTGGTTGTAACTCTGAAAATAATGTGAATTTTTCAAAAATCATAGTTCAGACTCTCTGGAGAAGTCTTTACTTTATACAAGCGAAATATTATTATTTTACAAGCATTTCTTATAAAAGTAGAACATTTTGAAAAAAGATTATTCTAAGTTAATTTTTTGCCAAAATATTGTATTTAAATAAATTTTTTTATCAAAATGTCCTTAAAACAATTTTATACATGTATTCTAATCTAAAAGTGACACTAAATATGAAAATTATCCACTTATGCGCTTTTTTAAAATCACGGTTCCGAACGTAGTCGGATACCTTAAGACTGCCATTCACCTATCATTCACGTGGATATTAGAATGACACAAGGCTCGTTCTCAGATGAACATTCATGCTTTTATCTGTCCATAAACAGTCGCCATTTGTCAGTGTGCCTAAATGGTGACATGTTCAATCCAGCCTTTTTTGTGTATTGCCCCACCATGCGGCAACAGAGTGTTATGATGTGGCGTACCATCGCATACAATAGCAGGTTACCTCTGGTTCAAATTCAAAGTACTATAATGGCTCATAGTGCATGAATGAGATACTTCAATTCATTTGGAAAGAGAAGATCCCTAGAACAGGGATGGCGAACCTTTATGTATGAAGGTGCCATTTTTTCTAAGGACATGTTTGATGAGGTATAGACGTGCCGCCAAATATTTTTGACTTGTTATGATTGGAAAAATAATAAACTTATAACTAAACAACTCAAAACTCCTTATTTACTACCAGAAAATACTTTTTTCACTGTATAGTAGTAAATATTTTAGTTATACGTGTAGTGTTAAAATTAAATTAACATTAGTGGGACTTTTGTTGTTGCACATTATATGACAAATAACTTATATTAGTATTGTTAGATGCTAATTTTAGCTGAATGCATGCTGAATAGGGGTCATCTGTAAAAACGTTTCTAAAACAATTAATTCTTTTTGCTCTGGTTCACTTTTTTGACAAAAGGATTTGAGATTTGTTTCAAAATGCCATTTTGCAGACAATATATATATATATTCCATATACCACTGTGCCAGAACATAAAACAATCACCGTTTTCGGCATTTACTAATCGTGCCAAACTTCTCGGTCCACCAAGTTGAAAATCTATGCTACACTTACTATCTTGTACTTTTTTATTGCTATACTAGCCATGTTAAATAACAGTTAAAAATCATATATATATATGTAGCACAAATAAACTTTAAAATACAGTTGTGTCAACGAAATTGACTATACTATGTGTAGACAAACTCTGCATAATTAGCAATTACAGTTCACGGTGTAACTAAGGTAAGACAATAATGAACGTGTATGCTCCCTGCAACTCATCACTCGCGTTTGTTCGTAATACTTCATAGAGAACTTTATTATTTTTAACTACAATGCTAACAGTTTTGGTCGGTGGCGTGCCTAAAATGTTGTGTCACGTGCCATCAATGGCACGCGTGCCACTGGTTTGTCATCCCTTCCCTAGAAAGAGGATGCTAACCAAACGTTTCATGCTTGGTTGGGCATTTAAAGTTCTCCTTAAGGTGCACAAATGCTTCCTTGGTCACCACTCTTTTCTAATCTATCATCAATTAAATGGGGTAATTTGAACTTGATTGGGTGCCGCTGGCATGCACTGATGCCACCACAGAAGAGAAACTGTGACAAATGGTTGACAAGGAATGTGAAGCCTTTCTTAAGATATCAGGCGTACTCTCGCTGACTTTATAATTAATCATGTTACTTTGTGCATAGCCGTCCGTAGTGCCCCTGCAATTTACTAAGCTGAGGTTGTTTTCTCTATGTGTTATGAGTATCAATTTAAGATAAAAATCACTTATTATTCATTGTTGTCTGTTTTTCTGTTTGAGGAATTTATTTTCTGACTTTTCATTCCTGTGGTCTTATTTTCAATGTCGCGTTGAATAAATTTAATTAATAGCAATTTCATTAGAATTCATTGGCGATTCTGAATTCCATGGAATGTCTGTTGGATGTATTTGTATTCTTGAAGTAAAAATAGTAAACTTCTTGTCTTAATTAAGAATTGTCGGTACCCCCTGTACCGATAATGTTAAATTGATCTTTTTAGATCTCTGTTTCTCAGAAACTGTTTAATATAAAAACTTCAAATTTTGTTTGTATATCTTAATTAGGCTTTTTATATTTATACTCTGGTTAAAATGTTTCAAATATATTGTTTACTTTTTGCAAAAAGTTCATCGTAAAAGTATCACTGTGAATTTTTGAAAATTGGCATTTTTTTACGATAACTGCTTTTCAGCAAAATATTTGGGAAAATCTCAAAAAAAGTAGCTTTATTATATATAGTTACATATTATTTAAGTGCAGTAAAAATTGCATGTGCATTCATACTTTAGATTCTGTAAAAAAGGTACAAGCAGTTTGAAAACAATCATTTTGAGAAAATTGCATTTGTAATGCAAAAAGGCACTTCATCACAAAAATAATAAATTGCAACATGTATTTGCCCTATTTTATTAAACATTAGTATCTTCTTAATTTTTAGCACAAAATAGGAAACAAAAAAGTCTTAAAATGTTCAGAAAATACATATATAGTATTTTTCAGTTTTTATTCAACGATATTTTTTTTACCATTTGCATCAATTTTCTCAAATTATGTATCAATCTGTGAAGAATCTTTAGCATCTCAAAAATCAAATTTGGCCTTAAAACATCAAAAATTTAATGTAAACATGTATCAATATGTAAAAGGAATGATTTGGGATTATGTGATTTTACGACATTGCGAAAATTATCATTATGGATTTGTATATTCACATACAAACACAATTCCTAAAAGTTACAAAATTCAAAATTTTCTCTAAACTGTATAAAAGATTTCTAAAAAAGTCAGAAATAAAACTGTTTACATGTTTTTAAACATGAAATCTGTGTATTTTTATGCATGTAACAAGCTTCTCGTAACGACAAAAAGCATTACGAATCTGAATTATAATTAGTTACCTATTATTGAAAAACTTTTGAATATTAAAGCTTAAAACCTTGTCTGAACAATAAATAAACATTAATATTTGCAATGAAGTGAAATATTTAAAACATATTGTTTATTTTTCTCAAAAACATGTAACACCAAAATATCACTATGAATTTTTTACAAAATTGACATTTTTGTCACGATATATGGATAGTCAAATATTTTGAGAAAATCTCTAAAACACTCATCGATATGTAACTATATATATTCGTGTAACATGAGGGAAAAAATTTCATGTACATTCATTCATTCTATTCTAAGAAAAAGATACATACAAATTTAAAAACATCATTTTTGAGAAAATTGAATTTTTACTATAGAGTGCAATTTCGTCACAAAAATAATGTATTACAACATAACCCATTTTATTAAACATTAGCATCTGTGCAATTTATTTTAATAGTTAACAAAAAAGTTAAAAAAATAGTTAACAAAAAAGTCTTAAATTGCCCAGAATACCATTTTTCAGTTTTTTTAACGATATATTTTCTAGTAATATATTAATTTTTTCAAATTTTATATCAATTTTTGAAGAATTTGTAGCTTTTATGAATTACTAATATCAAATTTTAAAATAAAGCATCATAAATATAATGTGAAAATGTATCAATATGGTTTGGGTATGAACTTGAGATGGTATTTAAAAATATCTGATTATATATATATATACACGACGTTTTCGTTAGGTTTTCGTAACATTATCATTAGGTCTTGTCGTTGCAGACATTTTCTAAGCTTTAAACTTCAAAAGTTACTCAAAACTGGATAAATGATTTCTAAAACAGACAAAATAAAACTGTTTTTATGTTTTTAAGCATAAAATTTAAAATATTTTTATGTATGTAACAAGCTTCTCGCAAAGACAACAAACATCATATTTAATGTATCATATCTCATACTTTTTTCTCAGAAACTATTAAACACAAAGACTCAATTTTTTATTTATATTAATTAGACATTATATTTATACTGAAGTGAATTTTTTTTAATGTATTAATTAGTTTTTTTTCAAAGACAAACTTTTAGTTTACCGAACAACTATTATTAGGAATTTATTGAAAACTGTCATTTTTTGTTATGATAACTGCTTTATATTTAAATGTTTTAAGAATATTTCAAAAATGTCACTTCAGTATACACAATTGCACTTAAGAAACATAGAGAACATGCATCAGTAAATTTAGACAATTTTAAAAATTTAAATTTTAAAAAACAGAAATTTTTATTAAAAAAATCTTACCTTCTCAAAGTATGTATTTGTAAGATTTTTTAATCCAAATTGTTTATGCAGAATTCTTAAATTAGTACATAGTTGAAACTTCAAATATTTTTAACTCTTTAATAAGCCTTAGCAAGTTTAAATAATCAGTAATAATAAACAATTAAAACTAAATTTAAAGTGAAGAAAAGACTTACATTTAGATAAAATCACTAAATATTAAATGTAACATTCAAATTAAAACCACGCTTCCAAATTTGGCTCCAAAACTTTTTGGCATATCTAACACAGTTAAAAATGCAGTTATTTTACAGGTATCTAATGCGTACGAATAAAAATAAATTGAGGCTTTGCAACTTTGCCCCAGATTTAAAAAGACAATGTTTACTTTTCTATCTGTCAAAATAGGCGTGGTTCATAAGCTGATTATTCTTTAAATATCATTTTAAAGTACTTCTAATTCATGCAATGGCCTGTATGTTATATCATTGGAAAGGTACCGATTTGTAGATTGTAGAAATATCAACAACTCAAAATCGATTTGCAAAAGGTTATTACCCTACTGACTGTCCCTTAAATAAACAAAGATCGGTAAAAGTAATAATTAATTTACAACTTTAATTCTTAAAAGAAAAAGTCTACAATTATTATTTGAAATGCAATTATTCTTAAAATGTTTTACAAAAGACACAGAAACTCAAAAGTAATAAATTTGCGAAAGAAAGTAAATAAATAACTTAAGTGAATTTAAATCTAGTTATAATTTTCAATGACTTTCTTGCCGCCCAGCCAGTATGGTGGATATGACCCTCGGCTTGTAACCGAGTGGGTTCGGGTTTGAATCCCGAGTAAGGCATGTTTGCATCTTCGGGAAAAGAAGTCAGATTTTCACCTGTAATGGATTCCCGTCTCGAATAGAAAACAGCGCACCCCTTCCGTTATATGCTGGGATTATTATGTGTAACAAATGTCTATATTCTTCTGTTTGTATTGTATGCTTTCTGTTCTTCCACTCGTATTTCATATATATCCCAGGATAAAAACTCCAGACAACAACAATGACTTTCTTTAAAATTTATTTAAAACTTCTTGCATCAGAAAGTGTGTGTGTGTGGCTGAAAATTAACTTTTCAAAGTTCAACATATTTAACCAGGTACCCCAATTAGTTAACTATTTAAACTTCTCAATCTATTTCTTAATACTTTTTTGAATAATGATTCCTTTCTGGATAAGTATGACATTTTTATTGTTCAAATATATCTAGAGAAACAAAATTGAATGTTATAAGAAATTATTCAGAGTACTAGGTAGTCTTGAAAATGAGTTGAATTTCATGAAGATATCCCGCATTGCACAAATCTAAATTTATTACATAATATCAGAAGAGTATTCACATTTATCACTTTTAATAAGTTTAGATGACGATTGTTTATTAACCTAATTTTGACGATTGCTTATTAGCCCAATTTTAACATAATGGACTTCGTAATTTGTCGGCTTCGGGCTGTAAGGTAGCCTGCCATCCTCGAAGCTCTAAGTTGTGAGTTCAATCGACAGATTTTCTGAATGCGAAAATCACAAGCATGCATGTCATATGATTATGTAGCATGTAAAAGATCTTTTGAGTATCAATTTGGCTTTTGATACTCTCGGCAACATTAAATCACAACAATATTTAGCATCTATTGAGAGTTTGAATTGAATAAAATTCAAACGTCAGAATTTGGTAGCGGGAGCCACCCCTAGATGGTGTCACTAATGAAAAGGCTCCCAATGGCTGCCGTGTCTGCAAATGAATAAACTGCCAAAAATACAATCCATTTGAAACAAAAAGTTTTGAACCACATACAAGAGAATAGGATGATAGTTGAAATGGAAACACTCTCCAAACTTCCCCACAAGATCAACGTGAGGATTTTGTTCTCTGACAGATTAAAGGATCCTTAACTCCTCTACACGATTTAAAATTAAGAAGCTGAAAAACAGATCTTTATTTAAAATGAAATGGCACACATTACTAGATCTTATTCGACCAATCAAAAAAATTACAGGTTAATTTTGAGTTTTGGAACTAGAATGTAATTTTACATTTATATATATATATATATATATAGAACTACATAACAGTTGAAAATTATGTACTATTTTTCTTGTATTTACAAAAGCCGAAGTGTATTTTACTATAGTATATATATCTTTATATATCACAGTCCTCTATTATCACGAAAATGGCCCAAAAGAAAAAGCCAATCGAGAAAAAAAAATTCGACTTTGGGGCTTAGAACAAATTTCTTCCTTCGAAAGAAAGAAAACTCCATTGTTCTAAGCCCACCCCTTAATCCCCTCCGCCCACCCCTAAGAGCTTTTCATGAAGCCTTCCAAATCCATATCACAGGGGAGATATGAAAAATGATGGATATCTCGGCCTAACTTCCTGAAACCAAAAATATGTGGAGGGGATGTAATTCATTTCTATTTTTCTTGCACACTCCACCCCTTGCTCAACTCCCCCACCCTCAAACACAAATCATGACATCGCCAGAAGAAAATTGTGTCGAACTTCTGTCAGGATCTTACGACTTGGCGAAAAATTTTGATTTTTTCCTATTCGAATTTCACATCCGGAGCTTGAAGTCGGGGGAAGAAAAAAGGAAGAAAAAATTGCTGTTAAATAAATAAATATGTTCTTGTTTATTGGTTGATGGAATTTTGGTGAACCGTTCGTGTCAACAATGGGTGCATCGAACAGATTCCTCGAGCAAAAAATAAACATTCTCAGTTTTATATTGAACGGTTTACACATTGTGATGTCGAGTTTGGCTTGTAAGAATCGAACTTTTCTGCCAGTCGCTGATAAGCAACTAAGCAAAAGAAAAAATATATATAATAGTGAAGAAAATTACTTTTCTAAAATGCATAGCAAGTCCTTTTTAAAATTCCATGCACTGCAAAAGAAAGAAGATGAAAATTACTACAAGCATCTTCGAATCCTACGAGCCGCTTTTTAAAGTAAAAATAAAAGCCCCGTAGCCCTATTCTAAGATAAGATTCCTACAATATGGATGAGTAATGTCTATCAACGTAACACTACAAAGCAACACGAGGGTTAATTGCGTCGAACGTCGTAATTTTGAACCACGGTCAATTGACGAGAATGACATCTGGTGTCACTAAAGACCTTCCATGTAGAGGGGGCTGGTACACTTTATCTGTCGAGGCTCAAAGTTTTCACATTAGGGAGGAGTAGCTTTTGAAAGTGGGGATTATAAGCTGAAGTATCTGTGAGTGAGGGAATGCATATTAACTTCGCATTATAAAGCAACAAGAGGGCTATTGGTAACGGACCTCTCAATTTTGAACCACGGTCACGCGACGAAGACTTAACCTGAGCTGCAACCTCCTTTCCTAACTGTCACATTACGCCAATGGAAGTCTACTGCATGAATTCTTTCGTTTAGGTAAATATGTGAAGGAGAATAAAACTCAGTACCTTCTGTTCTGTAAGCGAGTACTTTAGCAACCATGCTAAAATGATCATCATGACATGGAGACTATTACTGTCTTATGTAGATACCACCGAAACACACACGCCTGCCAGGGATTTGGCGAATAGGCAAACGAACGATACTATTTTTGTGGCGAGCGTGGAAACAGTTGCGTCAGTTTGAGTGCGACGGCTTGTGGATTGCGTCATTCGTGCATGATGGCTTGTGGATTGTATCATTCGTGCATGACGGCTTGTGGATTGCGTCATTCGTGCATGACGGCTTGTGGATTGCGTCATCATGTGTGATGGCTTGTGAGTTGCGGTATTTGTGTGAGACGGTATTGTTGGTTGCGTCATGTGTCTGACGGCTTGGTTGCATTTGCGACGGATAGATGGCGCCACGACTGCTGCGGTTCTCTTTGCACGGCCAGGGTCACCAATGAAGAAAGATTAAAACCGCAATACCTTCTGTTCCGTAAGCGAGTACTTAAGCCACCACGCTAAAATGATCATCGTAGCATGGAAACTATACTGGCTTATATAAATACCACCACTACATATGCAATAGATATGCTCTTCCACAAAATAAAATTATGAATCATTCAATTCATTGTATCGGAGTACAGTTTAAGATAAGAAAAATATATTGCACATGAAAATACATCCTTCTTTCGTTGACCCATTAACAATCCCAATATATATTATAAACGTGAAAGTTTGTGAGGATGTTTGGGAGTCTTTCACGCAAAAACAACTGAATGGATTTTAATGAAACTTTACAACGGTATAGCTTATACATCAGAATAACACATAGGCTATAATTTATAGATATTGTGTGAAGTGTCCAAATACAACAATAATTGTCAAGTAAGTAGGAAAAAATTCTGTCATCAGCAAAAAAGCCCGCGACAGCAAATATCTATCTTTTATGTGTGAAGCTAACCTTTGCATTTTGTTTTGTCTACGCCAGGCGCCAGGAACTGCGAAAGTTTGAACAGGCAGAGTGTGAGGCTGATTACAATTTTAACATAAAAAGTAATATTAATGTATTACACTTCCAGATATAAATTATTTATACTATTTTAATCGAAAAAATAACGTTGTTTATTTGCTTATGATTTTAGAAAAGTTCGAGTATGTTACGTTCGCCAATTTTTAAATCTTAATATTTACGGAATGCGCAATATTAATTAAAATAAAAATTCGCTGAAATTCTAAAGACAAAACACAGAAAATTATTCTATAAAAATCCTTGCAAAAACGAATACGTCTCGAATCAGTCAACCTGAAAAAGAATGCATTTTGAACCAAGATTGATTTACGCCGTTTTTCAGAAAAAGCTTTTCACTGTTTTTTAAATCGTGCTATATAGTTTTCGGTTATGGTAATTTAAGGTCGCTTACACAGAATTCGAAGATTCGGTGTACTTTTCGATTTACACGACGTGAGAAAAAACGATATTTGATAGTTTGAATGACGTTAGTGAAATTATTTTGTAAGTTAAATATTAACAGAAAGAAAGAGGTCCTCACACTCTCAATAAATGTCATTTAAATTCAACGTAAGATCGACTCTTCCATTTGAATGCAAAGTTGTAATAATAGTTTCCATTAAGCAAGGCGATAATTTAAAATTTAAATGCTATTTATAGTGGATAAAAAAATATTAAAACAAATTTACAGTACAAAAGATAATATCGAAATACAAAACAAACTTAGTTGAAAAAGGCCAGATGTAGGACACCCATTTCACTAAGCTTGAAGAACAGTGGATAGTTAGGAATATTATAAACCTATAACAAAACTACAGTAAAATTGATACTGGATGTATATCGAAGGTTTTACAAGTCTGTCAATGCATAATTCTAAACCTTTCAAGAAAGTGTAATAATAAGTATTATAATAATTAGTAAAAAAAGCAGTTTTAATATTTAAAAAAATAGAAGACAGTAACATTTTTATTCAACCGAGAATTACTTAAATAAATTTTAATTCTTTATAGTATTTTATTTTTTAAATATGTTGCATCATTTAAAATACACTCAAATTTTAAATATTTAATAACTACTTATCAAATTCAAAGTTTTTATAACTTCTTCATTTATAAAAATAATTGCATGAAACTTTTTTTTTTCGTTTATCGAACATTTCAAAAAATGCTC
The DNA here is from genome assembly GCA_019973935.1 of Trichonephila clavipes. Taxonomy (NCBI): domain Eukaryota; kingdom Metazoa; phylum Arthropoda; class Arachnida; order Araneae; family Nephilidae; genus Trichonephila; species Trichonephila clavipes. The sequence continues at coordinate 432,332 of BMAU01004340.1, forward strand.
ACAATTTTAATTCAACATTTAATTGTGAAATTTTGTAATTATAAAAATTTCTACTTTTCTGAACATACAACTATTTTTAAAAAGGTACATTTTCGTTTTCGGGTCCTAAAAAGTTGCAAAGTGAGTGAGTGAATATTAAGATCCCACTGTTCACTTACTCAAGAGATATCATAGCGAGAGGTGAAAGGGAATTTCCATGACAATGCATTTAAAAATGTTCAAGCAACGCCGGGGGGGGGGATAAACCTGTCTGACAGAAAAGAAGCAAAAAATTTCGAAACAGGGCATTTTAAGTTATACACTCGGAAAAAGGCCGAGCAACGCCGGGCTAAGTGGAGGAAGGGGGTGAGGTGAAAGTCATTTTGAAAAAGAATATTAGAAGTGCCGATTTTATGAAGGAAAGGTAACATTTTTATAAAAGTAAAAAAGGCCGAGAAACGCCGGGCCATGCAGCTAGTATTATATAAATAATTAACATTTAATACGCATAAAATTTCTGTAACAAAATTTTGTTTATTAGTCATGCCCTCGAGAAAATTAATGTTGGTTTAAACAGCGACATACTGATGGTAAAGGTACTTGATATTACAATTCAATGGCTACACTGATACTAACGCACGCTATAAGGTAACAAGAGGGCTATTGGCGATGGGCCTCTTAATTTTGGACCTCGGTCAAATAAGAGCTGGCATCCCCTCACCAAATACCACATTATGCGAACAGGGGGTTTTTGAGCCACGACTGATTTAATGTGCATAATCCTCTGCACATACAGTGCCACATGGTAATCATGACATCTGACTCATGACACATAGGTCATGAGTTTGTGACCATGACCACTAGGCTGCCGTGGCCACACACTCATATTAAAGAAATATAATTACCAATTAGTTCTCATCAAAAATAATCAGAATGAATTGATTTACACGAGAAGGTGGGTGTCTCATAGATTCCTAGTAAACAACTCTGCTGTCAAAGAGAAGACGACGAATACAAGAAAAAGCAGTATAAAAAAAGGCATTACAAGATCGCAATCTAATATTAATTAAATATTACGAGAAATAGCTAAAATTTTACAAAAAATTATTACTGCTTTAAATTAAATGCATGTAAGATTATCTTATGAGTTTGATTTGATTTATTCGATAAATTAACTCATAAGTAGATGAAACAGCTTTCTTTTAGTCAGATATTCACGGTATTAAAATCTTTTCATTTAACTGAATAATTTTAAAACCTTTCAGTTTGAAACAGACAATAACATAAGTGACAAGTAAACACAAATTGTAATTGAACTGTCAACCTCGATTTAACAAAGTAAAATAATAATATAAAGCAACAAAAATTAGAGCATATTACAAAATTAATGTACCAACTTATATTTTACTACAGAAGTGGTGCATACAAATCAGTTTTGCAAAAATACAGTTACATTATTAGCTCATAATTGTTATTTCTTTTTAACGTCGCATTTGTACATAGAATTATTTTTTGTTAATTATAGATGGTTTTACATTATTTAATCTTTTTTGTAACCTGTTTTGCAGTCAAATATTCATGTCGTAATTTTTTATGAGCAAGAACATATATATCCAAATTATATATTGTAATATTTTCTCGGTGTATAAAAAAACTATTCAGAAACTTCAATTTTAATCCAAATACAAATAAAGAGTGTTTTTTTTTCCAGGTATAGAAGTTTAAGTTGGCATTACTTTCCAAGATGGCGATCAATTTAACAGCTGTCAAGTGATTTATTCTCAGTTTGATTTGGCAATTCATCAAAACGATAATCAAGCAAGGCGTAGATTCGTCGAATGGGCCCAAAACGAGATTGCTGTTGTTCCCGATTTTCATAAGCGAATTTTGTTTAGCGATGAAGCGCACTTCTGGTTGAATGGCTACGTCAACAAACAAAACTGCCGCATTTGGAGTGAAGCTAATTCACAAGTGTATGTCGAAACACCGTTACATCCAGAAAAACTGACTGTTTTGCGCTTTATGGGCGGATGGAAATTGGTCCTTCTTCAAAAACGATGAGGGCCACAACGTTACAGTCAATGGTGATCGGTATAGAGCCATGATTACTAACTTTTTCATTTCTGAATTGAACAATCATGATGTCCAGGAGCTGTGGTTCCAACAAGACGGCGCACCATGTCACACAGCTCGTGCCACAATCGATTTATTGAAAGACACGTTTGGTGACCGCCTAATTTCACGTTTTGGACCTGTGAATTGGCCTCCAAGATCTTGTGATTTAACACCGCTAGACTATTTTCTGTGGAGCTATGTAAAGTCATTGGTCTATGCGGATAAGCCACAAATGCTTGATCATTTGGAAGACAACATTCGCCGTGTTATTGCCGATATACGGCCACGAATGTTGGAAAAAGTCATCGTCCAGATTGGACTACATCCGAGCCAGCCGTGGCAGTCCTATGCCAGAAATCCTATTTAAAATATAATGCCACAAGATTATCTTTCGAATAAAAAAATTTATGTCAATCGAATAATACATCGTTGTTTTATTGCAATTTAAAGTTCTATACCTCTAAAAAAACACCCTTTACAAGAGAAAAAAATATTACTCCTCTCAACCTGTCATTTCATTCCTAGAACTCTCAATCAACTAATTGTATTGACGTTTCAAATAACAGAAAGCATTCCTAATATAAGAGGTATGGCTTTAAAACAGAAATAATTAGGTCAATCAATGTCACTCTATGTGTGATACATATTTAAACCAGCTTCCTTGTACACATTGTGTTTCCCATAGAAGGCATTGCTAAAGGCACTTAGGAGATGAATAATGACATTGATAAGTTCGTCCTTCAAATAAACACGGTCTTTAATTGAGCTGCCAAATGATTATATCTAAAAAGTGCATTTAGTATTTTCAAATAAAAAAATTCAATCAATATCTTAAGCAAAATTATCAAAAGATATAACAAACTTAAGGAAATGGTCAAGAGCATTCAGTATTATATTTTTAAGAAAATAAAAAAATATTATTGCTTATAAAAATCCTTTAAAAAGAAAGAGAAAAGTATGAATTTTACAACTGATAGGCAGCCATAAATGTGTTGTCAATGTAACAAAAAATAAGTAATGTTTTGAACATATTCAGACCAATTCAAAACTACTTTATATATAGACCTTGACATAATTTACAAAGATATAAGAAAATAATTCCCTATTCAAAACATTACCTTGCTCTATGAGCGCTCGTATTTAAAAAAAAATTTTTAACTTCTTATACTTTGCACTTTGCAATGGTGATGAGCTTCATTACATTGAACATTGCAACTCTGCAATGTTTATCAACGTAAAGCTTAGAAACGCCTTCCCAATGTCTTAAGTGGTCATTGTAGCTGAGTGGTCATGGTTCCGAATTCGTGGCTGGAGTTGTCGTGTAACTGGTGTTGTGTCGTGGGTTTCTCGAGATCAATGATGCGAATTTACGATGAGAATCCGCGATTCATTCAGTCAGGAACATATACATGACGACACACACACAAAGCAAAAAAGAATCTAATTATAATTTGTACACATTTTAGAAAATTATTAAATTTCTGAGTTGGTGACACGATGTTTAGAGAAGCCAAAAATGGGATAGGGTGGCAGCCATGACATCTCCCCTCGAAAGACAAAATCTCTACACGTCAGCTCGCTGGTGGAGCTTACGAACCCCTCCCTTTGAGGTACAGCCGTAGAATACGCTGGTGTGTCAATCGCGCAGGCGCAGAATCTCAGATTAATCTCGTTGCCATCTAGTGTTCCAGAATATTGTCTAGAGTTCGTTACACTGGTTCGAAAACTCGCCCAGTAGAACAGCTAGTATACGATAAATCTGACGAGGTCTGAAATCTCCCCAAGTGTCTAGTGTACACGGCTCTAAACCTTTAATAAGTGAACTCTTTCACTGGGTTCAAAATACTTGCAGCGTGATGTGGAAGTTTGGGGAGTAGAGTATCAGCTAGGTGTCGCTTTTGTCATTTGTCCACTGATAAAAATTAGAAGGTCCGTCACCAATAGACCTCGTGTTGCTTCAGAGTGTGACTTATTTTAAATCAAATCTAAATAAGTTGAAGAACTGGACCCATATTCACAGATTTTTTTTCCGGTAAGGAAAACTTCCAACATTATTTTATGTTCTTGTAGTTATAACATTATATATATATGTACGTAATAATTCCTAGTCATTTAATCTTTAATAGCTTTTGATTTATCTATGGTCCAGTCCTTCAGGACAACTGATTTAATTATTTTACTTAGTTACCCACCTAACGGAAATTTTTGGAATAACATCCATCCACTCACCCAGATCATGTGATTTTTCGCTGAGTATAAATGACGAGATCCCTGGAAATCCCGTCCTTCTTGTTCTTTGTCTGCCTTCAATATGTGTTACCGGCTGCATCTTAGTTTATGTTTTGTGTTTTCTTGTTATGTTGGAACGCAATATGTTAAATGTGCAATAAACTGGATTACTAACCACAACAGAATGCTTCGTCAATCTCAACAGTAATCAACATCAACAATAATTAAAAATTGATCCAATATTAAGAGCTCCCTTTCACTGGCTTACTTCTTGTCATTTCGTTACAGTATCATTACCACTTACCAGGTCTATACATGATTACCGCATTAATAGTTACTACTCGCCAGCAATATTACAGAAATCGTTTCATATATACAAATATATATATACATATTATTCGTCATCCTACTCCTACTCTGTGAATGTTCTAAAAATTTATTTAGAAACCTTCCATAATTAGAACAAATACAATTAGAATTATTGAATCAGAATGAATATAATTAGAATCATATAGTACACACTTGTAAAGAATTTATAGAATGAATACACTCACATAATTAAAGTTCACTAATTGCACTGATGTAATAAAAATGAATAAGTAATTAAAATTCTCTAGTTTTAATGAGTGTAATTGTAATTTGAAATTGAAATTCAGTGATTCTGAAGAATGTAATTAGAATGAATGTATAATAAGTATTTTCTATAATTAGACCTGATATATAATTAAAAAATATTCTATAATTGGAACACTATTCCAGGTAAGTAAATTATTAAATACTTATACACTAATCCAATTTGTATGAGACATTGGATCACATTGAGCTCTTAAAGATGAGAAACATTCTACGATTATGTGGCTTTTAAATTTTGTAAATGAAATTGAAAATCTATTAACAATACAGTAAAGGAAAGAAGATATTTAACACATGTGTACAAAAGAAAATGGATTTATACAAAGATTATTGGTTTATAAAATTTGATGTTCTCTATAAGCTAGTGTTTCTCAAACCTGGGGGGGAGCGAGCATATCGAAAAGTCGAAAATAAAAGATTTAAAATAATTATCAATTTTTACCGAAAGGAAACAAAACAAAATACATTCTGACAAAATAAAAAAAATAAAATACATATTCGCACTGATATAAGATACTTACACTGGTGTGCAAAAATTAAGGACGAAGTCGAAAAATTAGCATATCAGCTGAACGAAGAGGCAGAGCGGACAGAAAGACCAATCAGGATATTAAGTAAGGTGATGTACGGTAGCACATGCGCAGATATGCAGGTAAACGTAACGGGGGAGTGTCTGAGTAGTATAAAGCCTGTTGTCGGTTAAGATCAGTAGTTCTGGCAAAGAGATTGCACGCCGTATAGCAGTTAAAATCACACCGAGTTGCTGCCTCAGCGAGAAATGGTGAATAATCAATCTGTTAGACGACATCTGGATGCTTTTACCCGAGGTTGAATCATTGGGAAGTTGGAGGAAGGTCGCAATGTGACAAGTGTGGCTGCAGAGTTCGGAATTGCTCGCAGCATCGTTTCACGACTTTGGAGACAATTTCAAACTACAGGAACAGCTATCCGGGGGTTCAGTAGTGGTTGTCCACGAGGAACCACACCCGCAGATGACCGGTACATTGTCTTACAGGCCAGAAGAAAAAGGCGGCAGACAGCGGGAGAAATCGCTAGACACACGACACAGGCGACTGGACGACCGATATCGCGTTTTACCGTGGCCAGAAGACTGCACGGTGGTGGTCTGTTTGCACGACGCCCTGTACGGTGTGTACCTTTAACGCCTGCCCATCGGAGAAGGCGTTCTCTGTGGTGCCGGGAACACCGGAATTGGAGAGACAATGAATGGGAACGAGTACTCTTTACAGATGAGAGAAATTTCAGTTTGAGTCGGGATTCTCATCGCATACTCATCTGGAGAGAGCGGGGAAGCCGCAATCATCCCTCGAACATCATTGAAAGGGACAGGTATAGAGGTCGCGGTGTTCTCGTTTGGGGAGGCATCATGCTTGGTAGTCGTACAGACCTTCACATCTTCGACGCAGGTTCAGTCAACGGGACCCGTTATTGTAACGAGATTCTTCTTCCATATGTGCGTCTTTTTAGAGGCGCTATGGGTCTACAGTTCCTTTTCATGGACGACAATGCACCATGTCATCGCACAGTAGCTGCCAAACAGCTCTTAGAGAGTGAGGATATTGAACGTATGGATTGGCCGGCACGATCTCCGGATCTCAATCCCATCGAGCATGTATGGGATTTTCTAGGCAGACGCTCGGCAGCTCGTACCTTACCACCAGTAACGATTCGGGAGCTTCGATTGGCGCTGCAAGACGAATGGGCAGCAATGCCTCAACAACTCATTGACACCCTCATTCTCAGCATGGGCAGACGCTGTGAAACCTGCCTAGCAGTCAGGGGAGATCATATCCCCAACTAAAGACCGGATGTTTCTTGCTGGACACCCATCACAGGGATTTTTCGGCCTTCAGTCGCATTGCGCTCAATGCTACTTTTTCAATCAAGCTTCTTTTTATTCCTCTGTTTTCTCTTTTAGTAAGTGTTGCGTACATTACACATGTCCTTACGTATTGGGGATCTTACGGTATTAAATGTGTTAATTTGGAAAGCTTTTGTACAAAGTTATATTGAAAAAACCGTCTCGTCCTTAATTTTTGCACACCAGTGTATAAATGTATAAGTACGGCAAAAAGTTTTTGAATTTTGTAACGCCAAAATATTTTTAATTTATTAATAAAAATTAATTTATTATTTAAAATTAAAATCAAGTTTTTAGTAATTACTAGTGACTTCCATGGGATTGTCATATACGAAAATGAATAGTTTATCTTAATAATTTGTGCAGTTAATTATCAAAGTGGTAATGTAGCTTTAGCGTCAAAGTGCATTATTATCGCATTCAATACATAGTTGTTCTATGAGGGGGGCGTGATGAAAATTATGCGTGAAAATTATGTCGCAAATATTGAAAGTTTAAAAAGCACTGATGTATTGATTGATTGATTGAATATTAACGTCGCACTGTTTAGCTACACGAGGGCGTTTGGTGACGGACCACGTAAATTTGAACCATGGTCAAGTGACGTGGACGACACCTGAGGTGGCACCCCCTCTCCTAACTACCACACCACACCATCGGGAGGACGTTTCAGCTCTCGACAGATTTAACGTGCATCGCTGCCCTACACGGCGGGTCTTTAGTGGTACTGGGCAAGCACTGCTGTAAGCTGAAGGAAAAAATGTACTAATATAGGGTATTTTTCAACCTGAAAGACTTCCCGAGTTTGCTGTTGTTATAGAAAACTGCCTTATTTTAACAGAAAATTAGTAAAACTCTTCTTTTTTTCACTAAACAAGTACCATAGTAAATAAACTATTGCTTCCACAACGTTAAATAAGGAAATACAAATTCGTAAAAGAATTATTTTAAGGCACCAGAGTCTGTTATAGCATCTAGTAGTTTCACTTCTCCAAACCTTCTCCACATTTAACACCTTAAGTAATCAAGGTAATCCTTACCTCTGGAGAAATGCGTTTGGAAGCCAGCCATGCTATCCAATCACGTGACATGGATGACCGGAGAAATTTACCCATTCGTTTATCTCTCCACTGTATCCTGTTATCCTGATCTTAATTAAACAATCGATCCTGATCACAGAAAGAAGTCCATACAAGGATTGAGCGCGTCTTAAGGATATTTTTGTTGCTGTTCCAGGGAATATATTGGTTGAGAAAGTTGCTTAAAGAAGAAGGATTTCGGAATAAAAAGAGTTAGAAACTATTTGTGCTTTTGGTACGACTACCTAAAATGTGCTTACATAGCTTCCTTTTTTGAGATTAAAGGTAGAATAATAATATAATTTTCAAAATTTTACAACGCTTTTGTAACCGTTTTTAACTGCTTAATAATGGTTTTGTAACTGTTTAAAACATAAAAAACCTTTAATAAATAAATAGTATAATAGGGCTTACATAATATAATGTAATTCGTTGAATTACAAGAGGATAACAATGTTTTTAAAAATGATGTAATATATGCTTATATTTTTATGAGTACTTTGGATTTTGTTCGCATTCCAGCCGAAAAAAGAGTATTGGGACTGAAAAGAATGCTAGGGTAGTCCAAAAAAGACGACTCTCAATAATAAGAGTGACTCTGGCGACAAATTTGGTTGTTGAATGTTTTTCAGTCATCATTTTTGTGACAAAAATATATGCATCTAAAAAATTCCAGGAGGTATATGATTATTATTTGACTAGGAAATTTTAGCAGCTATTAGAAGTTTATTTCCAGCCTTTATTAAAGAGAAGTAGGAAAGCACCATGGGAGTCAAACAATTGACAACGATTGTGTGTTTCATTCATTTTATTCCACATTGTGGATAAAGATTCTAATGACTTTTGTTCAATATTTGTGTGTTTTTAAATCGGTGGTATTATAGAATTAAACGTGTATATTATTTGTTAAATTAAAATTTACCATAAGTACAAGAAAGGTCCAGAATAAATTACAATTCACTCTGAAAGAACCTACATGTTAACTGCTTGGACCTCTCCAGCAGTTGAAAGACGATAGATAACCTACGTAATAATATGCAAGGTTTAATACTGCGAATCACTTGGATATTATAAATGCAATACACAGTACTAAAATATACAACTTTTTTTGCACCTATGATTGATTTACATTTAGAGAATTCGTATATTTATCTAATTTGCATTTTTTATAATTATTTTATTACTTTTTTCTTAAATCGTTCAATAAAAAAATTTTTTAAAATATTTCTCAAATACGTCCTTGGAAAAAAAACTGGGCAAATCTGTAAACAGAACAAAACCCAAACGCTACAATAAACTTTAAATACACTCAAGCAAATGTATAAATAAATAGCGAATCAAAATAAATTTCTACCTATTCATTAATGAAGCAAAAATATCGAATTTTGTTTAAAGGGGATAATCATGAAATAATCCCCTCGATAACAAAGAAACACGCACTAAAAGAAATAAAAAATACATAAAATTAAGACTCTTAATCAATTTTACGGATTTCTTCATCAACCCAAAATACAAACATTTAAGATCTTCCTAAAAAACCCAATTCACTTACTAAACAAATATTCACACACAAACAAGGAGCTGGATATCACTGAAGGAGAAATAATGGAATAAAAGGTATGGAGAGAGAGTTTTCCCCATTACGGCTAATAACCGTAGTAACAACACCAGCACGCTCTTATGGTAGTGGCTATCTTAGCCATTTATCTTCACTATGGGTCCAGCTATGAACTATAGGTTTCCTAGTACACAGTTCAGTAACGATAGTACACCACAATATACTCTGAGGGGATGCTGAAATAAATTTTCATAGCGAATAATCGGATATTACATTTGTGCGAATGATTTTGGAAATAAGGAATTTGAAAAATTAATAAATTTTTGGAGTGATGAAATACGCCTAAATGTATTAATGTTAAAAGTATATCACGCACACCGATATGAGATTCATGTTTTGTGTTATTAAATTCTGTAAAATTCTTTGAACTTCAGAATATCACATCCTGATAGTTATGAGAATATTATTAATAAAGATATGATTGCGCATCCAGAACTTACAAATATGCAATAAAATAAGAAAAACACACAACTCACAGAATAAGTTCATTAAAGGTAACCTCTTTATGCAGCATTATAGATTTTGCTGGTATTTCTTAACCTGAAAACGCTTTTGCGTACCTAAATGAGGCAGATTTGTTTTTATTTTGATTTTACGTAACGCTATCTGATGATACACACTAGGGCTGTTTGGACCTCGTAATTTCCCGGTCAAGTTGCTGAGTGTGCTATTCAAATTCTTCTACTAATCCTCTTGGGGAAAGAGTATTCTTTAACTGTGCAATTTTAGTTTAAGAAACCGCTTTCCGTAGAAATGACTTGATTTTATATACGTTAATATAACTACTCTATTTAAACCCTCACATTGAGTATGGGAGTGAAGGAAGATTAGAACTCGGGACCTCCAGTTCCGTAAACGAGTACTTTAGCCACCATGCTAAAATGATCAGCGTAGCGTGGAGGCTATTACTGGCTTATATAGATACCACCGCCACATGAGTTTAATGGTTATGCGTTTAGATCGTTAATCGTGAAAGCTAAGAATAAGAGAAGGTGAATCGCGACAGTGAAGTCGCGAGTCGTGCAATTAATATTCGTCATCGCATCCACCAGGAGTTGTGGAAGTGAATAATATTATAGCTGACTGAGCTATCGGGGGGTTCCAGAAGGTTCGTCACAAAGAGCTCCGACTGAAGCTGAGGGATTTTCAATAATCTTATATGCCAGATTAAGTGTTAGGATTTCATATTGCTCCAAAGTTAAGGTGTAAAATTGTACATCATTCATAAAGTTTTAAAGTAGATATTTTTCAGATCATGTCTACTTCTTCCCCGAACCCTCTTACACCCGCGACCCCCGTGCTGAGACAAAGTGACGAAGACGACATCTGAGCTCTGGCAACACCTCTCCTAACTTTCACAAAACTCTAACGAGGGGGTGGGGATGGAAGACTTTGAGCGTTGACAGATTTAACGTGCATCAGCCCATCTTCACGATGGGTCTTTAGAAAAACTCAGGATCGAACTTGCGACCCAGCAAAATTGGCCTCAAAGTTCACGACCATGGTCATTCGGCTACCGAGGTCTAGGCACCCACGCAATAAAATGTGTAAAAAAAATAAAATTACAATTACGAATAAAAAAATTTCAAGTCTTTTTTTAAAGTTTTAATGGGTTGAAAATGAATTACTCGACAAAACAAATGACTTTACTCCTTTCAAACCAACGGTAAAAATCAACTGAGGTATCAGAAAAGTAATTGAAAAACAAACCAAAAACAAGCAATATAAAAAAAAATTTTAAATCAATTCCCACTTTGAATGGATGAATAGAAAGTACTAACAGTAGGAAGAGAATCAATAGTAGGAATTGAAAAACGTGCATAATTTGTCTAATCTAATCACCCAGTTCGGCTGAAAAACCGGTTTCCGACACCAACTTTTTTCGTTTTAACAGTTACATTGTTTCAACAATGGAGACGAATCTAAGTTGGCGTCGAAAAGAGGTAATTAATTGAATTTAATTAATGAATTAATACTTGAAAAAACTGTATTAACATCAAGTGTCATCCACTTAAAGTTAAAAAAATTATTTGAACTTTATTGGATGAGTAAAAAGTATTTTACTAATGATTGAAAATTTCAACAAGATAAATATATACAGGGTGTATATAAACTCTTGGACAAAACTTTAAGGGGTGATGGTACACATAAAGACAAACAATATTAAATAGGTAACCTAAGGTAACAAACTTCTTCCGAAGGAGATAGGCGCCATTAAAGTTTAGGGTCCGAATTTTCAAATCATTATAAAAAACGGAAATATGGGTCGATTTGTTAGCAGTTTTCGCTAAAATTATTCTTTTTGTCAGTATTTTCTTGAAAAATAAATTTAAATAAAGTTTAAAAAAATGTCGATAGAAGGTGCTTTAGACTTTAGAGTAACGAAAAACTATTTTTTATTGTTATTTTTTAATCAAATTAAATGCTTTCAAAAGTTTAGACTTAAATTTAAATTTTGAGCTCAAAATATGATTCGTTGGGGGTGGTCAAGTAGCGCAAACGGAATTGTATCCATGGAGGTGAAATTTGAAACGCCCTTTCCCCACCCAGAACAGAGTTCAGTTTTTCCCGATCTTGGTGTCGTAAGACTTGGTGCCGTAGGATACTACCTCCTACACGTAAAGTAAACGAGAGAGGGATGACAAAATTAAAAAAATTATTCATAATAGACATGAGCAATTTCTCCGCTCAAAATAAAAAGAAACAATTTGATGTACGCCCGTAGTGCACATGAATGGAGATTGAATGAATGATGACACGTAGAAGACGGCACACGCATGATTTTCTTGCGGTATCACAAAAACTGCTCTAAAAAGCGCTCACCAGCAAGGGTGCAGGCCTCACTCCATCGGCGAAGGAACTGTCGAACATTAGCAAATACTCCGGGCATCTCCTAGATATCGCCTGCTACGACGGCAATCATCGCAACCAGGGCCTCGTCGGAGTCGTCGGGGCTTGTGTAAACAAGACAATTCATATGGCCCCAGAGGAAAAAGTCTAGGCAGGAGAGGTCAGGCGAGCGTGCCGGCCAATTTACCGGAAAACCCCGTCCAGTTCATCGCCCTGAATATGCTGTAACCAATACACTTAGCACATCTGCGCTGAAATGTGCAGGCACTCAGTCATATTGGAACCTTATACGAGCCTTTATGTTGGTTGGAACACTTTGTAGTAGAACTGGAAGCACCTCTTGTAGGAATACCAGATACGTTTCGCAGTCCAGGCGCTTTGCAGAAAATATGGCTCGATCAAATGATTGTGGAAAATTCCGGCCCACACATTGAGGCTGAAACGCCGTAGATATGAATGAGGAAGGATAGCGTGTGAGTTAGTGTATTTCCAGTTGTGTGCATTGTGCGTATTGAAAATGCCTTCCCGACTGAAACTGCATTCATCGGTGAATAGCACGCGTGCGGCAAAGTCTGCTTGCACAGCCAATCGTTGGAGGAACCATCGTGAAAAATCGACACGTGGCTGATGGCCGGTTGCTTTCAAGGCGTGCACACACTGCGTTTGATAGGGTAGAAGGCCTTCAGCTCGCAACACTCGCCAAACCGTCATGCAGCTCACATTTGCGGTGGTGGATACAGTCCGCGGCGTGCTCGTCTCCGGTTGCTCCTCGAATTCAATCCTCGCACTCCGGTGTACGCCCTATGTCGTGCATACCACTGAAAAACAAATCAGATTCTCTAAGACGCCGATGCAGGAGTTCGAAACAAGCGTTCCCCGTACTATCGTCGGGAATCCAGGGTATTCCCATCCGCAACGCCGTAAATGAAATGAATATCGGCCATTTCTTGATTAGTGTAGCTGGTCATGCCTACGACCGACAAAAACGGAAACACGATAAATGCAGACAACCAGAGCTTTTATAGCACTTTACATCCTTACATACAGTTAGCACCATACAGTTAAATCCTTGAGTATTACACTTTGCATGCAAAACTGGTGATTTGCATAATCGGGTACTTTGCGCGGAAAAATTGCTCATGTCTGTTTTATGAATAATTTTTTTATTTAATTTCGTCATTCCTCTCTCGTTTATTTTACATTTAGTGGGTAGTAGTTTCTGCCTAGTCTACGACCGAGCATCCAAGATCATGAATAACTTAACCGTGTCCAGGGAAAAAAGGAGGGGGTTCAAATTTCACCTCCTGAACACAGTTGAGTTTGCACTACTTAACCACCCCCAACGCTTCAGATTTTGAACTCAAAATTTGAGTTAAAGTCTAAACTTTTGGAAGCATTTAATGTGATACAAAAAAATAACAGAAAAAAATAGTTGTTCGTCACTTTAAAGTCTAAAGCATCCTCTATCGATATTTTTTAGTTCTATCTTTAAAATTTATTTTTCAAGAAATTTCTGACAAAAAGAATAATTTTAGCGAAAACCGCTACCGAATCGACCCATTTTCCAGTTTATTATAATCATTTGAAATTTCGGACCCTAAACTTTAATGGCACCTATCTCCTTCGGAAAACGTTTGGGACCCTAAGTTTCCTATTTAATATTGTTTGCCTTGATGAGTACTATTACCCATTACATTTTTGCCCAAGAGTTTAGATACACCCTGTATATGAATAAATACACTGCTGGACAATTGCTAAGGACGGATAACACTATCATCCATAGCAACCACAAAATGAAAGTAAGCAAAATGTGGAAAATTAGAATAAGTGCGGGATATTAGTAAGAAGAAGTATGAGTAGGCAAATTTTTTTCCCACTTCTGTTCATCACGTGATAGCGTTCATAAGAGCTTTAAAGGTTTTGACGCGTGTGGACAGTTGTTGTTTCAAGTCAAAGTTTTACAGGAAAGATTTAATACACGAACTTAAAATTTTTGGCATGTCTTCCCCGACATCACATAGATGATTTTATGCGTGGCCGAATTATTGAAAGATCGAAGGGCAAAAATAACAGATGTTGCCAGGGAGTTCGACATGGATCACAGCGTTGTTTCACGGCTGTGGAAGTCATTTAAACTACTGGAATGTGTAGTAGACGGCACGGAGGAGGTCGTGTTAGAAGTACGACGCCTGCAGAAGACAGATATGTCGTCCTATCAGCAAAAAGGAACAGGCGCACCACAGCTCAGCAGGTGGCAAATCAGTTTCTTGCTGCCTCAGGAAAGCAGATCTCCCAAAACTGTTGCCAGACGTTTGAGGGGAGGAGGACAATACGCACGCATACCTATTGTGTGTGTCCCATTGACCAGACAGCACCGTACTGCCTATTTGCAATGGTGTCGTGAGCATCAATTGGACTGAACACGACTGGGCATGCGTACTATTCTCAGATGAGAGTAAGTTCTGTCTGTCATCGGATTGTAGACGCCAACTGATCTGGCGCGAGAGTGGTACTGCTTATCGTCCAGAAAATATCCAGGAAAAGGACCCATATCCGACATGCAGTATCATGGTGTGGGCCGGCATCATGATCAATGACCGCACGCGCCTACATGTGGTTGCGAATGGAACTATGACGGGCCAACGATACATTGATGAAGTTCTACTTCCTCATGTTCGTCTTTTCCGTGGTGCTGTCGGTGATAAATTTGTTTTTATGGACGACAACGCAACATGTCATCGAACACTCGCTGTTCAGAATTGTCTAGACAGCGAGGGGTATTCAACGTCTCGTATGGCCAGCGCGTTCTCCAGATCTAAACCCCATTGAAAATGTGTGGGATGCTTTGGAGAGGCAAGTTGCTGGTCGAAACTATCCTCCGACAACCAAGAACACCCTCATCCGTGCACTCACAGGGGAATGGGATAAATTGCCTCAACAGCTGCTGGATAATGTTGTGCAAAGTATGGTACGACGTGTGGAATGTTGCATCACACTCCATGGTGGACATATCCCGTACTGAAACCTTCTTTAAGGTGCCTGCTGACTTTTAGATGCATTGTTCCATTTCTCTCCGTACGCAGATCAAATGAACATTTTTTTCTTTCAGAAGTTTCACAGCTTTTGTACTTTCCAGAACAATAAATATTCTTTATTCTAATATCTGAAAAATGTAAATTTATATTTTTTATCCTACTAGGTCTCATGTCTCGCTTAATGTTATGCTACATAGCAATTTGTGATCCGTCCTTAGCAATTGTCCAGCAGTGTATAAAAAATAGAGAGTGAGCTAATATTATATATATATATATATATATATATAAGATCGAATTAAAGAGAATTTTTTACTATAAATACTCTACCTTTCTTAACATTCATAGAATGTTTCTTCTTCATTTTTCAACCAACTTGGCATGTTTAGATGCGAAACACTCTAAACAGTTTTGATATTGTATCACTCATACCATTGTAGAATTTTACATTGTAGTAATTAAATTTAAGAAAAGACTGAATATGTTGGAAGCTAAAATATGTTTCCCCATCAAAATTCAAAATTTTTTTATTTCTATTTCACAACAAAAATGTATGTTTAATTTTATAGACAGAAAATATTTTTTAATTAAATGATCAGCATCTTTTAAAGATTAAAAAATAATTTAAACAACGAATAGCTAATTTGTTTCAATGACATACTAATTACTGTTGCTTAAATTCTTTCTTTAAAGATGTCGTTTTTTCTCGAATCTGTTTAATCTGCAGTCAAAATATCATCTAGTAAGTAGAAAATATATTTTGTACTAATACAATATTGTAGGAAAAACGCGCGAAATTAAATATATAATATATCAAAGAATTTTTTTTTATCTAGTTTAAAAAATTTTCTTAAGTCATCGTGAGAGTAATATTGATTGCGTTTGTTATTGTAGATATTTAGTTCAATTAAAATTTTTGTTTACTATTTTGAACGATTTTTAATGGACTACTTTATTTTATACAGTAATTATACAGAGAGATGTTTGTTTTATGTTGAAAATTCTCTTCTAAAGGGTGTTTTTTTGAGAGATATAGAACTTTAAATTGCAATAAAACAACGATGTATTATTCGATTGACATGAATATTTTTTTATTCGAAAGATAATCTTGTGGCATTACATTTTAAATAGGATTTCTGGCATAGGACTGCCACGGCTGGCTCGGATGTAGTCCAATCTGGACGTCCAATTTTCGATGACTTTTTCCAACATTTGTGGCCGTATATCGGCAATAACACGGCGAATGTTGTCTTCCAAATGATCAAGCATTTGAGGCTTATCCGCATAGACCAATGACTTTACATAGCTCCACAGAAAATAGTCTAACGGTGTTAAATCACAAGATCTTGGAGGTCAATTCACAGGTCCAAAACGTGAAATTAGGCGGTCACCAAACATGTCTTTCAATAAATCGATTGTGGCACGAGCTGTGTGACATGTTGCGCCGTCTTGTTGGAACCACAGCTCCTGGACATCATGATTGTTCAATTCAGGAATGAAAAAGTTAGTAATCATAGCTCTATACCGATCACCATTGACTGTAATGTTGTGGCCTTCATCGTTTTTGAAGAAATACGGACGAATGATTCCACCAGCCCATAAAGCGCACCAAACAGTCAGTCTTTCTGGATGTAACGGTGTTTCGACATACACTTGTGGATTAGCTTCACTCCAAATGCAGCAGTTTTTGTTGACGTAGCCATTCAACCAGAAGTGCGCTTTATCGCTTAACAAAATTTGCTTATGAAAATCGCGCAACCATTATTTTCGAAATAAAATTGCACAATTTGAAAGCGTTGTTCAGGCGTGAGTCTATTCATGATGTATTGCCAAACCAAACCGAAAATAAATCACTTGACAGCTGTTAAGTCGGTCGCCATCTTGGAAAGTAATGCCAAATTAAACTTCTATACCTGGAAAAAAAACACTCTGTATATGTTATTATCTGCTTTAAATCAATGCATATATATAATTCACGTAATTCTAATTTATCGGATTATTTAATTTATTTGCTGATGTATAATCATTTGTTGTTAAAGATATGTTGCTTGTGTTGGCATCTTTTATAAAAATTCTATTATTATTTTTTTTCATTCGGAAAAAAGAATTTTAATAAGAAATTGACGCTGTTTGAACTTCATATGCAATTAATTTTTATGATTTTGTTAAAAATTATCATTCATTAGGAGATCTTTTTTTATCATTTTGAGTGATTATAAGTATAAATGAAGTCCGCCGGATATATATAAAATTTAACTACTATTAAACATCAATTGTTTTTTTGTATATCTTTATATTTTACGTAAAACATTCAAATAAAATATTGGTAGTAAAAATTATCTTTTTTATAAGTTTAAATAAAATGATTATAATAACAATACTTTATTTGAATAATAGAACATTTAAATATAACTACTGTTCAATATTTTCCCAGTTGTTGTGAAACAATATATACCGATGTGTGTGTGT
Source organism: Trichonephila clavipes (assembly GCA_019973935.1). Lineage (NCBI taxonomy): Eukaryota > Metazoa > Arthropoda > Arachnida > Araneae > Nephilidae > Trichonephila > Trichonephila clavipes. The sequence continues at coordinate 450,218 of BMAU01004340.1, forward strand.
GTGTGTAATAAGAAACTATAAATACGAACTTAAGGTATTTTCACACGTTCATGAAAACTAATCAGAGAAAATATTTTAATCAAAAAGAATCAATCAATCAATTTTTTAATCAATTTCTGTTTTTTACAAAATACTTCTAAAACTAAAAATAATACAAAACATTTTGTTTAAAAAAAAAAACGTCTAAAAAATCTGAAATCCTACAACAATATATTTTTCAAGAAATATCGATTTAGAAAAAAAATATATAAACAAAATATGATTCAACAGGAACTAAAAGCATATTAAGTGCTCTTATACAAAAATAATAAATGATAAAAAAGAAATAAAATAAACCTAAGTAAAATAAAAACCTGGAGCAAAATGTAAAGAGTAAGCAATTTATTTCATTGCAATATACAAGAAAAACTCACAACACCTGTTTTTTCATGAACAATTACATTTATCCAATTTTTCTAGAATATTTTAAGAGCTATTTTTCAAAATACCGCAGCTGACAATAATAATTTTTTTTTCAACAGCTCACTTAAAGGTTTTCAAAACCAGTTGTTTCCATTACAGCAAAGTTGCAATTCTTTTTTTGTTAGTAAGTACCTTTTTACATAATTAGCAACACGCCGTTCTGCTTAAAATATAATACTCTATTTTGAAGTAATTTTTTCTCTTATCTCGAGAGACGATAATAACCTATTTTAATTAATTTTCTTTTAAACGGAATCAATCAATGTCATTCTCCATATATCGAAACAAAAAAAAAATCTAAAAAACTGGCTACTTTTTATTTCGTGTTAACATCCCAGTCATTAGCTTTATTTTTTGAAACTAGGCATTAAAATCTAGTTTAGTTTTTTTCAATGCCTTGTTCTGTAAAGTTTTTTTTTTCTGCCTTATTTTATAGTTTTATAGTCGGCACATTAATAATCTGGTACTTAGTTGCTGATATAAAATTTGAATTATATAAAGAGCTTTATTTTGATAGAAATAAGACTTTATTTTTTAATTAATCATCAACTTGAGTTTTTTCAAGGGTTTCTATCATCAAATATTTTACTTTTTAATGAAAATAATGTACGAGATTTCTAAAATTTTACTATTTTTTATTTTTTGTAACCGTTATCAGCCCACTTCGTTGGTTACATCATTATCTTATAAGACAATATATTAAGAATTAAAATTGTTGATTTCTAAGTCCTAGCATTAAGTTTTCAACTGTACAGAAAAATATTCTTACGGCCCTTCTCTCTTGATTTAAACTTGACTTGAGTTTCTATGGTGAAAGGATATTTATATCGCTTATGACCTCATAAGCCTCCACTGGATTTCAACAAAATCGAATCTCTGCTCAACAAAAGAAGCCTGCGTACCAAATTTCAAATTCAAGTCCATTGGCCTAATAGTTAAAAAGTGGAAATTTTGCTTATCTATATATGCCCTGAAACCTCCCGCAAACACTAGTGAAAGTCGACTTCCATAAAACTCGTTTTTAAGAGATATGATTTAACTCAACAAAAACCATACAAAAAAATTTCTAATGCTTGTCCAAATTCAGGTTTGTCTAATGGTTCAAAAACAAGAATTTTAATCAAAAACGCCCTCGTAAGCCCTGCAACCACCTTTCGGCATCGGTTTCCTCAAAACTCGCACTTAGAGGATCTCTATCTAACAAAAGACACATGCTTGCCAAATTTCTAGTCTGCAGGTCTGACAGTGAAAAAAGTTTATCGATAATGCCCCTACAATCCTCCTTTGGAAGTTGATTTCTACAAAACCCGTTTTTAGCAGATCTCTACTCAACAAAAGAAACTTGAATACCAAATTTCAAGTCGTATGTCTAACGATTCCGGAGATATCATGATGAGTGAGTCTCTTTTCTCCTCTATATGTATAGATTAATGCGTCACTTTTTCTTCCCGTATAATGTATTTCAATACTTACCACCAGAAATCATAAAATTTATTTAGATGAGTAATTGAATAATATGTTGTACCATGAAATACTAGTTCTAAGCGTAATCACGTCTTCTGTATTGTACACGGCATATTACCGCTTCTTTAGGGAGGACTTGAAGTAATTGTTTTATTTAATTATCCGAAATTAGAAGAGAAGAAAAAAAACTCTTTTAACTCATTTAATAAATGGAAGAAAAAAGTATTTAATTAATGAGTGAATTTTTATCAACTTACAACATAGGGGGATAAATTCCAAAGATTGCGTTACACAATTCAAAAATTGATTTATCACATTCTAGTATTTCACATTCAAAGATAAATAATTTGAAATGAAATAAAGAATAACCCTTAAAAGATAAATAAAACACTGAATTATTTAGACACTGATTTATTTATGATTTATTATTACTTATTATTCTGCACCAGATCCACCACAGTCTCCTTGTTGTTTGGAGTTTCTACCCTTCGCACGCGTTCCTGTGTACCAACGATGAAGCATGTTGCTGTCGGACAATCTCTGGTGCAAGCGTGGATAGAGGGCGTAGCTGGGAGTTTGCCTCCTGGAATAACGTTAAGCGTACAACCGCTGTGTGACTCTTCCATTATATTCAGTGGCTTCGTATCCCAGATGCATACCAGCGAGCTCAGCGTTCGTGTAACGTTCCATCCACTTTGTGGGCAGGCGAAATGAAGCTTCATAGCGAACGCGGCTAAAAATCACTTGTGTCATCTCATGCTTCGGTTTAAGTAGCGCCATCTATTGCGTATACCAATCAAAAACTTTCCAGTATCTTTGCTGTACTAAGAATAATAAACATATTTTCTCTTATTATTCTTGCCCTGTCTTTCTTGTGTTTTGTGTCACCATTGCCGTGCCAGGAAAGCGTTTCCGACCATGTATTCCTATGGGATTTACCATTGTCTAAGCGTTCTCTGTCTGTTCCGAAAGTTTGTAACCAATGTACTGATTCACCCTGCATAACCAATATAATAATTTTTAAAGTCATATTTAAGTTTATTTACATAGCAATAATTAATATGGCATTGTATTATTTTACATTAAAAAATTTAATATACTAAAATAGGAATGTAATTATTTTTTCGTTGGATATGTCGAGCCTAGAAAGTTTTTCAGTTTTTACCTTTTTTTTTTTTTCTTAATTACGAATGAAATTACTAAATTATTTTCAAATAATTGAATGAACGCTCGCTAAGTTATTAACACCTTAATAAAACACTTTGCCGGAATAAATATACAGTAAAAAGCATAATTATAAAAGCACAAAAAAAAAATTCAAAAAATACAAAACAACGTTGTTTTGTGTTTATTACTGGGATACATACGAAAGACGTGAGATAGATGAACTGAAACATATAACACAACCACAGAAGAATACAGATTTTATTACAAACGATGATCCCAGCATATAACAAGAAGAGGTGCGCTGCTTTCCTTTCGAGACGGGAGTCCATTTCAGACGAAAGACCGACTTTTTTCCCGAAGAAGATACGACAATGTCTTACTCGGGATTCGAACCCGAACCCACTCGGTTACAAGCCGAGGGACATGGGCGACAATACAAAACAATAACAATGTTTAATGAGTATTTAGTGTATTTAAAAACATTCATAGTTTTTGAAAGCTCTTTTTTTCTTAATTATTTTGCAGTATATGATAAGAAATTTAATTATAGTTGACATAATTTTCACACACACACACACAACGGTTTTTAATTTTACAGTCATTTAATTCTTTCAACGTAACGTTAAATACACACAAATTAATGTACATGCAACTTCTAAAATTTAAAGAAAAAACATTCACATTCTTAGATTTGAAGCTTATTGCTTCTACATAAAAAGATTTATCTAATAATTCATAAAGTTTTTCTAATAATTCATTAAGTTTTTCTAATATTTTTTCTTTTACATGCGTATATTTAATTTAACACAGCATTGTTCAGGAATTAAGAAACAAGCATTGAACTAGAGAAAACAGTTCCTTGACTAGCTTTTACTAATAAACATTACTTTTAACATTTTACGTTCAAAAAATATATGGATACGTAAAAAATTAATTAAATTTTATCTCACGTTAGTATACAATGCACGTATAAGAAATAATGCAATGACAACAAAGTCTCGCAATATTTACACTCTCTTGCACATTTTAAGTTGAAACAAATCTTAGTATTTTTATGCTCTCAAAGTTTTATAAAATTCCGAAAAATTTATAGCTTTATACTAGTACGATCATTCAAGAAGTAAAATTCTAGGACTCAAGGCAGTATGCGAGGAATCGAGCAAACATTTCATCCAACTCCATTTTTACTTTTACGCATTCGATGTTTTTTACAGAACGCCATTGAGGGAAAATTTCTATAAGTCCTTGCTCATAAAATCATGGGTTTTATCTCTCTTCCAAATCAAAGGATATAAAGGACGCTCTTTCGTGTGTATACATTTTATCAGTAAAATTTTTTCCTATTCTGAATTCGTAGATGGAATCCAGAAGATTTTATTTTTACGAAATAAAAAAAAGAAAAGGAATGACAGTTATTTATTTACTGCAGTGCCATCAAAGAGAAAGAACTCTAGGGCAGAGAATAAAATCTAGAACGCTCCAAACAAGTTTATGGAATAGAAACTGTAGGAACGTATATTGATAGATTGATACGCTTAGTAACTGTGCAGTTGGAAGATGAACAGATCTAGTTTCTGATTGGTTAGATTGATTCGAAATCTATAGTCAAGAGATGAATTAAGTTTCATCCATTTAGTTGGGTCATTTATAATTTTAAACTTTTAATCTGAACTGATCTATTTTCTTGAAATAGTTTAATAAAATAAAAGAATTGGAACAATACATTATAGGGGATTTCTTTTTAAAATTTACAATTTTAAGAGATTAGAAATTTTTTAATATTCGATACTTTTTAACAAAATTATTTTTGCTCAATACTACGGTAGACCATTGTTACAATGATGGCACGGCTATGTACTATACATTAATATTTATTTACAGGCATCACAGCACAGAAAAACAGAAAAGGAATATACATGACTGTATCATAAAAAGACTAACTGCTCCTTGCTCCAGGATTAACAGACTAAGAACCTCTCTTTGAATCAGCTAGGGGGTGTTGTTGGATCCATTACACCATACTATATAATGCCAATGCATGTATTTTAAATTATTATATTTTTTTAGGTATCTTCATGCTTTATTTTAAACTAAATTGTAAAAAAATCTAATTCAGTCAAACGTAGTATTTTCTGAAGCATAAGGGATTAGAATACTTAGTTAAACAATTGTAACATTCAAAAGAGTTTGGATTTTTTATTTAAGATTCCTTTTTCGTTATTATTTACATAAAATTACTTAATACCGAATATACCTCACTAAATATTTATAAAAATGATACTTTTTTAATTGACTTGAATGACATCAAAATTGCTTTTGGCATTTAGTACCTAAATGCCATTTTACAGTGGGCTAAATTCATAACGGCCACATGATAAAGGCAATCCCGTGTTCTCCATTGAATTCCAAACTAACATGAAACTAACTTGTTGCTTTATTTGTAAAAAATTTCAAGTTTTATAATTTGGTAAAGATGTTCAAGTATCTTGAAAAAAAATAATCAAACATTTTAAAATTGAAAAAAAATTGTATTATATATGTACTTTTAAACCAAGTCCTTTTGTTTACCTTTGTGCATTATTGTCGTTCATAAATATGTAACTTTTTAAAGAAAATTTCTTCAAAAAGCAAAAGTAGGCAACAGTGAAACGCATGAACTGATTAGCTGGAAGCCTATGACTGCATTTATCATGCAACTATGACGTCACATGAACTTATGAACTGATTGGCTGGCAATACGTGGTTGTAGTTATCATGTGACTCTGACGTCACAAGAATTTAGCCCATTAAAATAGTGACAATCATCCATGCATGTATCTCATAGCGAACTAAAAGATATCAGTTGCTTGTGAGAAAACTATTTAGACCGTTTACAATTCTCCATGAACTTCTTAATATAAATAAAATCTGAGCATCAACTTTATCGAAAATATTCTTCATTTCATAAACAGTACTATACCATATATGATGCAGATTACACATTCTTTTAACAAACTCTCAGAAAAAAAAATCAAACTAGAATCAGTTTTACCTCACAAATTATATTATTAATCCGTTGCAAAAACATTTATTAGTTGAACATTAAAGCAAACGATTTATATATTCAAATAAATTTAATTTTAGAACTCAATAATTTTTATTGTCAAGGCTTTAAAAGAAGATATAAATCATTCTGCCAAAAGGTATTTTAGTCGCAGTTATAAGTTTTTATTTTTTTAAGATTTATTAAATATACATTCCTTTTTTTTAATTTAAATTTTATGAATTAATTTTAATAAAGTAGAAGAGATAAGAACAAGGTGAATTTAAAAGCAGTATGAGAAAAAAATATATGTAATGGAGCTTTTACCGTTTTTAAAACTGATTAAGAAATATTTTTCTTAATTTTCAAGGCCATTAAAAATTATAGATTGAGAAATTAAACATTTTTTCTGAAATATATATGTACATGTATATTATTTTATTTATTATATTTTTATTGTTGCTATTATTTACATTATTCGATGTAATAAAATATAATACTTTTCGTTTCACCGGCGCAGGCGATAAAGTCGGCAAAAATGATGCAACCGACGCCAAACGCAATATTCCCGCTGGTAACTTTTTACCACCACATTTTCAAAACAAGTCGCGGTGTTTTCTTATCAGTAATGTCTTTATTATAATGCATCGAAAATGGATAAAAACAACCAATGAGAACTAACATTTATAAACATTTTTCTTTTTGTTTGCATTGTGAGTTGTCGCCAATAAAGCAAGCTTGGCGAGATTTACGCCGGGAAAACAGAAAAGTAAGAACAAGAGATATTTTATTGTCTTTGATGTTGTTTCTTATTATCATTTTTATTAACGAATTTTAATTGTAATAATCTCTTGAATAACAAATTTGTATTTATTAAAATAATAAAACAGCATAACTAAGACTTGCGAAACAGCTATTTTTGATTAAGATTAAATAATTTTTAAAGCAACATAACTACTATCGATACTTGTAGAAAGGCAATAAATAAACACGACACGATTGTTCTCATCGTTAAATCAACCCTTTCTTTAAACTAAAAGTGCACTTTCCAATAAAAATCACACTCTACTGCTCCAAATAACTTTGATATAAATATCACAAAATGACATTCAAATTATCATCAAGAAACGAAAAGATAATTATCTACTTTCACTCATGATGACAGTTCGCTGAAAATATCGCTAAAGACGTTCGACCTTCAACATCGATCGTATTTGTCCACTCTTATTTAATGAAAATATTTTTCAAAGAATGTGTGCGCTTTATCCAAACTCGAGAATTAACGTCTTTTCATTTTGCTTCCCAGCTCATAGATGACTTTTGACGTTTGTCTAAGCTTATCATAACAGTTTAATATTGAGAAATAAATACACCAAGCTTATTATTAATGAAGTGAGTTTGCTATGAATGAAAGCTACATTTGCAACCCGGAGGATAATTTTTCACACAGGCGTGTCCTGAAAAGGAAATAAATTTAATGATCATTGAGAGTAAGTAGTAAGAATTTTTCATATCCATTACCCCAAACTTCAAAGAACGAACGAAATGAAAGAAAAATATTAGCTATGCTTGTTTTCTCATTACACTGCTCATGTCATTAACGGCTTTATGTTTACGGAATCAGAAATAGAAAATGAATGGGAAATAAATTTTATATGTATATTTTGGGACACAATGATTTGTTCTCATTGGAATATGACATGGTTCTTTTATTTGTTTAGAAGACGTTGGTAATTAGGAATTATTTGATGACATAGTTCTCTCTGAATTATTTATGCTATTTCATTCCATCCCTTACCTCCTCCCTCCTCCGAAGTGTATTTATTTGTTTATTCATCGAGACAATTTTATATGGTTAGCGGTTGATGAAAATGCTTTGGATTTTTTTTTCCTAAATAAGAGCAGCTCAACAAGAATTCATTAAAAAATCCATTGTTGGAGCCATAATTCTTTTAAGTTAAGATGCTTCTGCACCCAATTAATTTGAATCATTTTATTAAACATACTCTGGTAAGCCTTTTTAATAATACTTAAATAATTTAAGTAGCGTAATGTGTCTGTGTGTACTATTCAGCTATTACAACTATGAATCTTTTTCAATTATAATAATTATATAGATAAAAGCTACAAAAGTATAATAATGATTTATAATTCTACAAGCTAACTATAAAAGTAAAATAAAAAAAAACATTTATGGTATCTGTTCATCAACGAAAAAATATTTGAAAACGAAGTATTTTTTAAAAAAAATTATTACATCGCTTCCTAGTTTAAGCAGATACAACTATTTATTTCCATTATTAAGTTTCAGCTACATTTGTTCCTCTTTTTTTTACTCAATACGTACATAGAAAAACGTACTTAGGTAAAATATATACAGGCACATCTATTATAAATAAAAAATAAATATAGCTGTTCTTCAAAAATTATATCCGTGAGGGGGGAAACCCAGCTGGCTTGTTTTTCTTTTACACTAACTGACTAACAGTATCCGGACATTTGGTTTACATAGAATGAATTCACTCTGACATTCCAAAATTCATCAGGTGTTAGTGCTAGCAGCAGGAAAACAAAACCTGGAATTCCATGGTCGTTCACAGTCACTCACAAGCCGAACATTACTCGCCAGAATGCCAAGCGTAAATTGCAATGGTGCAAGGCTCACACACACACCGTCAGTGGACTATAGACATATGGAAAAACGTTTTTTGGAGTAGTGAATGTCACTTTATACAATATGGCAGTTCGATTGGCACTTCTGGGTTTGACGGATGCTTTCTTAAATGGCTTGCATTGTGCCGACTGCAAAGTATGGTGGTGGCAGCATCATGGTGTGGGAGTCTTTTTACGATTTGGCCTGAGTCCCTTAGTTCTTGTATTTGGAAATAATAATTCTGAGATGCATGTGAATACTCTAGACCTTGCTGCTTTCACAAATCTATGGCTATATTTTGGGGATAGGTGATTTCTCTTTCAGTAAGATAACTATCTCATTTCTACATCGATACTTACGCAGCCATGGTTTGCCGACATGGGTGCTCAAAAACTGATCTGGCCTTCTTAGAACCCCTATCTAAGTAACATTGAACACCCTTGTTCGAATTAGAACGCAGATTCCTTAGCAAGCCAAATCAACTATCCTAACAGCCAGTTCTCACTTTAGCTCTGATAAAACGCCTGGACAAATCTCACCAGACATATTTAGGTGTTCCTCGGTGTAAAAGAACAAAAAACATATTAATATACACCTCAAGAATCTCCGGGAGGTACTGGGTCAGATACTTTTAATCAGATAGTGTGGGATACACAGTGGCGTAACGAAGAACACTTGGGCCCCCTGCAAAGTCAGGTTTTGGGCCACCAAGTTGGATTTTACAAAGGGTAGGTACTTGGCGATAGTCAGGCTGTGGGCCCTCTAGAGCCCTGCCCCTCCCCTCCGCGGTGCGGGGGTGTACGTTACGCCACTGGGGTTACAGCACACATTTTTATACAGCTTTATTTGATTTATTTTTAGTTTGTGAATAGAGAAAACATAGTTTATATTTTTTATACCTTCACACAATCTTTTTGGCTCTCTTCCTAATCTATTATTTGTATATAAGCGATGCTAAGGATAAAATTTTATATATATATATTAATTTATTATACTTTACTTCCATTGCTCTCCGTCCGTTTTAATAATAAACAGGTACACTAGGAGGGCCTTTATATATTTTCAGATTTTTCATCGACTGGTAACCAATTTCTTTTTTATAGCTGCAAATATTTTTTTATCTAATTTTTTGAGGCACTGTTGTCAGCTGTTTTCTAAAATATTTAAGAAAAAACGTGACTTACTTATAACGATTATGAGAAAGGCTAACTTGAATAAAAACTAATGCATTTATTACAGATAAGAATTACACTGTAAAATAAACACATAGGTTGCCTCCTTGCTGCACTTAAACGTGAATACGATGCAGCTAATTTATCAGCAATGCCTACTTCATCTCGAGCTTCATTGTAACATAAAATTACACATGGATTACTTTCTCTATCTTACGAAAATATTATAAATTAACTATAGTGAAAAGAGAATTCCCAATTAAATTCATTTTTGGTACATTTGAAACACTAGCTTTATCCAATTGATGAGGAATATATTTCTTTACCAAGTGATAATTGAAATTCAAGGGTAATAAATGATAAAAGTATAAGGCAGTGTTTCTCAAACTGTGGGGCGTGCCCCCCTAAAGGGCGTGATAACTCTACGAAGGGGGGGGTGAGTGGATTCACAAAAGTAGTAAGCAAAAGATTATTTACAAAAAAATTATCAATTAACTGAAAGTAAACAAACAAAATACATTCTGACATAATAAAAAATAAAATTAACATTTACATTGATATAATACACTTACAAATGTATCAGTACTGCGCAAAGTGTTCCATAATTAATTTGGCAATACAAAGTTAAAGACAAGTTTAATAATTATCAGTGACCCCATGAGCTTGTCATGTATAATATTCTAAGCAAAAATTAACACTACTCTTCATAATTTGAACTGTTTATAATTATTCTCTTCAATGCCGATTAAAAATTACGCCATTTGCTCCCCAATCCCACAGTAGGCAAACGTACGTAGACGTATGTGGTTAATTGGGGGGAAGGGGTAGAAAAGGGAAATAAGAGTAAGCAAAATTCCTCTGCTGAAATAAGGAAATCCTTCGAAAAAACTGTTAAGCTCCTTTTATTGCATTCCAAAGCTTTCGGAATAATTTTATGGATAGCAGTGCACATAAAAGACCATACTTCGGGAAGACGTATATATACGTTCGGGGTATTTAACGTCCCGGTTAAGTGAGACTTATATATACGCCGGGGGCATTTAAGAGGTTCAAGTCGTATTGTAGCTTTAGCTTCATAAAATTGAAAAAAATGCATTGTTATTTGTGTAAAGGGGGGCGATGAAAATTATGATTGAATAATGGGTCGTAAATATTGAAAACTCGAAAAGCACTGGCATAAAGAGTTCACGAACACACTTTAATAACAAAACTTTACTTACATCTTCCCTGCTCTGGGTTGGTGGAGTTGGTTCCATCCACGCCTTAATATTTTCCTCCAGGTACTGTTGTGCCTGCTGTACCACCGGAACCGGTATGCCGGTACCTCCTCCACCCGTGGCACCATTGGTGCTTGTCGATGACGACGAAGGACCACCACGGTTCGGCCGTGACATCCTAATAGAGAAAAATAAAAATACTGGATCATTTGAAAATTTTAGATGAGCATTTTGAATGCTGATTTAAAATAATGACAAAAAATTTTTCCAAAACTACTAAGAGAAAAATTTTGACTTCGTCTGCAACAAATAGTATTTGAATTTCTATTTACTTATTTTTGCACGGAATGAAAGGCGGAAAAGAATAGAATAAAATATTAGTCTAGTACAGGGGTGTCCTATACAAATGACTTTGAGGGTCGCTTCTGAAAAACATTATTATCTCGCGGGCCGCACATAAAATTATGTACCTTTATATCAGATTAGGAAACAAACATTTATTGGAGTGAAATTTAATATAGAATGAATTATTATTGTTTTCATTATTTTTCATGTATACAGACACAGATAATTTAATAATGTTTGTGTAATATAATAATGCAATGATTAAATAATGTTTAAAATATTACAGTTGCCATTTTCCTGAAAATTAAGGTGTTCCTTTTGAATTGATCTTTAGTTACTCATTGTTAAAATTTGATTGGGCTGTCATTCGCAAACGATTAAGTATACATTGCCCTTTATCTTAACCGTCCTGAATATTTTTTTAAACTTTAAAAAAACATCCCACACACACACACACACAGAGAGAGAGACTGCCTTTTGCTTTTGGGGCACTTCAAACAGAAAAGGAGGAGGAGAAATGAAAGTCGCACACACAGAGAGAGAGAGAGAGAGAGAGAATCATGTAACATCCATAGTAAAGTATATGCATAATACAATTCAGAATTTATTAAAAAAGTAATTTATAATAGTGAAATCAAATGAAAGAAACTGTTTGATAAAATATAAATCTATTTCAATCTAAATGACATTTCTATTATCAAAAAGGATTTATTTTAAAACAAGAGCAGGTAACAGGCAAATACATTGTAGATTTATATATATAAGAAATTTGTATAATATATCAAAAACTAAGAAATAATGGATAATGAACATAACAAAAAATAATGTAATAAAAATATAAAAGCTTAACATGAAGATCGAATTTATAGAAAAATACAAAAAAGGAATTACAAAATAGAACCTAGCGAGTCCGAAAGAAATTTCGGACTTAGAACCGAATAAGTTAGGTGTTAGGTTAAACTAGTTTGAAGGCACCAACCTTCCCCCTTTGCAACTCGGTAGGAAAAAGCAAATAAAATAAACAACAATCCAAAATATGTAAAAACTCACAGAGAGCATGATAAAACCACTGACCATTACTCTGCAACAAACTCTCCCAAACTCTTAATGCAGAAAAATTCCAAAACAATTACGTAAGAAAAATAGAAAAATCCTAAAACAATTACGTAAGAAAAGTATTTTCAAAAAAGAATTGAACAAAATTTCTTAACTCACAGAGCTTTTTCCAAGAGAATCAAGCGTCTTGAAATTAAGGAAAATCAATTATTCAACAAGTTAAAAAATTCGAATATACAAAAACGCATCCTTTGAACTAAGTTTTAAACTAACTTTTAAACCAGCCAGCAAAGACAGATACCAAAAGAGATAACAATCAAATATGGTAGGCTTTGAATTGGTTGATTGACAAAAATGTAAATTTGCTGGGCTCTAATTTGGTTGGTTGTCAAAAATGTGTAAGATGTTCAGGATGTGTGTGGAAGAGATGTAAACTGTGATACGAGTGTTATGATATAATCTTCACAGCAAGACCACTAACATGCTGACTTTGAAATCCTATTGTTGTGTGGTGGATTTGGAATTAGAAGTAGCAAGACGGTTAATGTATTTGTGATAAATATAAGTTCTTAAGAAATTAAAAGGGTATTCATGATCTAAACAACATTGAAATTTTTTTTATATTATTGAATTCATCTATTTTGTGGGTAGTTAAGTTATCATTTCTAAATAAAAAATTCAAAATGATATTTCTGTAAATTGATAAATGCAAGTTATTATATGGAATTTAAAAGAATCTCTTTTGTCAAAAATGTTACTGACTATACATTATTGTTAATAAGATACAAGTCCAAATCCAAGAATTCTACCATATTAGAGTTAAAGTTAGTTTTAACGAGGTTGAGATAGTCAGGGTAGAACGTAATATTTGTTTTGTATTCACTATTTTTACCAAAAATTATTAGATCATCTATATAACGACAAATCAAGTAAGAATCATTTACAACATGATCAATTTAAAAAAAATGTAAATATAGGTTCGCTAAATAATTACTAAGACCACCCTGAGGTAATCCTTTGATCTGTTTATAAAGATATATATATGTAGTCCGAATAAATCGAATAAAAAATCAGACTCTTCAGAAGGCGGGATTTTATTGGCAAGGTGGTTTGTCTAGGGGTATATATATTTATATCAAATCATAAATATATATAAAAGAATTTATAAAATAAAGAAAAAATATATATATATATATAAATAGGAATTAGGTTATATATATATAAATATATACGTTATATATAAAATAAAGACGTGACGTATGAAAATATATATATAAAAATATATATATATATAATAAATAAATATATATATATATTTAAATAACATATATGTATATATATATATATATATATATATATAAATATATATATATATAAATATATATATATATATATATATATATATATAATTTCTCCTCAAATAAATTTCAGTCAGCGGGCCGCGTGCTGGACACCCCTGGTCTAGTAAATAACCCCATTGCGCTATTCAACGTACTTTTTCCTCCTTCTCAAAACCATATGAATAATAACAAAAATACCTTTTTATATAAATCAGGGGAGTGAATTGCTTTATATATTTATAATTTATTTCTATTACTTTTACAATAAACCGTTAATTTATTAATTTTGTATCTTTTGAACTCGTTTATCGAGGTGGCAAATTCGGGGTTCTTCCCAGCATAGTCGATCTATACACATAAACACATGTACGAGTGCAAATAAATATAATATTTCCAAAATATAATACAGTGGCAAAAAAAGGAATTCTTCAGTGGGGGGTGCGCATCAAAAAGTCCACTGAAATACTCGTATCCAGTGCCTGAATTCCAGACATTTTTTTTCCTGAAAATTTATTTTTTGATTTTTTGTCAATTTTCGGGAACAAAAAACAGTTAAAAATTGAATAAAAAAATGCACTAATTAATAAAATTATTTATCAATAACAAATACTAATCAAATTTTACATCCTATACACATAGGATTATAATCAATGGAAAGAAATTTAAGGACTATGGCGAGTGCGGACCCGGGGACTATAAAAATGCCCCACAAGAATTACAGGCAATTACCTACAGAACTTTTTTGAGATATCATGCTTACCGTGTTGTAAAATATCAAAAAATCTGTTTTGTGTGCGCCACATACATAAAACGTTAATATCACAATCTAATAAAATCTACGAAGCCGTCATAAGCTAAATACTGCATAAAAAAATTCTTTGTTTTTACGCGAAAGATACGTTCCTGTAAAGTATATGTAAAAAATTAGTGTAAAAAACTTATTACATATATGGAAAAACAGAAGATAGGTCATAGTCTTAAGAAATCAGCAAAACAATACAATAAATTATGCATTTTCATATTAGGATAAACATTTTATTTCATAAAGATTGTTCATAAATCATACAAAGTAAACTACCTTTTGAAAAAGGAGAAAAAATAGCTGCTTTTGCCCTTTGGTAACGACTCTCATTTATTAATGAATGCAAAAATCAAGCAAACACAATTTTTAAGTTAAATATCAGCTGAATTCTGTCAGTTTTCAGTATCTCCTCACCGTGTATACTTCTTAGTTTTATTATTCTTCCACGTATCTTAAGGTATCCGAGTATTCGTTCTTAACACATTTGATTTTGCGGAACCTTTATAAAAGCGTATAAATGGATATTGTGTCAACTTGTGATATTTAGTGTCACTTAGATTAGAAAATGTATATAAAATTGTTTTAAGAATAGTGATTTACAATAAAAAATTATTTAAGTTTTGACAGGAAGGTAAACCGAGGAAAGCACATACAATATTTTGACAAAAAATAAACATAGACTGACCCATTTTCAAAATATTCTCCTTTGTGAAAAATGCTTCGATTATAACAAAATATTTTGCCTGTTCTATGTCTTTAGCTCAGACCTTTGTACAGAGAGATGTTTCATCATTCTCATTAAAGTGGCATGAAGTTTTGTAAAAATTCTTGATTTAGCCATAATTAATCAATATTTTCAGAGTTACCACCAACTGAAATAAACAAATCGAAAATGACAACAAACCTGTAAAGTTGTTGCCAAATTTTTTAAAACTATTAAAAATTTTAAAAAAATCTCACCATATTCAGTTTTAATGTTACTAAAATTAATATTTTATCAATAAATATAAAAATAAAAGAGTAAAAATCTTTCAAATTCAAAGTACTTCCGGTTTCGATTTTCAACTTCCGGTTCGTTTTTGTTGTTCTCCTTGACATAAAAGCTATATTTAAATAAAAATACTAGTCGAGAAAATTCAAATATTAAAAAAATATCAAATAAAAATTTTTTTTGTCATGTTGATCAAAATTGATGAGAGGTCCTCTGTTGTGAGCTATTATATACATGCAAAATATTATTGTATAGAACCATTTTTCACAAAAGGAGAACATTTGAAAAAAAAACATTATGCTAAGTTAACTTTTTGCCAAAATATTATATTTAAATAAACTGTTTTTGTCAAAATGTCCTTAAAATAATTTTATGCATGTATTCTAATCTAAGTGACACTAAATATCATGAAAATTATCCATTTATGCGCCTTTTTAAAATCACGGTTCCGAACGTAATCGGATACCTTGACCGTTATGATTGGTATCGGGAGCTAGATATCTTGATATGCGTGTTCATTAAGATTTAGTGTTTAGGCCTTTCCTTCTCTATTTCAGTTTAGATTGTCAGAGCCCTCTATGGATATGTGAACAAAACGTAGACAAGATATTAATGAAAATTTAATCGTTAACTCACTCATTGTCGTTTATCATATTGAGGAAAACCGTTTATTTAAATAGTTTTTTTCTGAAACTAGTTTTATTATGTTTGAAACGGTATAGGTACCGTAAAATCCACCATCTAACGTGCATCCCCTTCTTTTTTTACGAAGGAACCCGAAATGTACCTGTGTGACGGGACTTTACAGCGTTTTTCCTAGTAATCTTCTTGGGGAATCTTTGGGGTCATCAATGGTTTAATTCACAGTCAATCCTCTGAAGAAGAAACCGTGATATTCAGATTAGTTAGTAGATATATCGTGAAGGTTTTGTAATCGCAAAGAAGGAGAAAGAAAGCCGAGATGCTAAAACCATGAGCTGATGGTAAGACATAAAACGTAGAAGCTTAATTATAGAAAGGGATTTTTTTAGCGTGTTAAAGAAAATAAGGAAGATTAAGATTCATAGGATAACTTTGCTTAAAGATAAGTGGTTAGGATTCCAGGTGCCTATTTACTTAGAATTTACGGATACGTTATTTCACTCCCGATTCCCTTCCTGTAGTAAGACTTGTGTTGTTCAATATATTTGGATAGTAATAAATTGGATTTATTATGGATATATATATAACTTGGGTGATCAATCATTTCCTAGCACAAATCTAGGTCGTATAGATGAAGAGATAGTATCCCCAGGCAGGGGGGTATCACACCTGCACGTAATTATGTTTTGAAGTCATTTACTTGAATTATTGCCACAGGCTTTTGAAAAAATATAGCATACATCTAGAACTACTAACTTTTAAATTCACCAAGTACAGAGTGTTTTTTTCCAGGTATAGAAGTTTAAGTTGGCCTTACTTTCCAAGACGGCGACCGATTTAACAGCTGTCAAGTGATTTATTCTCAGTTTGGTTTGGCAATTCATCATGAATAGACTCATGCCTGAACAACGCTTTCAAATTGTGCAATTTTATTTCGAAAATAATGGTCGATTTTCATAAGCGAATTTTGTGCGCACTTCTGGTTGAATGGCTACGTCAACAAATAAAACTGCCGCATTTGGTGTGAAGCTAATCCACAAGTGTATGTCGAAACACCCTTACATCCAGAAAAACTGACTGTTTGGTGCGCTTTATGGGCTGGAGGAATCCTTCTTCAAAAACGATGAAGGCCACAACGTTACAGTCAATGGTGATCGGTATAGAGCCATGATTACTAACTTTTTCATTCCTGAATCGAACAACCATGATGTCCAGGAGCTGTGGTTCCAACAAGACGGCGCAACATGTCACACAGCTCGTGCCACAATCAATTTATTGAAAGACACGTTTTGGTGACCGCCTAATTTCACGTTTTGGATCTGTGAATTGGCCTCCAAGATCTTGTAATTTAACACCGCTAGACTACTTTCTGTGGGGCTATGTAAAGTTATTGGTCTATGCCCGGATAAGCCATAAACGCTTGACCATTTGGAAGACAACATTCGCCGTGTTATTGCCGATATACGGCCACAAATGTTGGAAAAAGTCATCGAAAATTGGACGTCCAGATTGGACTACATCCGAGCCAGCCGTGGCAGTCCTATGCCAGAAATCATATTTAAAATGTAATGCCACAAGATTATCTTTCGAATTAAAAAAATCATGTCAATCGAATAATACATCGTTGTTTTATTGCAATTTAAAGTTCTATACCTCTCAAAAAACACCCTTTATGTCGTTTCTTTTAAATAAACAATATTCCTATATATGTATAAGTCTATTTTTTTGGAATGCTCATCTCTTTTTTTTGAAGCTATTATTTTTATACCCGGCGTATAACGCGCACCCTTAAATTTCGATCTTATTTCTTGCGTTAAACGTGCGCGTTATACGCCGGACTCAACGGTATATAAAGACAAGTGTCGCAGGATGATTTCCGTGATATTGTATTATGTATGCACAAATTTTATTTTAATTTTCTTTAAATTATATAAACATCAAAAAAGTACTTTTCACTTTAAACGCAAAGCTAAAAATTCACACTAATTAGATAAAATCCCAAATTAAAGTGATAAAATTCGGAAAATTTTCTTAAATGAAACCTGAATTACGTTACTCGTCTCCAATGTCGTAGTTATAAAAAAAAAGCAAGCAAATTTTTCTGAGGATTACAGTCGATCGTGTTAAATGAAAATAAATCCTGTAAAAAAAGAGAATATTTGCTAAATCAAAATCTAATCAATAATGCTAAATCAAAATCGAGTGATGACTGAGAGTTTATTACCGTCGTACTATAAAGTAACACGAGGGCTAATAGCAATGGACCTTGTAATTTTGTATCTCAGTCGAGTGACGAATACGACATCTGAGCTGCAATTTATCGCCAAAGCAACATACCACGCCAACTGGAGGACGTTTGTGTCATGATTGATTTAACGTGCATCAACCCATCTGCATAGTGAGTCTTCAGAGGCATTATAGGTTCGAACTCATGACACGTCAGCCATAAGCACGTGACAATAGCCATTAGGCTACCGAGGTCACCATGTTAAAATAAATTACGTAAAATCTGGCGTATAACACGCACTGGTGTACAACGCCTACCTATACTTTCAAGTTTAATTTTCCAATTTTGGGGTATATTCGCCATGTAACGCACACCGACGAAGAAATCTGAATTATGTTCTTATGTTTTGAAGTCATTTATTCGAGGTATTATCCCAGGCTTTTGAAAAAAATAGTGTATTTTTAGAGCTTCAACTCTTTTAGTTCAAAAGGCAGATCAATTCTTTTTTAAAAAAAAGTATTCCGATACATGTAGAAACACATTTTTGTAATGTTCTTCTCTTTTGCTATCTTTAAAGCTATATCTTTTATACCCGGTGTATGACGTGCACCCTTAAGTTTCGATCTTATTTTTGATGTTAAAAGTGCACGTTATACACCGGATTTTACGGTAATTTGTGTAAAAAAGATTTTTTTTTCTGAATTGTGTTAAATCAAATTCGCATAAAAAATTAGTGTAAAAACAGAATTGTGTGTAATTCATTTTAATGGAGAGTTTCCTAAGCTTTTATAGGAAGGTATTATTTCTAATTACATAAAATGACGATTCATAAATACTTTTAAGTGTGTTTAGCTTTCAAGACAAATTTAAGATTTCAAATAAATAATTATTCAATTAATAAAGGGCGAAATAGAAACCTTTTGACAGTAAAAAATATAATCTTGGCGAGTGAAAAAAGACAAGTTGAAGCCTAACTATCATTATTCAAACAATAATAAGAATATTATCTTCCTCAACTCGACGTGGAAATTTAAAATAGTTCCAAGACTACCATTCGAAACCTTTTAGCTGCATAACTTCATTAGAGATATTTCTCCAAGTAATTCATCTTAAGATTTCATTATCACAGAGAGATAAAGAAATTTTTTAATTAATAGATCAAGTTAGATGGAATTTCGAAGAGAATAAATCATTTTAACAAACTAATTTATCACTTAAATGAATTCCATCCAGACTGGTATTAGTGATTAATGACGGACACAATGTTGATGATTCTGTTAAGAATCCTTATTTTTAAAATGTATTAAATGGGATGTCTTATATAATGGAATATATATATATATTAAACAATATTTTACTATTTTTTTTTACTGGAACACAATTCATGTGGACTTTAAAAATAATGTTTGAAGTTTAAAATTAGTTACATAATAAAGAAATTTCCCCATTTTCATTTAAAAATATTTTAATTTAAATACAAACTACTCTCTTTTGGAAATACATTTTTCAAAGATAGCAAATAGTAATAAAAATATTTTAATTTAAATGAATACAAAGTGCTTTTTTAAAAATACATTTTTCAAAGATAGCAATTAGTTTCAAATTTATATTTTCTACGATGAATAAAAGAAAAATTGTTTGGTTAAAAAAGGAATTATTTCATATTTTTCGCCATTTAAGTAAACGAAATTGGGTAATTTTCCATTTTACCAAAAGAATTTTGTATTTTTACCTGCCTAATTATTGGATATTATAAAGCATGTATTAAAAAATCTATTAACTTCGTTTTTTCATGAATTTGTACCAAACATTTATCTTAAATAATATTTTTGTGCATTTATTTATAACCACAAACTATAGCTTTTATAAAATTCTCGCTTATATAAGTATATCAATGACCATACACATTTTTCACCAAAGATACTTAATACTTTTGTAAAACTAATAATAAATTTTTTTGAAAAATTAAATTTTCTTTCACATTTGACCGTATTAAAAACCAAGAACGCCAAGGACTCAATTTTTGCATACAATTCACAACATTAATATCGATAAAGAAAACATTTAAAAAAATGAAAAGTTCTCTTTTTTTTTAATATGAAATAATCAAACATTTTTTGATATAAAAGATATTTTTAGCAATTTTTGAACCTTTAAGATCCCTTTCAAGTATTTACAAAAATTAAAATAGAAGTCTGTGCTGCCCGTCAATTTTTGCTATATATTTCTAAAAATTAATGAGAAAAATACGTGAATTTGCATTCATATTGTTGTTTATGTAACAATTTAAAAGTTTAAAGCAACTTAAATTGTTATTTTTGATAACATAACTCTAAAACTGTTATTTAGATAACATATCTCCAAAACTATTGTTCACACTTTCTAAAATAAGTATTAAAGAAAGAAGACTTTTATGGCAAATAATATTCCTCTTTAAGTAAACATGCAAATTTTTCACTCTAACGTCACAATAAGACAGATTTTCTGCATTAAAAGTTGATAAAGTTATGAATAGTAAAATGATCATTATACAATAATAATTATAAACAAGTCATATAAAAAAAATTTCAGTCAATTCCTACTCAGATCAACAAAGAAAATTTTTATTTTAGCTACTTTTTATTAAATAGTTACAATTAATATAAGTATGTACGTATGTACATATGACGGAATCACAACATTAAGTGGTAATTAATTTTTATTAATTATCATTAAAGTATCGTATTGTCATCTAAAACAATAGTGTATATAAAATTTCTGTTCAACTGAATGCTTTAAAACGTGAGAAAAAAACCTCTTAAAGTTTTGACCCAATTCGCTAAAAAAGAAACAGACGTGGCTGTAACTGTAATTCTTTAAATAATTAATTTCATTCAATTAATTTTAATTAATTATAATTAAATTATCGTATTTTTACCCCAAACAATCGTGTATAGAAAATTTCAGCTCAAATGAACGCTTTAAAATGTGAGAAAGAAAATCTTTTTAGTTTGACACAAGTCGCCAAAAATAATGCCAACGTGGCTGTATTTGTAATTCCTTGAATAATTAGTTTTAATCAATTAATTTTTATTACTTATATTTAAAATACTGTATTGTCGTCCAAAATAATCATGTATATAAAATTTCAGCTCAAATGAGCGCTGTAAAATGTATTTAATTAACGATTGAAAATTCCACCCCAAGATAAATAAATATTTAGAGAATGTAAGCTAATAGTAGGAATTGAATGATATATAAACGGCCGTTCTTGACCAATTCATCTTAAATAATAATAATAATAATAATATACGTGAAAATATGCAAACATAAACTATTAAATTTTAGGAACATGCAACTAAAAATTTCAAAATGGGGGAGAAAATTCATACTTTAAAGCAAAAAAAAAATGCTGCATACGTTAACGCATGATGAAATAATGTAAAGACATATTTTTTATAAAGGATATTTGTCTCAGCAAAGCAACTATAACAAATTTGAAACGGTATCAAATTTTCCATTGAAACAAATTATTGAAAACTGTGAGTTATTGTGCTTATCACCAGCAACATATAAACTTTGACGAGTTATCTTCAGAAATTCCTAATTTAGTACCTTGATGTATTGGAACCACACACAAAAAAAGGAATATATGTGTACGTATAAGTTAGATATGATGTTAAAAATAGTGTGATATCCATCAGCATATTTAGTAATTTAGAGGTTTCTTTACAGGTTCTGGCATTTTCCCTTTTTGCATTTTGTTAATTTATAGGGGTTCAATGGCATGTTAAAGTTTGTTTTAGCAGTTTCTTCATGAACAGTGTCCCTTACAATAGTTTATTCAATGGTAAATTCCTCTGACATTATTTCATAAGAATGTTATTATAGATCAACATATTTTGCACATCATTCTAGGAAAATACAGCTGACAAAGATATTACTAAAGGAATGTGAAGTTTAAGAAATTAATTAAGCTATCTGAATGCACAATTCTGACCAAATTGGAGATTCGTTTCCATATGCCAATTAGCAATGGCATTTTTCTCGATACAGCAGCATTTTACAATAAAAGAAAATAATAAGACGATTTTGTTCTTGCGTTCCTTTTTTTCAAAAACTTATTCTACAATAACTAAATTATAATTGGTCAGTAAATTATCATGTGCGGGAAAAAAATACTTCCTATTTAAAAATGCCACTTTTTTTCTCTGCCTCCGAATGCGGAGTAATAAAAGAAAGTAATATATATTTTCACACAATTGACTTTTTTTTCCTAAATATCAATAACGAGTTCCTAATAATTGGAAAATCTGATTGAAATTTTAAGAATTTTTTTCGTAATTTAGGGTAACGATTGCCTAGTAATTAAATAACAAACTTTGCGGGTGGCAATATACCAGTCACATCGTAAGTTCATATCTTGATTCTATCTAAAATCATTGTACAAAATAATGAGGGCTTTTATATGTTCAATTCAATTCAATTCCAAGCCCTTCAGTGTAGCTAGGAGAAGAGGCACTAATTAAAGTGTCAAGCTTGTCCTCTAATTGCGATCTCAAAATAAGAAGCGTTTTTCTAATTTATTCTCGAATAACTCAAAAGTGACATTAGCTTAAGCTAATCGACAGAATTTTCAATGGCAATTGGTTTGATTAACATTAAATTGCAAGTATTTAGTGCTCAGGGAAGAAAAATAAATATTATGGAATTGCTTCAATTAGCTAATCCGTTCTTTCTGAGTAATAGTTGCAACTATGACTGATTGACAGATAGTTCGATAAGTTAATTAACATAAACGAGATCTATTAATTTTCAGAATTTATTTTTAAAAAAATATCAAAAAATTTAACCATGAAAAGATTATTTCCAAATGTCTGTGAATAATTAAAAAAAGAAAGAAAGAAAGAACAAAAGTAATATATAAAAAAAAATTAAAGTATTAAGTCAATTTTTAATTAGGTCACCAAAGAAAATTTTATTTTACCCACGACCTTTGGATTAGAAGTCCAACGTGCTATCCATTGTGCTACAGGCGCACAATGAGCAATTTTCATTTCTGTACATGGCGTTGGACTATTATTTTTGTTTGTTACTATTTATTCATTTTTAAATTTAATTAATGAATTAATATTCGAAAAAACTGTATTAACATCATGTTTTAAAAAATGTATTTGAACTTGAATGAATGAATAGATAGTATTAACGACTGAAAATTTGAACAAGATATGTATAAATAAATAAATATATATAGGGAGAGTGAACTAATAGTAGGAATTGAAAAAATTATGTATAATGTGTGACAGTAAAGTATTTCTCTTTTAAAATGTAGAAAGTATTCAAATCTACAAAATACTTGAAACATATATTGCTCTAAGATTTAACACATATTCAATAAAAGAAATTTTTGCGATGAGGAGTAATTACATTAAAAAATTACATGTGCCTATTATAATGTAATCAACAATACGACTACCTTAAAATAAACCAAAATACAGCACGTTTTTCATTTTCGTAACTAATTTACAGTCCAAATTTAGCTCATAAAAATTCTGATCCAAAGCAGTAATACATATATATAACCAATTGTTAAGAAGCCAATCGATCTCTAATGTTTTTCCTCCTCGTTTCACACATTTCAGAATATCCTGTTCGATCCAGATGGCCAATCATAGCACATTTACGAAAGAGACACTATTGCATCGACACAAAACACTTTTGACAGATATATTTCTATCGAAAGCAACATCTTGTCAGTTGTCAGAATAGATCTCAAAATAGTACTTAATATTTGTGTCGAAAATGTTTACAATGTATTACAATTCGAGAAGTTCGCATATTTCTCAGGATAAAATAAAATTTTAAGACGAGGTGTGCATATATGTATATCAGCAAATATTCTTTAAATATTCTATTGTAATTGTGATTCTCAAATGCGGCACGAGATCCCTAATTATATGCGCAGTCTTTTTGAGGGATATATGTATACAGCTCATATTTTATATATCTGTCAAAGTAAACAATTTGATTACTGGTATTTTTATTGCAGAACAGTTTATATTCCAGTTTGATACATTTGCGTAAAAATTTTAATTTGATTTGATTGTTTATTTTCATTGCATTTTTGAAGCGTTACACAAAGGTGTGAAGTTTGAGATAAATAACGGTAGATAGATATTGGTTAATTTAAACATTTAGTTTATTTGCGTCACAGCTATTATTTACAGATTATACATTGTAGTTATTAAACTTATTAAAAATTATTAGAGTTCAAATGATGTGGTTTGAGAGAGGGGAATCATCTTTCGGCTCCACTCAATTTGAAGGTTTCAAAGCCATGGTTCATCCTCTCTCACTTTACTCACTTCGGGGATAAGGGACCTGCGCCTTTTTATCATCCAGTTACATCCTGCTAGTCAGGAAAGGGCCCCTCGTGATGCCAAAAGGTTATGTGGGAGGTTCAAGGCGGGACTAAGCAATAACTTTCGAGATGCAGCTGCAAAATGCACGTTTG
This sequence comes from Trichonephila clavipes, assembly GCA_019973935.1. Classification (NCBI taxonomy): domain Eukaryota; kingdom Metazoa; phylum Arthropoda; class Arachnida; order Araneae; family Nephilidae; genus Trichonephila; species Trichonephila clavipes. The sequence goes on from BMAU01004340.1 coordinate 475,271, forward strand.
ATGATTATTTCCACAAAGCCGATTCCAAGACGTGTAGCATGAATCGTTACAAAGGCTATTGAAGCTCGTAATTCTGAAAATCGGTCAAGTAAAGAAGACAACACCTGAGCTAGTATCCTACTTTTCAACTTCCTCACTCAACTGAACTCAGTGGCGCAACAGCCCATGAGAGCCAAGACCTACTGTGCCTATCTCAATTTACGTAAGCTTAGGCACTGGGTTGCGTGTGAAGATGTTTCGTAGAAGTGGTCAGCCTGACGCGAAACCCCCAGTGTTCAGATCCCAAGCAAGCTTGGTACTTCTTTATTGACCCACTGAAGGGATGAAAGTCTGAGTCGACCCTGCCCAACCCGGGATTTGAACCCCGGACCTGTGTCGAGGAATCGCGATACACTACCACTCACAGCCACTGGGCTTCAATATACTTCCCAACTACACCAACTAAAATACGGGTCCTGAAAGGGTTGATAGATTTAACCCGTTCAGGACATGATCACATACATGTGATCACGCGTTTCTCCCTCCAGGGCCCACGGTGTCATATATGTGATTGAGTTTTCTCTCCTCGTAGGTCCATGGTCACACCGGTGTGATCAGTTAGGAACCGTTTTATATTAATTTTTACAAGCACGAGATGGTGGTTAAAAACCATTCTTTTTTTTTCGAATAATGTTTCATAAAATTTTGAACTTCAATTTGTGCTTTCGGCTACGTATTTTTTTTTTTATAATTAGATCCGAGATATTTATGAATATAAACAATTGCACATGTTTAGATTTTTCGAGAGAATCGGACATTTAAGGGTTCGTGATCTATTGATGTATGGATTTCTATTTATAGTTTGTATAAGTTGGTTTAGTTTTCTAATATTTTCTAATTGGTATGCAAATATATGGGATTTTTGTCATTTTTTTTTCGAAGTGTATGCATTTTTTTTAAAGGGAAACATTTTCTTTAAAAATCGCAATTGTTTTTTTAAATATAGCGAAAATTTTTGTACTCCGTGTTCAAATATTATCAATGGTAGTAAATTGAAAGTTTTAGAGTATTTGATTGTGCATTTAAAATTTTATATGATTTTTTAAAGGAAATTCGGCTTAGCAGGGAAATTCGACCGGTCCCGTTCGTGCCTATCCTCTCCAAACGTACCGGCCTGGGGAAGCGCTTCTTTCTCATTCCGCCGGTCCTGAAGGGGTTAATGAGGATCAACTCTTCTGCACGGCGGATCTTTAGAGGAACAAGACTCAACAACGTTAGCAACGAGTCCACGACCATTATCACTCAGCTGCTAGGGCAGGGAAATATTAACTATAACACTATATCAATAAAATAATTACAAACTCGTCTTTGTTTAAGAATTATTTGTCCTCTAATTCCTCTAATATTGGTGGCTGCGGCCGCCTAGTGGTCAAGGTAACAGACTCGTAGTCGGCGAGTCATAAGTTCGAGCCTACAGCTCGGGCGTCGACCATGGTTCACATTTACGAGGTCCTTCGGTAAAAGCTCTCGAGTAGCTGAACAGTGCGATGTTAACATCCACTCGCTCCTCTATCTAATGGTGTGCAAAACATGTGCCTGTAAAACATAGGACATGCGAATACAATTTTTCAAAAGTTTTATTGAGGTAGTATCGCAGTATTTCCAGAATTATTTAACAATACTGATTTAAAAAGAAATATATAGTTGCATCTTAAACTTTAATTACTTTATTAGTTACTTTATTCACATAATGATCATAATTTTGATAATCTGATCATTAAGGTATACGTGAATTCGTGATTCGGAACCGTGATTTTGCCAAAGCGTATAAATGGATAATATTTATGATATTTAGTGTCACTTAGATTAGAAAATGCATATAAAATTGTTTTGAGAATAGTATTACAATACAAAATGATTTTTAAGTACAATATTTTGACAAAAAATGAACACAGAATGACCCATTTTCAAAATGTTCTCCTTTTTGCGAAAAATGCTTCTATTATAATAATATTTTGCCTGTATATAGCTCAAACCTCTGTACAGAGGTTCAACTATGATTTTTGAAAAATTCACATTATTTTCAGTGTTACCACCAACTAAAATAATTATCAGCGTTTTTTTTCTTTAAAATTCTCCCTTCTGTTGTCGTAAAACATGGACACAAATCCACTTCTAAGTTATATATTTCAAAAATTCTAGTTGAGCCTCTGTAGAGAGGTCTGAGCTATACACAGGCGAAATATTACTATAGTAGAAGCATTTCTTACAATAGGAGAATATTTTGAAAATGGGTCATTTTATGTTCATTTTTTGTCAAAGTATTGTACTTAAATAATTTTTATTGTAATACTATTCTTAAAACAGTTTTATACATGTATTATAATATAAGTGACACTAAATATCATAAATATTATCCATTTATACGCTTTTGCAAAATCGCGGCATCGAACGTAGTCAGATACCTTAATGTTTTGCGATTCATAGCTGAAGCTTCTCGAGTTCAAATATGGTATTGTAACTAAACATGCCCTATATATGTGGAATATTGGGTGAATCTTGAATCAAATTGGATTCCAAATACTTCACCTTTAAAATATGGTATAACTGGAAATATATTAACGGAAAAATTTTCCTTTTCCTATAATAATGGTCTGCAAGTACGAGGTCAGTCGCCATGATTAAGTAGAAGTAGACTGAAGAAAGTCCCATAATTCCGCATCGTCCAGTCATTTCAACAGGAGGAAGGGGCGTGCCGACGCACGAGTGTGTGCTGTGGGTGAATCTTAAATCAACTTTATTACAAATTTTTTTATTTTTTATTTTTCCAAATTCTTAAACCCTTAAAATATGGTATAACTGGAAATATTAACTTTTTTTTGCAAAAAATTTTCCCTTTACCCCATAATAATGATGTCTGCAAGTGCAACGAGGTCACCGTCGTCATGATTAAGCTTAAGAAGTAGACTGAAGAAAGTCCATTAAAATTTTTATATTCTCTAATTCTATTTAATTATATCTAAAATTCCGCATCGTCCAGTCATTTCAACAGGAGGGAGTCCGACGGGACTATGTGCCGACGCACAACGAGTGAGTGTGTGTGTGTTTTTTTAACGAGAATAAAATACTATTTCGCATTCAGAATCCTATTTTTCATGTAAATTAATCCATGAATTTTTATATTTCCATCACTAACAAAATATTCCCGCAGTTGTTTCGTGTATAGTTTTTAGAACTAAATTTTCAATAACGTGTTATTTTCACGAAGCTTGTGATGTCTCCCCCCCCTCGGGTGAATATCCCCTTGATTATCAGCGTGTGCTAGAGGTGTAGGATTAATGGAAGAACTTGGAGCCTGCATAATCTTACTATGACTTTATTAAGACTTTTAACTTAAAACTTTAACAAATTCGATTATAATAATATATGTGAGAGAATTTATGGTGGTAAAACGCACAATATATAAATATTACCGAAATTTCTTAACCCGGATTACTATCAATAACTGACTCGCCTAAACTCAATTACAATACTATCACAGATCCTAATATTAAAAAGTCAATCCTACCTTGATGTAGTCTGAAGTAGCAATCACAATAATTCTAGATGAAGTTGCGTAATGACTCGAGTGCAATGGTATACACCTTGACTTAATGGCTTTCTATTACATATAATTTCTGTTAGCCGCCACTTAACGTTTTCGAAAACCTCCTCACGCTTGAACCACGAATTATCTTTTACATCCCACAAATTGCCACCCGCTTACTCTAACTTCTGATATTTAAAAGCTTCCTAATTTGCATCTTTCTTTCACACTTCACTTCATGGATTTGGTTGGAAAAGAGTTTCCATTAATTCTGGCCCCAAAGAACCCAAAGGACATGTTAATGAAAAGACGCGTGAGCCCGTCATAAGCTATTTGCCAAAAATAAACTTTTTAGGCTGCTAACGAAATCTTTAAAAATAACCAACCATTCCATGATCTATGCGAAACACAGTTTGACAGTATTGCGATGGAATGAGAAAGTGTTTATTAATGTCACACTTTAAAACAACACGAGGGCAATTGGTAAAAATCTCGTCAATCTGAACCATGATTAAGCCATGAGGACGATAACTGAGCTTGTAAACTCTTCCCCGACCTACCACACCGCGGCTACGCGAGGATTTTGAGCCTCGACAGATTTAACATGCATCTACTTTTTTACATCATCATGGTTCGAACTTATGGGATACCAACCACAAATTCGTGATCGTGACCCCTTAGCCACATCTTGTGATGGGAAAAAACAGATATAATTTTGGAACTAAACAGAAAAAGAATGCATCTCAAATAATTCTCTGGCAAAACGGAAAATTTGTAACAGAATGTAATAATTTAATAACAATCATAGTTTTAAATATTTGTTTTTGCCTTATAATTAAATGGATTATTAAAAATCTTTTTCGATAAAAATATTTCTTGCATAAAAACGAGTATTAGAAATATAAACTTTACACACATAATTTCGCGGAAATTTTGGTAGCCTCTGTAGTAATTTTTATCATTCTTCGTAACTCCATCGTGGATGAATAAACAGGTTTTATACATATTATAGTATCCTATCTCATAACTGTCTTTTTCCAATTCCTTCCGCTTTTAAAACATCCTATTAATTAGCATTCTATAGGACGCATAAAATTTCAAAAATGCTTTTCCACTTAAACTGCATTACGCACGACTTCTTTTCCACAGAAAAAGAGACTGAAAGGAAAAGAACCAGAAGGGAAAAAAAAAGACGAAGTAAAAAATAACCTAAAAATTTATCTTCAAAACAAAAGAAGGAAAAAAAGAATATACAGCAAACGAGAATCATGATACATTAACAACTACTCCCCCCCCCCACCCTCAAACAAGACCGCAATATAGTGCATCGAAAAATGACACCCCATTAAAGCATTTTAAAACTCGACTAACACATGGAAACTCTTCAAATTCCGTTCCACCAAAAGAAGGAAAGAGCAGCGAGTGAATGAATGAAAATCTATAACCCGATACATTGCGAGAGAGGGGAGGCAGAGGAGATGATTTTCCTCCCCTTCCAAAAGAACCCACCCCTCTTCGGTCTAATACCAGAAGCGCAATTTCTTTAAAATACTCAAGGCCCGTTCGATTCAACATCACCTGCCACATTAAAATAACCTTTACGTAGGGCTCTGCTCACCCTCAGTCTAAGAACTCCCTTTTCAATACTACATACCGTAACTGGAATCAGGTCTCGCATTTCAAGGTGGCAACATAGTGCAGAGGGGACACCTCCCTCCCTCTTTCCTGTGAAAATCAATACAAAGAACACAGAAGAGACAGACAAAACGTTGCACGTGAGTGGAATGTTCTTTAAGAAAACCGCGCCAAACTTAGGCGTATTCGCCATTTTGATTTTCGCGGCACGGAAGTGTAATAAAGTGACTGAGGGTGTGGTGGATTGAATATCCATCTCCCCCCTCCCTCTGGTCCATATCGTCTTATCTTTATTTTGATAAGGAAGGCGTGAGAGAATTGAAAAATTATGAGCAATCATGTAAATAATTGAAGTTTTCACGATTATGAATGGATGAATATATTTTTCCCCCCACTATGACCTATTTTGTTTATTAATATACTATCCTGTTCTGCATGGAAAAAATAAATTGAAATAAAAATTTAATCAATCATAATATCCCCATCAACTCAATTTCATAAACGAACAATAACGAAACAGTTGACTAGCAGTTTATCGTTGTAATAAAAGCTCAAAAACAGTTCGCATACAGAGTAATGTAGCAAAGAATTAGCATAAATAATAATTAAGACATAACATAGATTGATCGTAGGACATGACGTTGTAGCAAATTATTGAATCCATAAGCCATTTCTTGGGAAAAAATAATAATTAGCATGGGTAACATAGAAACCATGAAATAATTAACTTACAAAACAAAGTATTAATTAATATTATTTCCAACGTTAAATTGTAATTTTAATCATATAAATACGTTCATATTTTCTATTTATTTCCATACACTATCCCAGGATCATAAATTATAGTAAAAAAGTAGTGAAGAATTTCAATTATCCAAGACAATCTGAAGTAAATGGCATCATGATAAATAGTACAATATATATTTAATAAATTATATTATACAGAGAGCAAAAAAGAATGTTTCGTAGAGAGAGAGAGAGAGACAAAATTAGAGAGTGTCGAGAGAGGAAATATTACACATTTTCTTCTTTTTATTTAGAAAAATTTATATAAATATATTATTTTTAAAATGCTGAAATAATGAAACAAATTATAGTTAATAGAATAGGTTTGTTAAAGTATATTTCCGGGTATAAGCAGAAAATTTTTAAAGAATTTTTCCAAAAGCCCTTGGGTAACTGAATAAATAGGGCGACGATGCGCTCACTAACTCGGAAGAATTTTTTTAGTGAATTTTAAATTAAGTTGGAACGTTTTTTTTAAAATTATATCAAGGGGGTTAGCTTATATAAAAGTATGCTTATCTCGGGAAAAAATGTTCAGAAAAAAACCGAGTTTTCAACACTTTTTGTTAGCTATTCCCCAGCCATTTTAATTATTTAACATTTTGGGTATGTGAATAGAACTTTGATTCAAAAAGAAAGAGAAACACAATAAAATCAGAATCTGAATCCCGAGTTTTCTAATAATTCATAAAACTCGCATTCATTGATTGAAATGTTACTTGCAACTTAAATTTTCTTTCTTTCCAATTATCCAAAGAAAAATAACGTGCAAAAAGAAAGACTAGCCCAGATAGTTTAAAAGATATTAGAAGAACAGAAAAGGTTTAGTTTCAGAGAGATTAACAGGCATAAAACTATAAGCATTGGCATCTGACGTTTTACTTTACAGCAATATAACTGTAAAATATTGCACCCGTTTTATCTCCTTGACGACATTTTCAACCAAATAGTAACATATTTTAAAATTACATGATTTTTTTAAAAAAAAATTGGCTTATATATGAATTTTGGATAAATTTTTGAAGAAAAACTTACTTTCGGTTACACACGGTTTTGCATAGTTTCGAAATTATATGGTATTTACATTTCAAAGAAAATAGTAGGGAGAATTTTCTTTCTATTTAAAATTTCTTATTTATGAATGAACCAAATCTCTTAACCATTCCATTTTATTCAGTCTTACTCAAAATATTCAGATATCAACTGCTTAATTGTTGCATTTAGGTAAATTATTGATGAATGATTATCTTTAGGTTGTTCTCTAATTGGTATCATTCAGAAGATTTAGAGTAATTTTATTTTAAATGGCATGATTTTTTTTCTGTAAAGTCGTGCGATATTTTTAGCGAAAACAAATTTTTAATTAATATTTAAAATTTTGAATTATATATATATATATATATATATACATACAATAGAAACGCACCTGTTTTTTTTAATCTCTCAGACATACAAGCCACTTGAAACTTTTCTCCACGTAAATGCTTCAATGCGCATTACATAAATTGTTTAGTTGAGCAATGTTTGCAAGTTTGTTAGTAATAAACACACAGAGCGGAAGGATTTTCTTGGTACGGTGAACTTGAAATTATGCTTAGTGGAACTATTGCAAGCCGTTTTATCCTTTAATTAGTTTTCTGCGACGAAAAGAATTAAAAATTCTTGAATAGTGGATTTAAGCTTAACAAAATAGGGAAACAAAAGTTGGTAATCCTTATAAACTTGCATATTTAGTTTTCGCGCGCGCGTGCGACCTTAATTCAAGAATTAATCTTAAAATTCTGGGAATAAATTGACGTTTCCTGAACATGAGATTTTGAGCCCGTTTAAGACAGTAAAATGCATTCATAAATTGAAATTCACGATTGTTGAGTCTTAAAATTTGATTTATCTAAGGATTCCAATCTAAGACGTAAATAGAAGGTAGTCACTTTGCTCCAGTTAAAAATAGACAATGTTTTTACGTGTTGTAAATCCAAACATTCCAGATTAATTTCAATTTAAAACTATTCCTTAGAAAGGCATTTGAATCAATCCTCGCGTTGCTTTAGAGAACGCGGTACAAAATCCTATCAAATTATCCATGGTAAGCCAAAACTTAAAGCATTAAAGTTAGAAGATAAAAGATGATTCATTAGCATTCAGAGTACAAGTACTTGTATTTAGCGAGTGGCGTGCCAGGAAAGAAGCTCTACTGACATACGTAGCTTGTTTTCTTACTCAAACTTTCAATATTTACGACCCATTATTCAATCATAAATTTCATTCCCCCCTGTTTACACAAATAACAATGCATTGAATTCAATAATATACTTTGATGCTAAAGCTACAATACGACTTTAACCTCTTAAGTGCCACCGGCGTATATAAACTTCTCACTCAGCCAAATCATTAATCACCCCGGACGTATATACATGTCTGTCCGAAGTACAATCATTTCTGTGCTCTGCTATCCATAAAATTATTCAGAAGGCTTCGGAATGAAATAAAAGAACCTTGACAGAGAGTGTTTGAAAAGGATGTACTTATTTCAGAGGATTTGCTTTTTTATTCCTCCCCCCTCCCAATCCATCAAATACGCACGCCTACGTAGAAAACGTTGAGGAACTACGTTGAGGAGCGTATGGCGTAACTTTTAATCCGCAGTTAAGAGTGTGACAAATCTATACGGAACTTTATCACTAACCTTCTGAGTCGTCCTTTTTAGGGAAATTTAATTCGCTACCTATTTCCAATCAACTCCAAAAAGCGGAGAGGGTTCCTTGTTATGCAGATTAGATAAAGTATTTAAGTCAAACGGAATAGTAAAGTTAGAGCAGTAGGAGATAGAAATTGAAGCAGAAATTTATAAAGAAGTTAAATTGAAGATTTCTTGTTGGAAGATTTAATCTCAGATAAAAGCTGAGCTGAGCTGAGCTGAATTGCAGTGTGGTAAATATTAGTCTTATTATTGCGAATGAAATTAAAATTAAATGTTCAATAAGAACATAGAATATAATTCTGGGATCTCTTATCGTGGTAATCTCTGCGTGATCGTTATTCAATTGTTAATTAATTGGATCATTAATTAAGTTAATTTAAAGGATATTACCTTTAAAACCTCATAATACTAGTTAGATATATTTGTTAAAAAGTCTTTGATTCTATTTGGATAAGATAACCAAATAAAGAAAGTTGTTTATAAAAATGGCTACTGGTTCTTACATGACTCCTATTTATTCTCGTTCTCAAAGTGAGGTCCAAGGAGACCTTCACAAGAGGACTTGGTACCCTAAAAATCACAAACCTATCATTTTTTTTATTTTCATTTAATCTTATTCTTTGCATTATTATCTTTCGATTAATATATCACTTGTGCATGTCGGAAAGTTAGAAGTTGAATAAAACTTCATTTGAAAACAAATTAGGCAATTCAGCCACACCCCTTTTTAGAATAAAAAAGCTAAAAAATGCGTTATGATAAAAAAAATCTATTTTATAAATAGAAATAATAACTATAAAAAAGAATGTGTAGTATTAAAAGCAGAATATTTCCGAGGCAATACAATAGTGTAATTTTTCTTCCTTGTGAAATGTGTGCATGTAAATTTTTAAATTAAGGCATTTTATATTAATAATTTTATAATTTCAGTTCTTATTCCTGATATATTTTTCATACAAATGTAATACTTTAATATTATAAGAAGAAAAACAGCTACAATTTCTGTCGTGACAAAAAAAAATTTTTTTTAAGTTTTTCTTGAGTTTTCTTGTGCAATTAGTGCTCTCTAACAGTTGATCATTTATAAAAATGTGTGGGTTGAAAACATATGAAAATGCAATTATTTTAAAGAAAAACATATAAGTAATATCTTAAAGTGGTATTTTAAGTTTAATTAAGCTTATAATAATTATTTTTTCAGAATTATAAACTTTAAAGTGGTTTTTCTCAGTTTGTGTTTTTCGAAACCTTAGTGCATTCAAAATGCTACTCCTTCGACAATTATTTACCAATCACTTCAATTTTTTCCTGCGTGTTAAAAATAAAGCTTGTAATAAAATTAGGGATCCGTTTTGCTATAAACTGAATACTTTTTAAAAAAATAAAATGTAAGACATGTTGGCTTTTCGTTGATTTTTAGCCTGTATATCAACATTTTATTTTTTCTCGAAAACGAATGAAGTTATTCTAAATTCGATCCCTAAAGTTGTTAAGAACATCCATAAGAATATTATAAAAAAATTTCAGGTCAAAAAATTAATTTTTACAAAAGGAGTAGGATTTTAAAATTTTCCCAATTTTTTCCTCAAAAAATTTAAATTTTTAAAATTGTGTGAATAATATATGAAAATTTTCATCTAGTAACATTTTCTTGAATAGAAACATGGTGTAAAATGTTAAAATATAATTTTTAAATACGTAAATAAAGAAGTTTGCTCAAAGGGTGCCAATTCCCCTTAAGGGATTAATTATAAACCATACAATTTATAGATAAGTATTACTTTTTGTATATAATTTTACATATGATAAGATGGTAATTATTAACTTAGAATTGTGTTAAACTAATTATAAAATACATTGTGCAGTACTGATACTTTTAGAAGCGTATTATATCAGTTTAAATATGAATTTCTTTACTATGTCAGAATGTATTTTTTTTACTTTCAGTAAATTTGTAATTTTTTTAAATAATCTTTTGTTTTCGACTTTTCAAAATGCTCACCCCCCTCGTAGAGTTATCACCCCCCCAAGGAGAGAGCGCCCCACTGTTTGAAAAACGCAGGCTTAAAGGCCAAGTTCATGTGAGCCTTCAAATATTTTCTCAAAATTGAACCACTTTGCAATACCATTTTCAAAGGTTTATTGGAGAAAGCTGAGTCAATTAGATTTTTTTTGCTCAGAAAATGAAATATTTTGATATGCATTAAATGGAAAATTTCCTTTTGCCTTTTAGGAGATAATAGCCTTTGTTGTTCCATATCCCCCAAAACCTGTAACTGTGAGCCTTCTTACTGGGATTTATGTTTATTGAATGTAAATAATAGAAAGAAATACAGACTACTAATAGAGACCAATAGAACGAGGAATTCTAGTTTAATTTAATTTAAAAATTAAAACCATGTCTCATGATTGGTTAGATTTTAAACAGAACATTATAAACTATGCAGCTCACATTTAGCTGGAAACAACTAGATCTTCATATTTGAAAGCTATTCCAGGGGAAGAAAATAATATAAATTACCATTCCATCCATGCAACCGCAACCCTTTCCAAAGTGAAAACTGCAAAAGAAACTCGCGTTCAAACCCCATACGGGACTCATTTGAAGTAAAACAGGAAATGCAAATTTTCACGCTGTTTCAATGGCTTTTAACGCATGGTTCGTCATTTCGCATCACTCCCCAGCCAACCAACATACGCACAGTTACTCATTAAAGATTCTTCCTGTCCATAAATAACTTTGCACGCGGAGAGGAAGGTTTTGTTATCTTTAATGATAATTAAAACCACTCTCGGGTGACCCGTGACTTCTCTGCCTGCTTTTCGGCTTCTTCTTTATTGATTAGGCTCTTCTGCAGCATTTAATTCAGCCCGCTCTTCCAGAAGCAAACCGGGATTTGTCGATTCTGGTGTTCGATATACACCAGGCGGCCATTGTTTAGGTCTCCGACGTAAGAGCTTATTTGTGTACGAATTAAATCGGAAAATATTTTGTCCTCTAGAGGCAGGATATTACAACTAATAAGGTACTAGAGAAATTGTATTGATTATCGATATATTTGAATCAAGAGCATGTGTTTTCTTGGTACTAGTATATCGGAAGAATGCATCTCATCTTCCAAACAATATATGCGTTGTTATTGTTTTTACCGAGAGATATGTCTCTTTTCTCTTTGGTGGTGTGTAGGGAAACAGATGCTTTTAATAATGAAATTCTCCAGTGATTGATATCATGCGCGAACGCGTCATTTCTAAAGAAGAAGAAAATTGTGACATCAAAGAAAAGCTGTGCCCGAATTCATTGTCATGTAACAAAATGTAATATTAATAACTTAAGAATAATGAATGATTGAATTAAAAACACTTAATTTATTAGTAAGCTGTATTTATATTACAGATAAGTATCAGCTTAAAATTATTCAACGAATTAATTTACTTTTAATAAATAAGGTGACAGAATGAAATTTTACTGTCAAATATTCATTATTATTTATTTTATATTGTCCATATCAATATGATATTTTTTATTAAAATAATTCATAAGTATGTGCCACATAAAATATACTTATATATGAAATTTAAAATTTTTAATTTCCACAAATTATTGAGCAAACGTATCGATAATCGAATGGAAGAAAATATATCAATAAATATTGATACCTAAAATATTTCTCATGCACTGTAACAGCACATTTGCAAGATTTATCTTGGGTGATTATAATTAGTACATATTACACGCAATAAAAACTTTTAATACATATAAACATTAAGACAAATTATTTTAATATAGGTAAACATTATAAAGACAATTTTTTTAGAATAGATAAACATTAAGGTGAAAATTTTTAGATAGATAAACATTTTGTTATGCGTTATACCGTCGACCAACTTGGCCAGACTAAAAAACATTAACACAATAAAATCATCCAAAAAGTTTAAGTAGGTTTAAGTAATCAGAATAAAAGTTAATATTGGGGTTAAAATTATTATTTTTACCAAAAACAATTAGGTCATCTATACATTTAAAATGTAATAGTCATTATTAATAATATATCTATATTCATAAAAATGTAAATATAAATTATTCAAACTATTGCTAGCAGAGCCACCTTGAGGCAAACCTTTAGTTTGTTTGTGTGCCGTGAACCATAAAAATTAAAGTATATTTCTTTTAAATTAAATCTATGAGAGTTTTAAATTAGTGAAAATAATAGTAAAATTATAATTATTGTGATTTTTAAAAATTACCTTAGTAATATTACTGATATCAATGGAATTGAATAGATCTTCAAAATCAAAACTATGATCTAAATAAATATTTTTATTTATTAAAAAAATCAATAATATCTCTACTGTTTTTAATCATAGCTTTATTATTTTGCTTGTTGATGAAGTTTTGTAGAATATTATGTAGTATTTTACTTGTAATAGGTATATGTGTTTTAAAACCATTTGTTACAGAGCGAAATTTAACAGGATTTTTATGGAATTTAGGGGTTATTATGGAATTTAGGAGTTAAAAATATATAAGGAAACTTTTATAATCTTAGAAATGCAAACACCCAACTTTCTATATATATATAGCAATAATACGATTGCTAGTTTCTTTATGTGTCAAGTCCAATCTTTTAAAAGATTCATTATTCAAAAAGTGTTTACTTAGCATATTATTATTATTATTATATATATATATATATATATATATATATATATATATATATATATATATGTGTGTTTAATTTGACAAAATTATCCAATCAACACTGGCGTAGCTAGCTCTGAGGGGGCTCTGCATCAAAATTCCATCGGGGCTCTTTTTTAGATATGAGTGCCCTGATAGTGGGACTGTAGTTACACATGTTGAGACCCCTGTAGCTTGGGGGCCGCGTATCATCGATACCGCTGATACGGTGGTAGCTACTCCCCTGCTAATCAATTGCAATATATATATATACTTATATAATTTAATTAATTTTTTATTTAACTTAATTGAAATTAATCTTTTCCTAATAGAAGGAGAGAAAAAATTAAGTAACTATAAATAATCTAGTTTACTTCAGTATTATATCAAGCAATCTAATTTAGTCCAATGTCTTTATTAAGAACAACTCAACTAGTACGACAACAAGAAAATCTAGGCCGAACCAACAACGAATTATTTCCCCTTAGCACATTCCATATTCGTACTTAATCCACTCGAAATAAATAACCACGAACAAGTTTATTTACAGGTTTAAGGTAAATATTTCGACAATAAATTCCATAAAAAGTTTCTTCCGCGTCTCTACCAGGACATAAACGGAGGTTCTTTTCGTCTTTTCCATGTAGTAAACGGCATCATTTTGCTGCTAACGATTTTTTCCTGGATGCAATGTTAGGCTGGAGCAGTCAGCAGACAGGGTCATTCCGCAGTAATGACTGCTGTCTGAGAACGCCTAAGACACATCCGCAGTTTCCGAGCTGTAAAAGTTGACAGTTGGGATGATAAAACTGACACTTAGGTGGGAATGTTTTCTCATTCAAATGCTGTTGTTTGTCGTTTTAGTCTGCAAGGGATGAATTACGGGTAGTTTGTCGCTTTTCGTACAGGTATTCTCTTTATTTTGTTTTTGAATTTTAATGTTGTTGTTTTGTTAGTTTTTTCGTATCTGAAATGGTTCTGAAAACGCGAGCGAAGAATTTAGTTGAGTTGATATAAATAGGAATGCTATAAATAAGGTTTTGGATATTAAATTTGTATTAATGTCTCTAGCTCACATACATATTAAGATGAATAACTACAAAAAAAAAAAAAAACATTTGTGAGGCTCTCTCATCCACGCCTAGAGATGTGAGAGGAAGGGGAGGAAGACTAGCCAAGTCCCCAAAATTACTCAATTTTTTGTCACACAATCAACAACACAAGTTCAAACAGTCTAAACTAAGAGATGCACCCACTTGAAGCAATACGTAGATAAATAACGAGATACACGAAGTATGAGAAGCCTTTAAATATCAGTACACTTAATTCTGGTTCGAATATACAACTTTCCTAGCTATTTAATCTCTAGTGACCAATCGTCACTTTAATAATTACTGTTATCAAATTTCTGCGTTATACTATCAATTTGATTAATATCTGATCCACTAGTAATCTATCCTATCTCTCTCACTTTAACATGAAAGCCTAGACCTGGGGTGGGCATTACGATTATCGCGATCGACCGGTAGAAGATTTTAGAAGTAAGTAATTATATACGAAAAATTCAAAATTGGCTAACAGCAAGCAGAGTATGAGTCTTCTACTGACTATAACAACAAAAACCAGTTTTAAATAAAAATGTTTTATTCTTTAATATATTTTGAATTGTTTTATAGTAAATGCATCATTTGATATAATTATATTTGTGGCTATTGTTATTAGATTACATATTATATTATATCTTGCGCTTTGCTTTAAATGTTGTTTTAAAAGTGAGTTATGTAGGTATAAGTACATACTCCGTATTTATTATTGTTATTAAAATAACCTTTTCCTCACTTCACCACACGTACGACATTGGGCACTGGTGCAAACAAGAATCTACAAGGGTCGAAGGTCTACCATTCTCGAATCATACCCCAAAACGCAGCCGAACACTTTTTTTTTTTATTTTGTCGATTGTAGGGAACAAAAGACAACAATAATAAGTTGCTGAATAAATAATTAGCGTTCATCAATAAAAAAATACTAAAAACAAATATTTAGTTACAATATAGTCATTATTTATTAATAATGACTATTACATTTTAAATGTATAGATGACCTAATTGTTTTTGGTAAAAATAATAATTTTAACCCCAATATTAACTTTTATTCTGATTACTTAAACCTACTTAAACTTTTTGGATGATTTTATTGTGTTAATGTTTTTTAGTCTGGCCAAGTTGGTCGACGGTATAACGCATAACAAAATGTTTATCTATCTAAAAATTTTCACCTTAATGTTTATCTATTCTAAAAAAATTGTCTTTATAATGTTTACCTATATTAAAATAATTTGTCTTAATGTTTATATGTATTAAAAGTTTTTATTGCGTGTAATATGCTTTTAATAATGAAATTCTCCAGTGATTGATATCATGCGCGAACGCGTCATTTCTAAAGAAGAAGAAAATTGTGACATCAAAGAAAAGCTGTGCCCGAATTCATTGTCATGTAACAAAATGTAATATTAATAACTTAAGAATAATGAATGATTGAATTAAAAACACTTAATTTATTAGTAAGCTGTATTTATATTACAGATAAGTATCAGCTTAAAATTATTCAACGAATTAATTTACTTTTAATAAATAAGGTGACAGAATGAAATTTTACTGTCAAATATTCATTATTATTTATTTTATATTGTCCATATCAATATGATATTTTTTATTAAAATAATTCATAAGTATGTGCCACATAAAATATACTTATATATGAAATTTAAAATTTTTAATTTCCACAAATTATTGAGCAAACGTATCGATAATCGAATGGAAGAAAATATATCAATAAATATTGATACCTAAAATATTTCTCATGCACTGTAACAGCACATTTGCAAGATTTATCTTGGGTGATTATAATTAGTACATATTACACGCAATAAAAACTTTTAATACATATAAACATTAAGACAAATTATTTTAATATAGGTAAACATTATAAAGACAATTTTTTTAGAATAGATAAACATTAAGGTGAAAATTTTTAGATAGATAAACATTTTGTTATGCGTTATACCGTCGACCAACTTGGCCAGACTAAAAACATTAACACAATAAAATCATCCAAAAAGTTTAAGTAGGTTTAAGTAATCAGAATAAAAGTTAATATTGGGGTTAAAATTATTATTTTTACCAAAAACAATTAGGTCATCTATACATTTAAAATGTAATAGTCATTATTAATAATATATCTATATTCATAAAAATGTAAATATAAATTATTCAAACTATTGCTAGCAGAGCCACCTTGAGGCAAACCTTTAGTTTGTTTGTGTGCCGTGAACCATAAAAATTAAAGTATATTTCTTTTAAATTAAATCTATGAGAGTTTTAAATTAGTGAAAATAATAGTAAAATTATAATTATTGTGATTTTTAAAAATTACCTTAGTAATATTACTGATATCAATGGAATTGAATAGATCTTCAAAATCAAAACTATGATCTAAATAAATATTTTTATTTATTAAAAAAATCAATAATATCTCTACTGTTTTTAATCATAGCTTTATTATTTTGCTTGTTGATGAAGTTTTGTAGAATATTATGTAGTATTTTACTTGTAATAGGTATATGTGTTTTAAAACCATTTGTTACAGAGCGAAATTTAACAGGATTTTTATGGAATTTAGGGGTTATTATGGAATTTAGATGGAATTTAGGAGTTAAAAATATATAAGGAAACTTTTATAATCTTAGAAATGCAAACACCCAACTTTCTATATATATATAGCAATAATACGATTGCTAGTTTCTTTATGTGTCAAGTCCAATCTTTTAAAAGATTCATTATTCAAAAAGTGTTTACTTAGCATATTATTATTATTATTATATATATATATATATATATATATATATATATATATATATATATATATATATATGTGTGTGTTTAATTTGACAAAATTATCCAATCAACACTGGCGTAGCTAGCTCTGAGGGGGCTCTGCATCAAAATTCCATCGGGGCTCTTTTTAGATATGAGTGCCCTGATAGTGGGACTGTAGTTACACATGTTGAGACCCCTGTAGCTTGGGGGCCGCGTATCATCGATACCGCTGATACGGTGGTAGCTACTCCCCTGCTAATCAATTGCAATATATATATATACTTATATAATTTAATTAATTTTTTATTTAACTTGATTGAAATTAATCTTTTCCTAATAGAAGGAGAGAAAAAATTAAGTAACTATAAATAATCTAGTTTACTTCAGTATTATATCAAGCAATCTAATTTAGTCCAATGTCTTTATTAAGAACAACTCAACTAGTACGACAACAAGAAAATCTAGGCCGAACCAACAACGAATTATTTCCCCTTAGCACATTCCATATTCGTACTTAATCCACTCGAAATAAATAACCACGAACAAGTTTATTTACAGGTTTAAGGTAAATATTTCGACAATAAATTCCATAAAAAGTTTCTTCCGCGTCTCTACCAGGACATAAACGGAGGTTCTTTTCGTCTTTTCCATGTAGTAAACGGCATCATTTTGCTGCTAACGATTTTTCCTGGATGCAATGTTAGGCTGAGCAGTCAGCAGACAGGGTCATTCGCAGTAATGACTGCTGTCTGAGAACGCCTAAGACACACATCCGCAGTTTCCGAGCTGTAAAAGTTGACAGTTGGGATGATAAAACTGACACTTAGGTGGGAATGTTTTCTCATTCAAATGCTGTTGTTTGTCGTTTTAGTCTGCAAGGGATGAATTACGGGTAGTTTGTCGCTTTTCGTACAGGTATTCTCTTTATTTTGTTTTTGAATTTTAATGTTGTTGTTTTGTTAGTTTTTTCGTATCTGAAATGGTTCTGAAAACGCGAGCGAAGAATTTAGTTGAGTTGATATAAATAGGAATGCTATAAATAAGGTTTTGGATATTAAATTTGTATTAATGTCTCTAGCTCACATACATATTAAGATGAATAACTACAAAAAAAAAAACATTTGTGAGGCTCTCTCATCCACGCCTAGAGATGTGAGAGGAAGGGGAGGAAGACTAGCCAAGTCCCCAAAATTACTCAATTTTTTGTCACACAATCAACAACACAAGTTCAAACAGTCTAAACTAAGAGATGCACCCACTTGAAGCAATACGTAGATAAATAACGAGATACACGAAGTATGAGAAGCCTTTAAATATCAGTACACTTAATTCTGGTTCGAATATACAACTTTCCTAGCTATTTAATCTCTAGTGACCAATCGTCACTTTAATAATTACTGTTATCAAATTTCTGCGTTATACTATCAATTTGATTAATATCTGATCCACTAGTAATCTATCCTATCTCTCTCACTTTAACATGAAAGCCTAGACCTGGGGTGGGCATTACGATTATCGCGATCGACCGGTAGAAGATTTTAGAAGTAAGTAATTATATACGAAAAATTCAAAATTGGCTAACAGCAAGCAGAGTATGAGTCTTCTACTGACTATAACAACAAAAACCAGTTTTAAATAAAAATGTTTTATTCTTTAATATATTTTGAATTGTTTTATAGTAAATGCATCATTTGATATAATTATATTTGTGGCTATTGTTATTAGATTACATATTATATTATATCTTGCGCTTTGCTTTAAATGTTGTTTTAAAAGTGAGTTATGTAGGTATAAGTACATACTCCGTATTTATTATTGTTATTAAAATAACCTTTTCCTCACTTCACCACACGTACGACATTGGGCACTGGTGCAAACAAGAATCTACAAGGGTCGAAGGTCTACCATTCTCGAATCATACCCCAAAACGCAGCCGAACACATTTTTTTTTATTTTGTCGATTGTAGGGAACAAAAGACAACAATAATAAGTTGCTGAATAAATAATTAGCGTTCATCAATAAAAAAATACTAAAAACAAATATTTAGTTACAATGAATCGGGAAAATAATCTAGGTCTATGAGGGAGTGTCCAGGCTCCTCCCTTGTGTGCGCCACTAACACTAGGTGGACAGCAACAGCTTGAAAAATTTAGAAGTAGCCCGTACCCTGGAAAAGTCTGCCCCCAGCCTAGACTATATATTGTAGACCAAATTTAAATCATTCCATTCTCTTCTTCAGAGGGTTCGTTGCAAATAAAATAGTTTCAAAGAACGCCAAAGATTTCCCAAGAGGACTTGTTAATCGGAAGTGACGTGCAAAGAGCCGTTACACATTCATTTTAAAAACATTCTTCTTTTAAGAAAAATGCTTGTATAACAAAAAATATTTTGGATATATATGTATCTAGATCTTTTATTCAAAGCCTGAACTTGTATTTTTAAAAAATTTATATTTTAGATTTTAATGATTCATATTTCATTATTCATTACGATCAATTAATTAACAATCGGTATTTTTTGCTGAAGTTTCTCTTCTCTGATATATTTAAACATAAATGAGCCCACTTTAAATTATATGTTTCAAAAATCCTAGTTCCTAGTAGTCTTAGCCATATTTTGGCAAGATATTACAAGCAAGTAAATGAGAATGCTTTGAAAATTATAGTCATTTTTTCTTCATTTTTTTGTCGAAAAATTGCATTTAAATAATTTTTATTAGGTTAATATTTTTAAAACAATTTTATATATATGAAAGATTTGATCTCTGAGCACCTTCTGTTCCTAAAATGAGTATCTTAGCCACCATGACAAAACGATCATCATAGCATGGAGGCTATTACTGGTTTATATAGATATCACCGCCACACTACTCCCTTGCCAGGGATTCGGCGAATAGGCGAATGAACGATACCATATTCGAGGCGAGCGTGTGAGCATTTGCGTCATTTTGAGTGCCACGGCTTTGAGGGTTGCGTCATTCGTGCGTGACGGCTTGTGAGTTGCGTCATCATGTGTGACGGCTTTTTTCGGTTGCGTTATTGTGTGTGACGGCTTGGTTACGTCATCGTGTGTGACGGTTTTTGCTGGTTGTATCATGTGTCTGACGGCTTGATTGCATTTGCGGTGAATAAATGGCGCCACGACTGCTGCGGTTCTTTTTGCACGGCCAGTGTCACCAATGAGAGAAGATTAGAACCGGGCACCTTCCGATCCGAAAACGAGTATCTTAGCCACCATGCCAAAACGATCGTCATAGCATGGAGGCTACTAATGGTTTATTTAGATATCACCGCCACATATATATTCTAATTAAAAAGCGACTTTAAATTTTAAAAAATAATATATTCATTCATGCGTTTTTGCAAAATTACGGTTCCAAACGTAGTCTGTCGTGCAAGTAACATTTTTAAAAGTTTAAAATACGGTTTACTAGCTTGATAGAAATACATTTTCCAACAGTTTACGCCCTTCTTTGTTCTCTGGGCAGAATTAAAAGTAGTAATAAAGTAACTTAATCATTATCAAACATTACAAATCAGTAGCAAAGGTTAATTTAATGGTTTAGGTTGTCCTACTAAATAAGAGCATTTCAAATGAAAGTGTAATTAAAACAAATAAAATAAATATATTTTATAGAAAAAAATTCTCAAATTTAAAAATAATTCTTGAATATTTCGACTCCGTCTTTCGTGAGTGTTTATTTACGTCGCAATCTCTCTGTAAGGCAACAAGAGGTCTATAGGCGACGGACCTCGTAATTTTGAACCGTGGTAGAGTGACGAAAGTGACACCTCAGCTGGAACCCTCCCCCCTCTCCGAACTCCACCCCATGCAAACGGGAGAACTTTAAACCTCACCGTGCTGGGGTTTTGAAGTGCACGCGAGTCTTCAGTGGCACTGGGTTCCGAAATCATGACACGCCGGTCACAAGTCCGTGATCCTGACTATTAGGCTTTGCCTTTCGATAAATCTACTTTGAAAATTATGATTCAAAATTCATTAAAAAGGGAATGTTCCTTTATAAGTAAAAATCCAAATTTATACTTCCCACTTCATAAATTACTGTATAAATACGTATATATCAATATATCAAGTGCTCAATATATCAAGTGCAGTGCCGCACTCAAGGGAGGGGGATCCCTGTGTCCAAACCCCCTCCTCCCTCATAGCCCTTGATTTTTTTCCAGTTAATTTTAATCCTATGTATATAGTACGCGTAAAATTTAATTAAATATTTGTTATTAATAATTAGTTTTATTAAATAGTGCTAGTTATTTATTCATTAATGAATTGTTTATCGTTTTTGTTCCCGAAAATAGACAAAATCAAAGAAATATATTGGATGGCGTATTAGGGTATGATACGAGAATGGTGGACTTTTCACCCTAGACTCCCCCCTTGAAAAATTCCTGAGTGCGCCACTGATCAAATGTATATATTAATTTGCTCAGAACTTAATAAATAATATTTATTTCGCTTGCTATCAATCAATACTCTGTTCTAAATTAAATTTTAGAATCTTGTCGAATCACTTTTCAAATAATACGTTCAATACATAATATACAGTCACGAGTTTATTTTTCTTAGAAACAAAATTTTGGAGGAAATGTATTTAAAAAATGAAGACAAGAAATGCCATTTGAATCCATGATAAAAAAAAAGAAAAGAAAATATGACAAGAAAGGAACACACAAAAATTCACTGAAATGAAAATATATCATCTTCTCTCACGTCAAGCATTTATTAACATGCACGATTACATTTCTCATGTTCAGCTTTAAAAGACATCTGTACCCAATATTAATATCGCGCTTATTTTCCCTTGTCGCTCTGCAATACTCAACATCATTTCGTTTGAAATTACCTTCTCCGTTCGGGAAAAAAAAAGAGAGGAAGAAAGAAAAAAAGAAACATCGGCATATTTCCTTCTGTAACTGTAACTGTAACGAGAACCATTTTGTTTGATGAAAGACGCTACTTAAAATCTTAAGGGCCAGTTTGTCTTTTCCTCTTTTGGTACACACAGAGAAAAAAATTATAAAAAAAATGGTAAAAAATGACGTAAAAAAAAATACCCCTTCTTGTAATATTCCCCAAATGTTCTGCTCGTCTAAATTCATTTAGGTGGAAGTATATCAGCATTTGCCATGTCACTTACCGTGTGTTAGGGTACTTCCTGACTTCCTAAGACGGAGGATGGAGAGGAAGATTTAAAAGTGAGGAAGATTATTGGAGCGCTAAGCAAGATTTATGCAAAGAAGTGAGCGCGTAAGGTATCTACATGTTGGGATATTCCACCCTCCCCTAGTAATTTTCTTTTTCGCTGATTCTCGTGAGACACATATCAATTTTCATGAAAAAACATGGAGTTTTTAAATGCATAAAGTAAATGTGATCTCTAAATTTGAAAGAGTCTGTTTTGATTAGGGAAAATAATGGTCTGTTTGATATGATGAAAGGTGAAGGTTTTTTTTAAGTGAAGTTTAGTGGTTTTTCTCTTCACTTTAAATTAATAAAAAATAAATTAGATTTATGAAGTTCTGACAGTCATTGTGTTCTTGTTCTTCAAAGTCTCCTATGAATAACAGAAACCGATACGTGAATAGAGAAAATTCTCGAGTGTTTTTTTAAATAATTTAATTAAAACACAGTAAAATGCTATATAAAAATTTAAAAATGCTTAAGGGTAGTACCAGCACATGCTCGAAAAAGTAAAGTGCCGAAAATAAAGACGCTTTGTTTATAGCACATATATCTTTGAAAATTTCCGATAGAGCTTATAGATTTTTTTGTAATCTTATAATAAAAAAGATATTGTAATCATTCTGTAGAAATCCAAAAATAATTTTTAAATAATTTTTTTTCTGTTTAATTTAAATTGGACATAATTTTTGAGATCTCAAATAATACATGCTTATGTTTAACTACAATTTTTTTTAAAAGTACCTTTTAAATATGCAGTTTTTTGCGCATATATAAAATAATACACAAAATATAGTGAATCTATTTTTAGTAAAATATTAAAATAGTTTCTTTAAAAAAAAATTTCAAAATCACAAAGCTTTATATTTTTTCTGTTTTCATACATTTAACTAATTTCTAAAAAACTATGTACACTTTCGACTAAAAAAATAGGTTCACTAAATGCACAAGTATCCTGTATAGAAGTGTAAAATGTTAGAAACCATATAGTGCAATAGGTTATTTAAAAGTGTACCCAAAAGCAAAGAATTATGCTTTGAAGAAAAAGGGGAAGAATTAAACATTTGTAAACGTTTGTTTACATTTTTGTCATTCCCCCCCCATATTTTAAGGTTATTTTATCAACGAACATATGTTAGACATTTTTTAGATTAAGAAAAATATGCACTACTTTTTAGTACTAAGATTGAAAAATCGATTTTTGAATGTGTATCATGTCCTGGTTCCCTTAATTCAGAGTTCTAAATTTTACATAAATATAATTAGAGAAGAGAGTAGGATAATTTAAATATTTAGTAACCGTGAAAGCCTTGAATTATTAAGAGAGTCAACCATAAATCAGGATAATGAGCGTTGAAGATGTAATCCAAGTGAAAATATTAAAATGATCATGGAAAATATACTGAATTGAGAGGTGTAAAAAAAAGATAATCACAGCAATTTAAACTCGATCCCAATACAAGATTATTACACTTTAAGGACACGTCTCCTTTCAAATTTACGTTCAACCTTCTATTTAATTTCCATTTAAGTTATTAGTTAGAAGAGTCAATTAAATATAAATTAGCTTCATAAACCTGTTCGTAACTTTGGAAACATCAGTCAGTTAAATGTTATATTATAAGGAAAACACATATTGTGTCAATGATCCAGATATTAAAATATTAAGAATGGTAGTGCAGCTTTATTTTTAGCTTTTACAGCAACGGATTAAAATGTTCAAATATTCTAGAAGGTTAAATCATTATTTTTCCTCCTTTTCCATTTTTTCAGATACACCCCTTACAATAGGTGGTTTTCTATTTAAGATATATCAGTTACATTAAGTGCAGTACATTCAAAGGACCAGGGGGTAATACATTCAGAATTGTTTAGTTTCCAAAAAGAGTTAGTTCTGGATCAAAATGAAAAATATTAGATGAAAAAATTCCTAACAGCTAAAACCTTTGTTTTAACATGTAGTGCTTACTGTAAAATCAGGCGTATAATGAGCACTTTTAACACCAAAAATAGGATCGAAATTTACAGGTGCGCGTTACATGCCGGGTATAAAAATAGTAGCCTCAAAAAAAAGAGATGAGTATAAAAAAAACATTAAACTTTTCTCCATAGATCCAGATACTATTTATTTAAAAGAAATGACCTTTATCATGAACGTAATGGTTGTAATTATATAGAAATATACTATTCTTTCTAAGTTTTGGATAATTCATCGAATAAAACATAAGTGCAAAAAAAGGGGGGTGCGCGTGATACAGCGAATATACCTAAAAATAAAAAAAATTTAAAAAAATGAATTTGAAAGTGTAGGTGCACGTTATACACCGGTCTGCGTTATACTCCGGATTTTACGGTGCATGATAATACGAGGCTTATCCAATGAGTAAGAAAGGATTACCCACCACGCCTGGCATTGCACCACTCTCACCACCGCGAAAGCATGCACGCCCATTAGTCTTTCCCTTGCTTCAGTATGAGCCAAATCTTTTACTAACGGTATGTGTTTGCTCAGTAACCTTTAAAAAGGGCTGCATCTATCAAAAATCCCATTAAAAATAAAGAGCTCAGCATCACTCGTTTCTGAATGCACAAAATACATGGGCTATCGGAATACTTCAACGACTTAGATGAGACATCCAAAATAAGAGATGCGGAACACTGTTTTTCAAAGAAGTATTTATGTTAGTGACAATGCACGACCACATGCATCGGCACCAACACAGCAAGAACTTCAAAATCTTAAGTGGGAAATTTTGGCATAACCTCCTTATAGCCCTGGCTTGGCACCAAGGAGTTTTTTATTTGGTCTCGAAGCCAAAGTAATATTTAGATAGAAAACAGTTCACAAATGATGAAGATCTCAAATAAGAAGCGACTTCTTGACTCAAGTATTCGGCAGCTGAGTAGTGTAACATCGGTATTTAAAAAATGTTCTCAAGTTACAATAAATATCTTGACAACTACGTCGATTACATTGAAAAACAGAGTATGGTAATACGTTTTGGTAAATAAAGTTTTTGTTTATTTCTTGGTGTTTCGTTTTCATTAAATCATGCCAAAAGTTCCTTACTTTCTGGATGACCCTTGTATATGTGAACTCCATTGCTATTTATACCATTTGTTTTTTGAGTTTGGTAAGCTTAAAGCTTTATATAAATGAAATTTAATCTGGCTTAAGTGCTTTCTTCAATCTTGTATCGATAAGAAATATATTCGTTGCTAAGATATGTTTTTATATAATTATTTATAAAATACATTCTGCAATTTTTTTTCTCCAACAATAAATTTAAATCAATCTTTAACAGTGTTTTTTCCTCAATGATTAAAAAAATGAAATAATCATTAATTTCATTTTAAAAATACAATTATCTTCGAAAAAATTTTCAACTTTTTTAGTAAAAGGTGTTTTAATAGCAAGACACATTATAAAGACAGTTTGCTTTCATCCCACAAAACATATACAAGGTTTAATAAAACTTAAAAACTAAGAGAAATACCATAAAATTTAAAATTTAAAATATGGAATTTTATCACAGACTATAATTTAATCAGTCGTAGAAAAGAATTAAAAGTATCTAGGGAATACTGCCTTAAAATCTCCAGAATTCTCGTTATAACGTCTTTAAGCTAATTTATCAGAAGAAAACTCATTTCGGGAGAACTTTTTTTTTCGCTTTTAATTCCAACCGGTCTTTAATCCAATTACTTCCAGTTTTATATCTTGTCCCAAATGCGGAGATAAGTACGGACGAAATGTAAAAAGAACCAACAAAAAAATGTCGCAGCGAATGTTTTTAAAAAGAGCAGTAAAGATAAAAGGAAAGAAAGTTTAGGAGTAGTTAACCAGAAACCTTATTTACTGAGCACTTTTACGAGCTTTCTAAGACCAAATAGTGGTGGTATTTATTTCCTAGCTCTCAGTTACATACAACGCAACGATCAGATATCTTACTACTCCCAAATAATTTCGGAAAAGAAGTCTTGCACGAAAAAAAATAATAAAAAATGGCGGAGAATTTTTAAAGACGCCATACGTACAAAGAGTCTTCGAGGGCATTTAATTAAATTTCACGTCTTTTTCTTTTAAATAATTATTTCGCTTTACCGTTCAGGAGTTCGAAAGAGAGAACCGTATTTTAAAAGGAGTGTTTGTTTTATGAAAAGTACACACACAACACGAATTTCTTGCTAAGCCTATTCCATTCTGTTGTTTTTAGTTCTTTTATTTCCAGCATCTTATTCGAAAGTAGAAGTCTCTTAAACTAAAAATAAATGTTTGCATAAATGCTGCTGAAATATACTCCAGCATTTCGTCTCGACGGGTTTTATGCACTTTTAGTAACACCTGGGATTTTCCACGTCGTTTTGTCACACATTTCGTTCCTTTTTTTTCCCTAACACAGGTATAAATAAAGAATTATGATTTCATGTTTCACTGAGCACAGGGTTTAATGTGCACAACTGTACTCTAAGCTCTTTCTCGCATAAGAGTAGAGCTTTATTTCGAAATATATTATAAGAAAGATTTAATTCGACTTTTTGGAGTAAATCCAAAAGTGAGACAGAGTATTTAGATACAGATTGCATCATTTGAAAAGCAAATTTCTCTTTTCTGCGTTAAATTAGTTGATATATTATATTCATGAAATATTTTTAAAGCAATTCATTACTATCCGTTGATAATTTTACATTTTTTCAGAAACATTTTTCCCTTCATTGAGTGGATACTTCATAAATAAAGACTTATAGGGAATTTGTTACTTGCTTAGGGCCTTATTTTTTTCTTTCCTCCTACGAAAATCTGGAGATTATTTTATACATTGCTTATTTTACTTATACATAGAATTTTTACAAATTTTTTTAAAAATGTAATTATACTTCTAAAGGTAAAAATATTCCGGAACAAACTGTTTCTTCTCCCATTTCAACATTAAATTAGTTTATTGTTATTATTTTTTCGTAGTTGGTTTGGCGCTGGCCTTGTAAACCCGAATTTGCGGGTTCGACCCCAGGCCAAGTCGGTGGATTTTCATGATTCACAAAACCGACAGCTTCCATGTCATATAATTATGCGGCATGCTATAGATCCCTAGATGGAGTGTTTGGCTTAAGTGCTCTCTCCGTAAAATAAAAAAAATTCTGATATAATTTCGCTTCGTCAGAGCTCAGGAGCCTCCCTCTGATTAAGAAACAGGGCATCAAGAATACACTAGAGCAATAGGTATCACCTTATGATAATGATAATACGCTTAAAAGTCATATTAGCTCCCGGGGAATGTACTAGATCTGCTAATTATCAATCCGCAGAACCAATGGGGAAAAATTCGTATTACGAGGGTTGGGGCAAAAGTCATGACAACTACTTTTTTTCTTTAAGATACCAGTCCGGTTTGAAAATGTGACATACACAGACGAAAGGACAAGGTGTTAACTACATGTGAGGACAATGAATAGCACTGAATTATCGTAACACACTAATTTATTAAGGTAGTATACAGGGCAATAAGGCCTTCACGGTGCTATGACCTTAACAGTACACATAAAGTTTACATGACAAAATGGGCCTAAAGACACTCAATGTAGTCCCCTGTTACTGTCACCACACGCTGCCAACGATGTGGAAGGCACTGAATACCACCAGCCTCAGCATTTGCGGCATCATGTGTGAATCGGTTCACCTGTCGGATTGATAAAGCTCTTTAGAATAAATCTATATTATAGACAAAATTTTTGAGTGTATCTTTTATTTAATTTTATTTTAATTTACTTAGCTCTGTAAGGCTACAAGAGGGTTTTCGACGAAGGATCTCATAATTTGAAACACCGACAGATGAGGCGGACGACACCCGAGGGGAAATGTAAGCTCAGGGTACCGTGAAAGAAAGAACGGCACTATACATTATTGGTGCTCTAGACATCGGTATTCAATTCCAAGTGGGACTTAACGCTGAAAGCAATTCTACTCCATTCCGTGCAATTCAAAATCAAATGCCCTAGTTATTACTGTAAATGCGTTTGGCAGTAGCAGTGGTCAAGTGCAGTCGGTGCGATGGGATACCATTCACTGAGTTGTCTATTAATCGTTATTGCATTTAGTGGTGTGCCGGTTACACATCGGATCGTTGACAAGAACGCATCAGGAGCAATGAGAGAAGATGGGACAATCAATTTTGGCATCATATTCTGTTTTGGCCATCAATAAATTTTGGCTCAGCGATGACCAAATTTCGTTTTGAGAACAAACTTTAACTTTTATTAAATTCATTGACTTTTAAAGAGGATTTAGATTAGTTGAAACATAACAAACAAGGTTAAACAACAGCGGGCACATTGGTGAGGAACTGCCAAACTGCTTGATCCTCATTAGCAGGCGGATCATTTATAGTATTTTGAGATGACGTGGCTTGGTATGATTTGCATGTGCAGAGTGACCACACTAACGACCGCTACTTTTTTGACGCTTTGTATAGCCAAGCTTCACACATTCTTGGAAACATCGTTAAATGATAGCACCGCTGAGATAAGAATTTCGAGTCATACTTCGATTTAGCACACTGCTTCCTCGATTGGTTGCACGTTCTGTCTCATATGGGGGTATCAACCCTTGTTAGCGAATAAGTCAACAAGACATTGGTACAGTGCACGTAGGTCGATGAAACTACATGGAAGTTATGTCTTAGCACTGAAATGGTCTCTGTTTTACACATCATCTGCATATGCATTGCAATGCACGGTGCAACATGGCGGTAACAATGCTGGTAGTGTAGGGTTATTTTCACAATATATAAGAAGCAGTTTAACCAAAATTGATTTATTATTTTCTCACACGTTGACAGTACACATATTAAAAACTTTAAAGAAACATTTAAATTCTTAAAACTTTATATTCCGACGATTTCCCGAAGTTATTTTTCGCCCCGCCATTTCTCTCTTATTCTCCTTCATGTTGCCATTCGGCACCAACTGAACTTCGCGTTCGTATTGCGCCCTCCGACCAATAAGGCTGGTTCTTCCGTCCTTGAGTGAGCTAGTCTTTCAAGCCAATGCAACAGAAATTTCATTGTGTCAATCATTTCTATCATAAGGTAAGCTCATACGCAATTTCGTCCCATTTCAGAAACTCCATCTAGGTGCGTCGCTGACAAGTAGAGTGTGTTTTTAATTAATACTTAGAATGAATTTTTATGTTGTAGAAACCAAACTTAGAAGATTTCATTTTGAAAGAATAACGAAATCAACATCTGGTTTGACAGTACCGAGAAGAAAAACTGCTCCATGCAAATTTTACTAAGTTTCCCAAAACAATTATCCATCTACTGAAATTACAAATAAACGTTTCCTTAAAAATATGTTAACTTGAATGTCAAAAAAACATGCATTATTGTCCTATGAAAAAGCTGCTGCTAAATGTTCATTTTTGGAATTTACCAGGCATAAGATACGTTTTTAGAACGTCATTAAAACAGTTCCAATAATGCCACTAAATTTATCAAGAAGTGTTGTAGTAATCAATCCACTTTTATTATAAAAACCACCCATTTTAATCATTTTGTGCATAGTTTGAGAGAGGAGCAGATTATCCATTTTCACATTTAACCAAAGCTTTACTAAAGTTAATTTCGTGCCTTGGCATATTTTAACTCTCCAGTGACTCACCTCACCAAAGATATCCGCACATTAAATTATTAACTACACACACCTGCTTACCCATTTACATTGTAAATGACGCTTCCAATTTCGGTTTGAGTCATTAACTCCTGATAATTGTCAACCTCTTTGAAGCGCCGCTGGAGGTGCTGGCTTCAGTGCATAAAAGGAGGATTCTTAGTGCAGGAAGTGTGAATGACACACTGGGTTGAATGGGTCCCCAGGTGCATAGATGACATCACCGGATTTGGACAGAAAGGGGTGGTCACGTGGTACAGGTCGGTGGGAATTTATTACTCATTGCCACCCTTTGGGTACTTTTTTTTTAATTGCAATTCTATTTTTGGTACGGTACAGGAAATGGTCCAGAACCAATGGGGGTCGTGATTTATGTGGAGGAATGGAGGAGGTTGATGGTTTAATTAGGAAAATATTGCACGATCATGTTACATTAAGATGATAAAGACGGAAATGCACCAAATAAATAGTTGGCTTTTAAAGGAATTCAAACTAAAAAAAAATAAAATTTATGAACAAAGACGAAAAAATTTGTTGTTAGAAATAAACATTAGAATACTCTAAGTATACTGGATGGGGGGAGGAATGCCTTCTTTTAATTCCTTCAGTTAATATAAACAGTTTTCTTTTGAAGGAAAAAAATTGTTCAAAACAAGTTTGCTTTGAAAACTAGTTCTTACTAAGCATTTAACTGTTCAAAAACAATTTCGTGCTTCAGATATCTCTGTGCTTTGCACTTCGGAATTTCAATCTCACAGACTTATTTCATTAACACTGCATAAGGCCAGTTTTTTTCTAGTAATATTGTATTAAAATATTTTTGGGATTGTGATTGATTTTTATAAAAAAAATTAAGCTCATTACCTAGAATTGATTCGATTTTTTTAAGATCATTTTTTGAAGGGAATTATATTTCCTGTCGCCTATTGGGAGCTATTCTATGTAGGACATCTTACGTTTTGCATTTCTTTTTTACATCGCATTGCATGATATTCATAAAATATAATTGGAAAATACTAAACTCTACAATCGGAATTATAAATTAGATATATTTTGTATTAGAATCAACATATAAAGGGACATTCAAACCTATGTCGTCTCTTTTCATGAGCTTTAGTAAAGCATAACTGGAAATGCCTTTATGTTTTTTGTAAAATTGGCATATGGTCACCAATTTTGGTCAATTGTATGTCATCTGGAACAGTTTTCTTGCTGTTCAGGAAATTCACTTAAGACGCTTTGCATTTACTACTTGAAAATCCAGAAATTGATTGTGCTAGTCGAAGTGCTAGCAGCATAAATCATAGGAGGAGAAAAAGTTGACCATTAACATTAATACAATTAATAAAGGTGAGAAGTATATTTCCAATATCTTTATAAAAGTTTAAAAAATAACACTTCAAAACTTCAAAAAAGTGCTAAAAACATTGTTAAACTTTCTTATTATATATATATATATATATATATATATTATATATATATATATATATATATATTCTAGTTTTAATTTGAGATGATTTAAAAATATATTTTCACTTTATCTAACTAGATGTAAATATAATAAAATATTGTAATACCTGTACCAAAATAATGTGTAGATTATTTAACAGTTTACTCAAGTAAAATAATATTGTAAAATTTATTCAGTTTCTCAAAATCTAGGAAAATGAAAATTTAGCTTTGGAATTGTTAAGAAAAACATAAAACACACACATCTCCATGACGCTATGTGTGAAGTCTTATTTTTCATATTCAATTCCAAAAAATATTTCTCTTGTTTTACATATTCGATACCAAAAAGAATTTCTTAGATAAACATAAAATATGAAATATAATCCACTCAACACTACTTATAAATTACATAAGAGAAACATCTTTGTTCATGTACAATTTATTTGAATATAAATAATGTTCTTTCATTCGAAATAGTATCATTTTCTGTAGCAATGAAATTTATTAAAGTGGAAACTTTCCCAGACATCTAGAAAAATAAAGACATATTTCGAATAAAGATCAAAGATATGTTTAAAACGAAACTGGAAAAATAGAACTTTTTTTTCCTTCCTTCATGAAAAAGAAGTACACTTGAGATCTAACAGCTGGTTTGAAGCAAATTTTACTGAATTTAAGAAGTGCGAAGTGTTTGAGAACGCTACATGTCTACACTTATTGGATTTCGAATGTTGATGTTCCGAGAAGTTGAATTTTATACAAATACCCGAAGGGGATGACATTTTTTATATTTCACAGTGCATTTTTTTATATGATTTTAAAATTCTTGACTGAAATGCTTTCATTTTTTTCCCAGATGGTGAAAATTTGCTTCGGTGAATCTTAAATTTGATTAAATTTCGAATCGCAATTTATATTATAATTTATTTTTTTTTACAAACCCAGAAGTTAAATCATTTTTTAAACAGGAAATCGAATGAGAAATTTTCATTTCAGGATAATTTTATTTTTATTTTAGAATGTCTGAGGGAAAATAAAAATAAAATGAGTTATTTCATAAAAATCTGTACAATTACAGAATATAGTAAAAAAAGATTTTAGGACCTCTAATATGCAATTCAATTTTTTTTTTGAAAATATAATCAAGTGCTGACGTGTTATCCTTAATACAATTATTCTCTTTAATTTTAGTAACTTATTTATATTTCTTTTATAAATAAGCTATTTGAATATTTTTATAAAAGTCATTTGTAAGTTTAATGAATGACTTCCAAACTTTAAGCAATGATGAGATGGCAACACCTTCAGCGCCTTGACATAGTATAACAAAACTAAAATTAAATAACTAATTAGAGGAATTAAATTTCATCTGTTGTATAGGTATATAATTTTGAAGAATTTTCTTTACTTGGTTGTTAACAACGATGCGTAAAAATTTTTAAAAAGTTTTGAGTCAGTTTTTTCAGGAGAGTATAAAATTAATATTTGCTTGTTTTAAGAAATTAATAGTATTTTATAAAGGCTATATACGATTTTTTTTTTACTTTAAGACGGTGCTTCTCAAACTGTGGGGTGCGCCCCCTAGGGAGGAGTGAGCATATTGAAAAGTCGGGGACTAAAGATTATTACAAAAATTATTAATTTATTGAAATCACAAATAAAAAAATACATTCTGACGTTATAAAAAACATTTACACTGATATAATACACCTATAAATGTATCAGTACTACACAATGTGTGTTTTATAAATAACTTAACAAAACTAAATTAAGAACAATTTTAATAATTAACGATGATCACATGGGCTACTCATATATAAAATTATATTCAAAAATGGGCATTTGTCTTGATAATTTATACGGTTTATAATTAATCCCTTGACTACTCCCGAATACCCCCGTTTTGCTCGTATGCACGCGTATGTGGTGCTTTGGGGGCGGGGGGAGAAAGGGAATAACTAAGGAATTCCTCAGAAATAGGTAAATCCTTCGCAAGCACTGTCAAGGTAATTTTATTGCATTCCAAAGCCATCGGAATAATTTTATGCATGCAGTGCACAGAAAAGATCGTACTTCGGGAACACGTATATATACGTCCGGAGCAATTAAAGCTTTGGCTCAGCGAGATGTTTATATTCGCCGGTGACACTTAAGAGGTTAAAGTTGTCGTGTAGCTTTAGCGTTAAAGTACGGTATTATCGAATTCAATACATTGTTATTGTATGGAGGGGGGGCTATGAAAATTATGATTGAATTTTGGGCTAAAAGTATTGAAAGCTTGAGAACCACTGCTTTAAGAGTCTGTTTGCGTAATACATTGTAGCAAATAAACGATTAATTGAGAAATATATTCAGATCTCTATCCTTGCGATAATAAGTTGTGCAAAAAAAAAATAGCACTGTTCATCTGGAATGCCATTACTACACATATATAATATCAATCCCTTCATTCATTCATCACGAGCTCTCCGGAACTATGTACGTACAGACTTGAAATTTGGCAGGTAGAGATTTTAGCAGAGATCCGCTGAAAACGGGTTTTGTGAAAATTAACTTCCACGACGGGTTACGGAGGCGTAAATGATAAAAAATACTAACGTTTTAAAAATTCATGAACTAACCTTCTTTTAATTATGAGACCAGTCTATATGACTTATTTTTCCAACTACAATATCAAGTCATACACAACGCCACGAAATACCTAACGAAGCTAGTAACTTTTTATTTGAAGGAAGCTTTTGAGAAGTTGGAGGAGTCTTTTTAGAAGTTTATAGAAGTTAACTGCAACAGAACTTTCTACGAACACATCTCGATATCGGAAACAACACAAGATGCGAGTTTGATGCAATTTCCTCAAACATTTCCTTGTGTACCCCTTTCGATGATGTCCGATGTAACCCAAAATTCTAAATAAAAGTAATATGTATCCTCTAAATAGAAACTTTTCAAATTTGACTGCCGAAAAATATTTGGGAGATGATGAGATTCTCAAGCATATTTTGTAATTTGGTAATTAAAAATCTAATCTTTATTCAACCATTTAAATTCCACACAAGACGTTATTAATCAACATTCTAAGCCAAACATTTAATTAAAATGAGACATCAACAATACACAAAGCTGAACACATTAAATCAAAATATCAAACTGTAGCTTTGCAGTTCTTTCCACATAAATCGATTTTGAGTAAAAGTTACTTTCTCGTTGCCACACACGGAAATGAAAAACAAAACCGATACAAAAAAAAATTTCAAAACTGCTTTAATTTCAGAATAATTAAAACGCAAAGCTTGATCCAGGAATACAATTATTGATCAAGAAGGACATTCGCCGTTAAAATTGCGTGACATCAGCTTCAGCCTTATGAGTTTTCAATTATTGCATTTCGTATGATAAATGAATGACGGTTTTGCTGCAAATCAAATATGATATATCGCTCCAAAACTAATTCGATGCATTGTAGTGTTTGTAGCATGTCTGTCAGGTGTGTGTAAATGAAAGGAAACTTCAAATTTCAGACAATAATTAATATTGGTAAAATGTTTCTCGTGTTTCTGATGGAAAGACGAAATATTGAATAGGATGGCTGTCAATTTTATAACATTGAAATGATTTGAAGTGACAGCTATTTGTATTTATTATAGTGACGCGAGAGTGAGGGAAATGATATCAGAAGAAATAGTTTTTTGATTGATTGCTTAGTTGTAGGGATGTAGAGAAATACAGTACATTATCCCCAGCAGCAAATTCACTCCGGAATCGTTTTTGCTGACACTGCAAAATATAACAACATCGACGTGAGTAAAGGGTCGTTATGTACGTCGCAACGCGAAACTAGGACTATTAGCAACAGACATCATAATTTTCAACCATAATCAAGTGACGACAGTGACACCCTAATCCAGTGACGTAGCCGCCCCCAATATAAGCAAATTTAGGTTTGTAAGGATCGTGCCTTTGCGCCTAAAGGAGTGGAAGAAAGGGAAGGAAGACTAGCCTTGTTCAAAATCACTTAATTTATTTGCAACACAAACAGCAACACAAGTTCGATCAATCAAAACTAAGAGACTCACCCAATCAATATGAAGACAATTAAAGAGGTTTGAAAAGACTTTAATTCCTTGTAACACTTACTTCAATTCAATTACCCTGACTTCCTAGCTATCTAATCTAGATTTAAGCTTACCGTCAAGCAGATCGTCGCCGTAATTATTACAATTTATCAATTGCTAAATTTTTGCGTCACACTTTAGATTCGATTAATCACTGCTCCGCTAGTAGCCTACCCACTATCTCTCTTTCTAACCTGAAAGCTTAGGTTTTATATAGTAGTCTTAATTTGCATGTTCACGTTCTCTTCTTCAGAGGGAGAGTTCTAATAAAATAATTTTTAAGAACCATAAATTCCGCAAGAGGATTGTTAGTGAGAAGATCGCGGATAGAACCGTCACAGGTTTGGGGCCCAAGCAGGATCTTACAAAGGATTTCAAAACCATGATATCAGGCTTTGAGCCCCCGAGAATCCTGGGCCCCCACCGCAATGTGGGGGTTGTACGTTACGCCACTGTCCTGGTCGACATCCCACTCTCCAAATTTCCAAGCCATGCTAAAGTGACGACTCAAAGGCTAGACTGATTTAACATGCATCAGGTCCTCTCTACGGGAAGTATTTAGTGACATCAGGATTCAAACCACAAACCTATTAACTTAAACTCCCATCTTCATTAAAGACGACAGCAGCGTCACCGTTTGAAAAGAACTAATATAACTCAGAATTAAAGTGGAAGCGTAAAAGAAACACACAGAGCCTACGCAATAGCTTCTAAAAATTGATATAGCTGTATAGAAATGTTATTTGTTTAGTGTAATTTGTACCGTAACAACTGTGTAATGTGCACGTTGTAGTATTATTATGTATCGTAGTAATTAACAAGTGTGTAATATAAAAAAGAAATGTTTAAGTCAATTCCTACTTAGATCAACGATGAAAAGTTTTATTTTAGCTACTTTTTATAAAATAGTTACAATTAATATAAATATGTATATACATATGACAGAATTACAACATTAAGTGGCAATTAATTTTTATTAATTATGATTAAAGTATCGTATTGTCATCCAAAACAATCATGTAAATAAAATTTCAGTTCAACTGAATGCTTTAAAACGTGAGAAAAAAACCTTTTTGAAATTTTAACACAAGTCGCCAAAAAGGATGCTAACGTGGCATTATTTGTAACTCTTTAAATAATTAGTTTTAATGCATTAATTTTTATTAATTATAATTAAATTACTGTATTGTCATCCAAAATAATCATATATATAAAATTTCAGCTCAATTGAGCGCTTTAAAATGTATTTTATTAAAGATTGAAAATTCCACCAAGATAAATAAATAAATATAAGGAGAGTGTGAGCTAATAGTAGGAATTGAAAAATTTATTCGTGGACTTTAGTTTAATCAAAACGTAGTAACCCTCCATTGACAAGGTAAGCCATTTTACCTTGAATATTTTCTTAATTTAAAACAGAGAAAAAAGAAACTAATAAACTATAACGAATATTTTAAAAAAACTTATTCTTAAATATATAAATAATCAAGATACATTTTCCTCAGAAGAATTGGAAAACCTGATTCCTATTTACGAGAACGTTTATGATAAGTCTAATATTTTCTATTTCAAATAACATCAAAGGTACAGCAAACATTTCCAAAAACAAAACTTTTCTTTATAACAAAATACTTCTACAAAAATTCCTACGAATCATTCGATAACTTTCTAAGAAAGTTTTCCAGAGTTCAAGCGAGATACACATGCAGCAAATCAGATAAAGAACTTAATTATTATTTCAATTAGGACACACAAAAGTATGTGCAGTTTACAACTTGAAAATAATAAGATAAGAAATCTCTACTTTGCATTAACACAATACACTGAATATAAATGAGGGTTAAAGATACACAAGATGAAACGTGAAATATCTAATCTAACTCTCAAGTCTATTTATTCCTATCAATTTCAACGATCATATACCGTAACTCGCGTATACTTTCTACAAACAAACATTCATCTTGATTGCAAAGCCATCAATATATAGAACAAGAGTAACATTAAGGTATCCGACTACGTTCGTAACCGTGATTTTGCAAAAGCGTGTAAATGGATAATATTTATGATATTTAGTGTCACTTTGATTAGAAAATGCATATAAAATTGTTTTAAGAGTGTAGTAGTACAATAAAAAAATATTTAAGTACAATATTTTGACAAAAAATGAACATAGAATGACCAAGTTTCAAAATATTCTTCTTTTGTGAAAAATGCTTCTATTATAATAATATTTTTCCTGTATATAGATCAGACCTCTGTACAGAAGCTCAACTAGAATTTTTGAAATATATAACCTAGAAGTGGGTTTATATCCATGTTTTACGACAATAGAGGGGAGAAATTTTAAGAAAAAAAACGCCAATAATTAATTTAATTGGTAGTAACTCTGAAAATAATGTGAATTTTTCAAAAATCATAGTTCAGACTCTCTGGAGAAGTCTTTACTTTATATAAGCAAAACATTTTATTATTTTAGAAGCATTTTTTATAAAAGGAGAACATTTTGAAAAAAGATTATTCTAAGTTAGTTTTTTGCCAAAATATTGTATTTAAATAAATATTTTTTGTCAAAATGTCCTTAAAACAATTTTATACATGTATTCTAATCTAAGTGACACTAAATATCACGAAAATTATCCATTTATATCCTTCTTTAAAATCAAGGTTCGGAACGTGTGTATAGTTGGATACCTTAAGAAAACTAGAACAATTCCTACTTTGGTCAACAAAGAAAAATTTTATTTTACCGACTTTTAATTAAATAGTTGCAATTAATGTATACACGTGAGAGAATCATAATATTAAGTGACAAATACAAAGCGATTTCCCTTGTAATTTTCCATTTTCATTTCTATATAGGGCGTTAGACTATTATTTTGTGTTACAATTTATTCCTTTATTAAATTTAATTATTTTAATAAAATAGTATAGTAAAAAAGAAATCATATTCTCAGAAATCAGTCCATCACAGGGGGGTGGGGATTCAAACCCACAGCCTTTGGATTAGAAGTTCAATGCGCTACAGGGTCACCAAGAACGATTTTTCTTTCTGTATATGCTGTTGGACTATTATTTCTATTTGTTGCTGCTTATTCATTTTTTAATTCAATTACTGAATTAATATTTGAAAAACTGTATTAATATCAAGTGTCATCCACTACGAGTTTAAAAAAATGTATTTGAAATTGAATGTATGAATACTAAGTATTTATTAACGATTTAAAATTTGAACATTTTATGTGTGTGTGTGATAAATTCCCAGTAAATTAACCATTAATGGCTTTTCACTTATCTAGGGTCCAAACCTTCAGGACAACCATTCATTTATTTTAAATAGCTACCCCCGCTTAACGGGGACTTTTGGAACTACATCCATTCAACCCTGAGATCATGTGATTTCCCGCTGATAATAAATACCGAGATCACTGGAAAGCCACCCTCCTTGTTTTTGGTCTGACTTCAATCATATAGCCAGCTGCAGCGGGTAGTATTTTAGTTTCCTTTGTTGTGTCGTTATGTGTTTTGAAATTTCTTGTCTGCTTCTTGTTATGTTGAAACGCAAATTGTATAATTCTCAATAAACTGGAGTTTCAAAGGACTGCCTCATGAATGCTACAATAATACTAC
This sequence comes from Trichonephila clavipes, assembly GCA_019973935.1. Lineage (NCBI taxonomy): Eukaryota > Metazoa > Arthropoda > Arachnida > Araneae > Nephilidae > Trichonephila > Trichonephila clavipes. The sequence goes on from BMAU01004340.1 coordinate 514,576, forward strand.
CCACTCGCCACGTCTTACAGTTATCATTACAACTCACCAGCAATATTATAGAAACATTTTACAACTCGCATAGAAATATCATAAATATCCCGGCACTTCTCACGCAGGGTATGTCATATCCGCCGTCTAACTTTTTTCAACGATCCTTCTAAACCTTTTTTTTTTTTTTTTTTTTTTGGAAAATGGGTAGTTTCTTGTGTAGCTGACTTTAAGTTAATACCCTTTGAGGGGCCTTAGCTTGTAGACGCATTCTAAATATATATATTTTGGATACCGCCTCTTCGGGTATGTCATACATTGCGCTTGAATCGCCGTTACAGTTCTGATTACATAAGCATGTTTTAAATCTTCCTTATGCTATAGCGTATTATTGTAGTTATGATGAAGAAATGTGCTATTAAAGTAATTTAATAGATACAGTATTTATTTATATATATATATATATATATATATATATAGTACAACAGTATTTTCGGATGAAGAAATTCTCTTCGTGGTTATGATGAGGAAGAATCAAATGATGAAGAGTATAACAGCAAGTATGATTCCTTCACTGAAATCGATCCAGATTTAGAAGAAACTGTTAAAAATAAATGTTTTATATCTAGTGACTCACAAAATCATTTGGGAAGAGCTTAATTTTAAAGGAGACAACTGGTACACATCTTATCCACTTTCAGATGAACTTTTGAAACAAAAAACTATTGCTGGAACAATAAGAGAAAATAAAAAAGAAATTCCAAAATTTTTGAATTTAAAGAATAGAGAAGTTTACTCCTATATGTTAAGGTTTAAAAAGATACAGATTACAAAAAAAAAAAAAAAAAAAAATTTAGATCCAGTGAAAACATCGCATTCATTCACGACGAGTTAAAAGGAGTGTATAAACAATGTACGGAACGCCCTTATAAAAAAAAACAGAAAAAGTAAATTTACGAGTGCAAAATGTTATATATTGTATATATATTTCCGACTTTTCTTCCTATTTAACATTTTTTTTTACAAATGTTACGGTAAAAACAGAATGTAAATACCCTTGGTTATGAGATACCCTACACGAGAACTTTCAATCGTTATTTTTGCGTGAGTGATGCCGATGTCTATATATATATATCTATATATATATATATATATATCTTTATATATATATATATAGAGAGAGAGAGAGAGAGAGAGAAATGGGGGAAAGTGAACTAATAGAAGGAATTGAAAAATACAAAACGAAGTTCCTTACCATTTAGCCTACTTACAAAAAGAATTTGTAGAACAGACTACAATAAAACAAAAAGAATTAGTTAACTTAAACAAAAGCAAATTTCAGATTGTGTAGTTCACTCTGCTTTTCTTTATCTAAATAACTTACTAGTTCCCAATCAAGATTCTAGTCCATTCCTATTTGCAAACCATCGCAGCCAAGAAAAATGACCGAAAGCGCAGCAAGAAAAATGAAACTCTCCCTTACAAAAACAAGACAAGGAGACCCAACCTGACAGTTGACTGCGGAACACTCTATCTCCTGATTACGCCGACGTGATCAATATCCCCCAATGGTCCCAGATGCGTCCACTAAGCGAGATCGGAATGAAATCCGGGATAACCAACTGTTTCGAAACTTGTATGCCAATTGTATGGTAACAGCTGCTAAAAGGAGAAACGCGCTATTAGGTCTGGGTCTCTAAGAAAATTTGTGCTACATTTATTTCTCCGTCTTGTAAATATATTCGTAAATAAGATCAGATTCACTACATTGAATCTGATCTTATTTACAGACTCGGCAAACAAGATCATTACGCAGAGTTACTCTGAAGATATAAAGAAATTGAGAGACCTTCAGGAATGGTGTAAGATGATAAGAAAGCGGTAAAGTATTAAAGTTGTGGTATATATGGTATATATATATATATATCAATTTTATTGCGTTTGAATATAAATTTGCTTTATAGATGAGATTTATATTATTAAAGCATGGTTATATTAACTAAAACTACGAAGAGAAAGATGCATATACACAGTTCATATTTTAACGCCATTTTAGTATGTATAGCGAAATCTTAAAGTATATATTTATTGATGAAGTATAATTAACTAGAAAAGAAAACGTTGGTCACATATTGAAAATGTTTTTAAAAAACATTAAATTGTACAAATTTTTAAGTTAAAGTCAACTAGTAGAGTATTTAAGTGTGTTGACCTATTATAAGATACCGTATAATACGTCGTACTTTTAACACAGAAAATAAGATAAAAATTTACGGGTGGACGTTGTACGCCGGATATAAGAAAGATGGCTTTAAAAATAAAGAAAAGATGAGCATAAAAAAATTATATTTCTACGTGTATCTAAATTCTGTTTATTTATAACAAATGACATACTTTATGAACTTTCATCATTGGATAACATGAAAAAAAAATCATCATATTCGTCTTCCATTATATCTTCAAGTACATCATCGAAATCTATTTCATTTTTTCACCTCCACTGTTACTCTGATTCATAAACCAATACCCATCATCCTTCCAATTTGGATTGTCGTATTGTGAGGAGCTCATCGCGATTTCAACTAATATCCTATTGGGTTTCCTTGGGGACAGAATGGCAGTTCTTTCCAACCAAATCCAGAAGAAAAACATGAGAATGCAAATTAGCAATCGTATAAATAGTAGAAGTTTAGCGTATGCGAGATTGGTTAATATACGAGGTATATGTTTTGCCAGTGCTTAAGTTAAAGTGAGAGGAAATCCCGAGTTCAAGATTTAAGATATCCGTACCTGTGCGATCAAGTTAAAGGTGGATACCATTCCACAAGAACTAAAGTCACGTCAGTTAGAATCAAGCGAATTGCTGTTTACCCGAGATATAGCAGTAAGACTATTTAATCAAGTTATTAAGAACTGCGTGTAGTTCCAGAAGTTAGAAATAGTCGGTAGAGTTATGTATAGTGGTCGGTTACGCGATTATTTGGTAATACGAATTGTGTCCTATCACTCCAGATTCACTTGAATTGAATAATAATATTATTATTGTATATTGTTTAAGTTAAGATATTAATAAAGAGATATTAATATAAACGATATGGCTGCTTCTTCGTTCCTTCCTACAGATCTAGGTTGCGAGGATAATATAGAAGTAAGGCAACTCCCACGGGCACTTGCTTTACAGTATACACCACATTTTTGATTTTTAATTATATATGTTAGGTTTAATTTCATTCCATGCTTTATTTTACCCTCACAATGATTGAGGCTCTTGATTTATATGAGACTCTCCCTATTCCGGAACAGGTTAAAGGTCTCGTCATTTTTTGTGACCAGGCGATTCTAAATGGAGGCTCATGGATTACTGAATAGATTTACTCTCGCCTGTTTAGATTACATGAGTCTAATACAGTCTGCTTTGTCTAATGGTTGCCTGTACAGGTTGACATAACAGGCAATGAAAATGCGGATAAACTGGCGAAAGAGGCTAAAAATCTGAAAAACGACAAGTGTATCAACGTTACCCTTATTAGTCACAAATGCTGTCGCAAATCTCAAATTGAGAGAGAAGTCAAATCTTGTAAGGCATCAACTCTGTATTATATGTGGAAACCGCCGTGTAACGAAGACCATTGCTAGGCTAAGGATAGGCCATTACAGAGGAATGAAGATTGATAGGGGTGGTAGAAGAACTTATAGGAATTGTAACAACTGTTCAGATACATAGCAAGCATCTGCTCTTACTTTCTTTCGACTGCCCAGCTATTCTTGCAACTCTACAAGAAATAGGGTTCCTGTTTTCCTCAAGAAACCTCTATCAGGATAGTATTGAACAGATTCCCAAAACAGGGCATTGTCATCTGGGCTCATGGTACTGTCTGATTTGATCCCGTCAGGGACACGACATCACCATCATCATTTACCCTCCAAGATTATTTCTTGATTTTAAAAAAAAAAGAGCATGTTACTTGTACATTTCAGATTTCTTCGTAAAAAAGGGAGGGGGCATTCGACAGCGAATACATGTAGCGATTAAAAAGGGCGTAAAATAAGCCGGAATCTACGGTACACCATTTATACGTATTCAATAGTATTTAAGGTAATAAAAAATTGAACTAAAATGAAGAATTCTCTGAATATTTTGTATGATCGCAACGAAATATGTGTGCGTTTTTTTAATGTTTTACTGCTTCCAGTAGCGCACACAGGAATATTTCAAGCAGGGGGTCCAGTGCCGAAAGTCTACTATTCTTATATCATGCTCCTTTTGATTTTGTCAATTTTCGGGAACAAAAACATTAAAAAAATCATTATTGACTAAATAATTAGCATTAATTAATAAAATTAATCATTAATAACAAGTACTTAATTAAATTTTACGTACTATATACTGAAAATTATAATCAACCGAAAAAAAATTCAAGGGCTTAGGGGGAGGGTCCAGACTTCTAGGATCCCCCCCCTTGTGTGCGCCATTGACTGCTTCTTTTCATATGTTCTAAAATATATTTAACAAGCAAGTTGTAAGTAACACAAAGCAGTTGTAAGTAGTTTATAGATCATAATAGATCAAAAGTTATCATAGATTTTTTCCTCAAATATTATAAAATACATAAAATCTTAACATTCATAACCAGGTACGAATTAAACAACACTGGAAATGAATCCCCCCCCTTTTTTCGTGATTATTCACAGCTGACATTCTAATCGTAAAATATATATTTCATAAAGTCTAAGGTATGGAAAGTTATAATTAGATGTGCGATAAAATACATATTCAATAAAAAGATATATTTTTATTATTTCTTGAAAAAAAAACAGATTATTAGATGTTTTCAAACAAAAAAATATATTTTTGACAAAAGTAGTCTTAATAATGTGTTTTTACTTTCAAATAATGCTCTACCACATTACTTTCCTTAAGTACCAACACTGCTATATAAGATTCTGAACTAATTATTAGAATAATTAAGATAAAAACTAGCTATATTATTTATTAATTAAATGGTTCCGATTGAAATATGTAATTCGAATTTATATAATTAGAGAGAGAGAGAGAGGACTCTGTATATAATCAGACGGTAGACGCAAATTATTAGTGATCTGACAAATTACAGGAATTACTTCTGTAATTTGTCAGATCACTAATAATTTGCTTTAAAAATTTAGAATATAATAATTTGATTTAATCAAATATATTATACGGCATTAGATTTGAAATGGAGAAAGTGAAAAATTCTATATATATATATATATATACACTCTGTCGCAAAAAATATACCCCAGAAGCATTTCAATCACGAAACTAAAGAATTTCCAAGCCAATGAGACAAGGCTAAGTGTGATATGCGCATATTAGTTGCGCAACTGGGAGAGTTTAAAAGCATGAGTACGAGCGCCGTGCTATCCAAACGAATCTGATGACTTTTATACGATATTGAGACTTAGGATGCCTCTAAGACGTAACCGGCGGAGTACGAGCAGCTGACGGACTTTAATACATAAAAAGCAGGTTGGTGGGACGTATATCGGTCTGAGCGATATGGTAGTTGCTCGGTGTTGGCAACAGTGGATAGGTAGAGTACCGTTGAGGGTCAGGACGTCCCAGGAACACAAATGATCGCGAGGATCGTGCAATCAGAAGACGACAGCATCGATTCAACGCCACTTACCTCCTTCCAGACATCCAGTGCCATCAAGAGAAACCATGGAGACGACTGACCGAAGTTGGCGAGGGAGCCGACGTCCGCTAAGACGCTTACCACTGACCCCACATCATAGGCAGTGTCGACTGGATTTTGCCGACCTCGGGCAACTTGGAGTGTGACAGATGGAGACGTGTCGTCTTCAGTGATGAATCCCGATTCAGTCTCAGTGCTGATGACCACCGCACACGTGTCTGGAGGCGCAGCGGCCAGCGGTCCGATCCGGCATTTGTGACAGTTTGACAGTGTGGGGAGCAATTTCATTCATCTTTAGTGGTCCTTCAAGGCACTTTGACAGCTCGCAGATACGTGGACGATATTTTAACGCCGATTTGCTACCCATGCTATCAAGTCGCCCAGGTGCCATTTATCAACAAGATAATGCTCGTCCACATACTGCGCGACTCCCAACAATGTCTTCAAGGATATGACGTCCTACCATGGCCTGCCAGGTCACCAATCTTTCGCCAATAGAGCATGTCTGCGACGCGCTGGGAAGGCAACTGCAGCCGTCGAGATACAGGAGAATTAACTGCGCAGATGCAAAAAGACTATGGCAGGATCTTCCACAGGGGGTCATAAGTGATCTAATTAAATCGATGCCACGCCGAATTTCGGCTTGTATAGCTGCCAGAGGTGGCTTTACTACTTAATGATTTTTAACCTTTTGCAAAACCGCTTAATAAAATGATATCTGAATTTTTAATCATTTGTTTATTTTCATATACACTGGAGCTCAATTTCTTTGTGCATATATTTTTTTGCGACAGAGTGTATATATATATATATATATATATTTTTTTAAAATATAATATATATATATATATATATAATATGCATTTCATATAAAAATTTCCAAAAAGAAAGATACATTAAACAAACACGTGCTTAAGTTACGTGGAAGATAAACTGTATTAATACATAAAAGTTGGGACATATTCCATCCACGTATAGATTGATTCCGCAATGCAGCTTGACGACAACATTCAATTCGAAATTCTGGAGAAGACAAGAATAGGTAAGTAGGTAAATAATTTTTGCCTCTATCTGGTATACTTTGACGTTTCAAACATTCCTTTCTTTTTGTGGGTATTTAGCTACTTTTTACGTTAATGAATTCGTATTCAGAACATATTTAAAATCAGAAGACTCATTCAACATATAAATTTTTTGAAACAAAATTATTATTTTATGTTAAAAACTAATTATTAGATGGAAATTGGCAATTTTAAAGATTTTTTTTTTAAAAAAAATCACCAAACTTTTACCGTTTTTTTTATGTTGTTTATAGTAATGTATTTTTTGAAAGTGTCGCTAAACTTGTGGGCATGTGACACATCTTATTTCAGTTATAAATGCAAGGGTTCCTATAACAGCTCAGCAAAAATTCGTATGAAATGATTTAATATACTTTTTCGTGCATTCAAAAGGTTTATAAAAGTATGTAAAGGGTGTTTTTTTCAGAGGTATAGAACTTTAAATTGCAATAAAACAACGATGCATTATTCGATTGACATGAATTTTTTTTATTCGAAAGATAATCTTGTGGCATTACATTTTAAATATGATTTCTGGCATAGGACTGCCACCGCTGGCTCGGATATAGTCCAATCTGGACGTCCAATTTTCGATGACTTTTTCCAACATTTGTGGCCGTATATCGGCAATAACACGGCGAATGTTGTCTTCCAAATGGTCAAGCGTTTGTGGCTTATCCCTTAGACCAATGACTTTACATAGCCCCACAGAATATAGTCTAGCGGTGTTAAATCACAAGATCTTGGAGGCCAATTCACAGGTCCAAAACGTGAAATGAGGCGGTCACCAAACGTGTCTTTCAATAAATCGATTGTGGCACAAGCTGTGTGTGTTGCGCCGTCTTGTTGGAACCACAGCTCCTGGACATCATGATTGTTCAATTCAGGAATGAAAAAGTTAGTAATCATGTCTCTAAACCGATCACCATTGACTGTAACGTTGTGGCCTTCATCGTTTTTGAAGAAGTACGGACCAATGATTCCACCAGCCCATAAAGCGCACCAAACAGTCAGTTTTTCTGGATGTAACGGTGTTTCGACATGCACTTGTGGATTAGCTTCACTCCAAATGCGGCAGTTTTGTTTGTTGACGTAGCCATTCAACCAGAAGTGCGCTTCATCGCTAAACAAAATTCGCTTATGAAAATCGGGAACAACGGCAATCTCGTTTTGGGCCCATTCGACGAATCTACGCCTTGAGTGATCATATTTAAAATGTAATGCCACAAGATTATCTTTTGAATAAAAAAAAATTCATGTCAATCGAATAATACATCGTTGCTTTATTGCAACTTAAGTTCTATGCCTGTAAAAAAAACACCCTTTATTATTTCTCCTACTTGAAAAAGATGTGCACTTGCGGTGACAGCTTCAATGTTTCTGAAGAGAATAATTCTTCAAAGTGAGAATGATGAGATAAATATGCAAGGCACAAATGCATAGGCTTATTTTATATCTTCAAGAGATAAAGTTTATTAAAGACCTATGTTTATGTGTCCACTCGCACGTTATAGCCGAGGTAAGATACATAACACACTTATTCTAGCATCATATTTCTAGTAACGTAAGATAAATTCTTCAGTTTCCCAACGAAATTATTTTCCATAGAGATCTAGTCAAGAATTGATTAAGTTTGATAATAAATAACCTCAGAATGAATGAAAAACATAAAAGTTGTATTCTGCAATATATTTTATTCTTTATTCTTAGTTACATAACTTTTTATCAAAATTTCAGAGAAGGCTTAATTTTTTATCTTCAGAATAACTTTTCAAAGATAATAAAAGAAGAATGGTCCTCTATGTTTTGATATCGTTTTTAAACCTTATATTTTACTGTTGTTTCACAATTTGTCAGTCTTTAAAAGCACAGTTGCACCAAAGTTATCGGAATATTTTTTTAACGTTTTACATTTAGACATCTTAAATTTATCAAACTTTGATTGCATTGAGATCAGTGAAAGACATTCCAGCATAATATGGAGGAAACCTTGAATTATTCATACTTTAAGAAACTTGATTATTCTTAAAAACTAAGAAAATAACTCAAGAAGAAAAATAATATTGAAAATTTAACAAGATATATAATAGATGTGTGCACATGGACTATCGTCTTTAAGTTTTTAGTGACAATAATATGCTTTCAGGTATTTTTATATGAAAGTTAAGGAAATTAACTAATACTCTCAAAATGACTGATTGGTTTTAAAAAGCATGATATATATATTGATTTTATTAAATGGATTTTAAATATGGATTTTGCAATACTTATAGTAAAGAGTGTTTTTTTTCCAGGTATAGAAGTTTAAGTTGGCATTACTTTCCAAGATGGTGACCGATTTAACAGCTGTCAAGTGATTTATTCTCAGTTTGGTTTGGCAATTCATCAAAACGATCATCAAGCAAGGCGTAGATTCGTCGAATGGGCCCAAAACGAGATTGCCGTTGTTCCCGATTTTCATAAGCGAATTTTGTTTAGCGATGAAGCGCACTTCTGGTTGAATGGCTACGTCAACAAACAAAACTGCCGCATTTGGAGTGAAGCTAATCCACAAGTGTATGTCAAAACACCGTTACATCCAGAAAAACTGACTGTTTGGTGCGCTTTATGGGTTGGTGGAATCCTTCTTCAAAAACGATGAAGGCCACAACGTTACAGTCAATGGTGATCGGTATAGAGCCATGATTACTAACTTTTTCATTCCTGAATTGAACAATTATGATGTCCAGGAGCTGTGGTTCCAACAAGACGGCGCAACATGTCACACAGCTCGTGCCACAATCGATTTATTGAAAGACACGTTTGGTGACCGCCTCATTTCACGTTTTGGACCTGTGAATTGGCCTCCAAGATCTTGTGATTTAACACCGCTAGACTATTTTCTGTGGGGCTATGTAAAGTCATTGGTCTAAGGGGATAAGCCACAAACGCTTGACCATTTGGAAGACAACATTCGCCGTGTTATTGTCGATATACGGTCACAAATGTTGGAAAAAGTCATCGAAAATTGGAAGTCCAGATTGGACTACATCCGAGCTAGCCGTGGCAGTCATATGCCAGAAATCATATTTAAAATGTAATGCCACAAGATTATCTTTCGAATAAAAAAAATTCATGTTAATCGAATAATACATCGTTGTTTTATTGCAATTTAAAGTTCTACACCTCTAAAAAAACACCCTTTTTTTCTTCTCGGTTTCAGAGGCTTAGAGGTAGTGTGTCCGCTTCGTAAGTCTAAGGTTGCGGGTTCGACCCTGGCTGGAGTCGATAGATTTTCTGAATGCGAAAATCGTCGGCATGCATGTCATATGATTATGTGGCATGTAAAAGATCCCTTGAGTATAATTTTGGTACTAGTACTCTTGGGAAAAACTAAATCACTGCAATATTTAGAATCCAACATGAGCTTGAATTAAAAAATTAATTCTATCGTCCAAATTTGGTAATGAGGCCGTCACTAGATGGTGCCACTATGAAATGGCTCTCGCGTTTGGCGAATTGCCGTATTTGCAAAGGCTAAATTGTTAAAATACAGCCCCATTGGGGAAAAATTATTGAAATGCTATAAGACAGGCGCAGATTTGAAAAACACGCAATCTAATATTTCCACAGTTTTATTTATAAGCGTTTGTACCAAATATTAAAACTAAATTCATTTGAGAATCAAAATTCGTATAATATAGTTTTTGAATACAAATGTAATCTGTAATATATATGCTTGATTATATCCCCCCCCCCTAAAAAAACCGATAATCAATATACAACAAGAAAATTCTTTTCTACCGGTTTCATTGGCATAGTGTTTAATTATATTTCCCTCTTTTCTTCTTAATGTTTTTCCTTGCTGTTAATATTGTACTCTTTCTTTTCGACATATTGTATAACATCGCTAAATGCATTTATTGTATACTTAGAGAATTCTATAACATCTCTTTTCTACAAAAACCAAAAAGTTGCGACTTCATATAAATAAAATTTCTACGCGTTAAATTTTATCATCACTATCACTTCTTCCGTCTTTTCAGAGGGATTTTTTTCCTTTCTCTCCGCATTGAATAACAAATGTTTTCACGTACTGGAATTAGTTGACAACATTTTATATTTTAAAAAACAAAGAGAATTCAAAATAAAGAACAAAACTTAACTAGCAAGCATTCTTTATCTACAGATACACAAAAAAGGAAAGAAAAAAAGCGCTGAATAAAGATAGAATGCGGAAAATCCAGTCTTGAAAATTAAATTCCTCGGGAAAAAAAACTAGTTGACATTATTTCGGTATCCTCCATTTTATTTCACCGAATCGATCTCGAAGACCTAAAGCATCACATACACCTCGATGAAATTTACTGCATCTCTAAAAACCCGCCTAGCAAAACACGGAGGAATAACATTAAACCTGGGAAACCTCCAGCGGTAACCATAGTAACAACGCAAAAGAAGAATTCGAAAAGAAAGATAAGTAAAAAAAATAACAAGGAAAACACCAACAGAGAACCCAATGAGCAATAACAAAAGAAGGAAAATGACTAAAGAACCACACAGAACAGGAGTTATACGATTAGGGGGAACCCGTTTCTTCTAGCTCAAACCAAATTGCGTATCATACGTTCAGGAATGGAATATCGCGAACTAGATGGTGAATACGAAATTGCACTTGATTCGCTTTCATGGTAAAGCATATGGTTAGAATCAAGTCCTTTCATCTTTTTTCGGGTGCATTAAATTGGGGAAGAAAGATATAATCGCCAAGAAGGGTTAAATGGGCATAAAATTTGAGCGTTCGAGTCGGAATTTTTGAAAATGGGATCATATTTCTCTTTTGATGGGTTACCTTATTTGGATATATTGCAGAGAAGTTATGACAGTTACAAAGAAAGAATGAAATGAAATGGTCCTTTAATAATCAAAATTCGTTTTTTTTTCTACTCAAATTTTTACAGTAATTTAATAAATTAAGTTTAAGGAAATTAGGGAGTAAAATTTAATTTAACTTTTTATGTAGATTTAAAAATCGGTCATTTAGATTTTTTAAAGCATGCCTTCAATGTCTCGAAATTTTAGAATGGCAATTATTACCGTAAATTTTTTTTAAAAATTATACATGAATTCTTGATTATTTTAATTGTGTATTTAAAAACTTCAAAAATGATTTTATTTTTACGGAATAAAATTGCATTATTAAGTACATTTCTTTATATGATTCGAAATCAATTCAAAACTCATATTAAATTCTTTATTTCATGTTTTAAAATGAGTAATTCATGTTTTAAATTTTCATGTATGAAGAACAACGAAAAGATATATTACATGAACGTGTTGGATGTTGTTTCTGTTCACAACTTTATTTATTTCCAATTTGACAATTTACAGTCGTCAAATTAGATATAAATCAAATCCGAGCTGTTGGCGTAATTTGGCACCATTTCTTATCCACAATCACCAAAGGTGTGAAGTAAATTAGAGAATTTTACCTGTGAGCACACTATATATAAATTATTCCCATTACATTTAAAAGGAACTAGAAAATATTATATTGTTACGAATTTTCTGTAATTAATCATTAAAATAGAGTAAATAATTTATAACTGGATGTTAATATTACTTTCGGCTTAATTTATATTATGATAAAAATTATAATATTCGCAAGCAACGCAATCCCTTACATTATAATGGCGTTTCAATAGAAACTTGGCGAATTATTGGCGATAAAGCCAAGTTAGCATCATTTTTGGTGAACAAATTTGGTCAATCGCTACTATATAGATGACTTTGAAAAAGAGAAATCTATTAAGATCACGACCTACGACGTAAGCAAATTTTTCGAGAAAGAGCCAGAAAGCAGACACGAAGACTATAAATAAGAGTTGCTTGGTAAAACTGAGTATTGCTCCTGGTGTTAAAGACTTCAGTTGCTACAATCGACGATTGAGTAAATGTTTGCGAATAATCTTTATCATTCTGACAGTTATACACTCAGAAACATTGAAAATAGCGACCCAAGAAGAAAGCATCGGATTGAAATGAAATTTAATACACATAAAGACACAGATGAGAGATTCACTTGATCTCAAAAACAAGACAATTAAACGAATACAGGGTGTGCAACTTCACAGATATTGGGCAACTTCTCAATAGCGCGTTGGACCACTTCCATCTGCAATACATGCCGCCACACGGTCCGGCATTCAGTTGATTAGACACCTTATGTTGTCTTGAGGCAGATGGGCCCACAAATCTTGAACAGCCAACTCTAAATCATGTACAGAGTGACACGATGACATTTTACGTTTTAGCTGATCCCACACGTGATCTACAGGGGACAAATCGGGAGCGGGACGGCCATGGACGAGTCTGAAAATGACGTAGGAAGTCTTGAACAACTCTTTCTGTATGCGGACGAGCATTATCTTGCTGGAAAATTGCCGCTGGGGAGACCATTTAGGGAAAAGGTCCTTCGTGGGGTCGAAGAATATCATCAACGTAACGTTGGCGCGTTAAAGGTTCCACGCATCACAATTAAAGTGGACCGGCTTTCATAGGCTATCCCCAGACCATTACACT